>JAWPHD010000020.1:0-600000 GCA_037043455.1 Cyrtodaria siliqua | reverse complement strand
GATACTCGCCAACTTAATCATGCATTTACATTATCCTGATCACTTTTGTAAACAGCTGGTGACAATTTCCGAGTGCGTGAGCACGCGCTGGACATCTAGGCAAGCTTTGATGACGAAAACGCGAACAACCTGTTATCGCTCCCGACACAAGATAACACTGTCATACTGCCTACCAAATCGGTCCACTATCATCAATATTAAATAAAGAAACAAACATGCTTATAAATAAACTCTTGGATTCTTTATACACAGTATACGTCCTTTTTTTAGCACATAATTTATATACTGACCTCAATTTCTTCTGTTATCATAATCAAAATCGTACTTGTCAAAATCACTTATCAAAATCGTGCTTGATTATTTGAAACCCCTAGATAATTCATGTTAAAATCGTCACCTTACATAGCAACCTCCGCGCAGTGATATTGTAGCCAATAACTGTAACAGATAGAGGAAGTAACCACTGCGGGGAGTTTGCTTATATAGATCTTACCCAACATTTATTGTAAACTTGTTCAGTTTCAGTCACACAATACTTTTAAAAAATCACAACCAAGTCCGTTGACTGTCGCCAGATCCTACTCTCCAGGCATGAGTACAATACATCAGCAGATACCAGTAGTTTTGACTAAAGTCGTCTCCAACTATTTCCTATCTCAGATAACCTTGAACAAGCCTTACGTGTCTCTTTACAACCTGGTGGCCTGTTGGCCTTATATTTCTTGTAAAAGCTTATCTGTTTAGAAGAAGTGTGTTATATAACTCGTAACTGTAAACATGTGGTGCAGTTATTGATTTGAACTGACACTATTTATCGGAATATGTATAATAGTTATGAATGAACCCTTTGTAACTTTAATTAATTGTATTGTAAATTGTACATTGTGAGCTCATAGCAGTATTTTCTCTTATGTTTAACCATGTTGACTACTTGTAAACTATAATTATAAGGTGACTTATAGGTCCGTTGGGCCGGGTGTTTCTCTATGCATTTGTATTAAATGTTTGTTATTTCCGTATACACTTGTCACTATAATAAAATATTTACTTACTTACTTACTTATATAAGCAGTAATGGACAGAGAGATATGTCGACGTATTTCCATGCAAATTAACATAGACACTTGGTCATTACCAAAAACAAAACATTAACTATTCGATAAACAGTTCGACTGCATCGGTTATTGATCGTGTTTCCTAATACAAACGACTAAAATCTGGATGCTTTAATTAATGAATGGTTTAGAGGGACACATGGCAATCTTGAAGTCTTTATCACATTAAAATTAGCCTCCCGATTTATTAATCGAGTATCATTTTGACTTAAATTAAAAACAACTTTGAGTTTTCAGCTTTTCTACTATAGGTTTGAGTATATTTTATTGGTGAAATGAAATCAACAGTTAGTAATATGCAAAAACAATTTGCGTTATACAATTCTTATAATTAATATTAATGATTGAACAAATACAATTTATGTAGAAAAATTAACGGGACGCCGCGAGTGTTTAAAAAATCAAAATTTCCATGTGTCCATTTAATAAGAAGCGTCTAACGAGATACCGAAACGAGACACCGAAATACTTATTTTATTGCATTATTCATAAAAATAACGAATTATTATTTCGAAAAAATGAAATATTATTTCTAAAAATCCCAATAATAGTTCGATAAAACGTAACAGCATTTCAATATTAACACTTGTGAGAAATACAAATAATAACTCACCTGAAACCGAGGGTTAGAAGCTCGTGCATGCATCATTGTACACCATGTATCCTGCACACAGAAATGTATAAGTACAACACCTATGTTCAGATTTGACAGGCAGTCAGCAAGTCGTGGGTATAATTAGTATTTACATGGTTGAACATCAGTTTTAAGGGCCTCATAGAAGATTAAATTGTTTCAACTGAGTTCTCTCGTTAAATAGACACTGTAATATAGTATATTAGATACGGTTGTATATCTCTACTCAGTTCATTTAAAAGCGCAACATTTTTGATCTTCGATTGTATTTAGTCCGCTGTTGTTGTTTTATTATCAAATCAAGATATTATTTTATGCTTTTACAAGACTCTATGTCCCAAAGGTTAAAATATGGCGATGAACAGTTGCATCATAAGATGTGTTCTATTTCTTTCAGTTAAAACAAATTTAACTTTAACATCTTTAAAATCTCTAGAAATTCAAAAAATACCAAATGTCTCGTTTCAGATATACTGAGTGTAGGTACATCGTTATAAAGGTTTGTACATCGAGTAAATAGTCGTATAAGTTCCCGAATCCGTTAGTCTTGAACGGTAGTACTAATTGCATTAATCTTTTACAAAACTCTAGTAGTTGCGTATTTTCGTTTCTATGACAACAATGCAAAATTCACATATTATTCAATCAATCTGTCAAACAGGCAGAAACACGATCCAATGATTAAATCGTTGATATCAGACATTTGCAACAGTTTGTTGAATAACGTTTTTTCTTGAGAGATCCAAGTGCCTCCGTGGTCGAGAGGTTCAACGACGCTGCGGGTTCGAATCCCACTGGGAGCTGATCTTGTAAGTGAGAAAGTGTCGATTCTTACGGATGGCGGGAGATATACAGTACTGGTTTCACCCAGAACAAATGGGATGGTTTGCCTCTGCCACTAAAGGTCGACCGTCATATATGGCCTAAAATGTGCTAAAAAGACGTAAAACACCAAATATCATCCAACATATTGAGAGGTGCAGGCGCACTTATTAAGATCGTACAGTTCCGTTATGTATACGTGTACAATCCTTAACGGAACAATCTAATCCATTCTTTCCATAATGTTTGATACATGAGATAAAAAAATAATGAATATACATTCGGTAGTGTTATCGTGTAATGCATGTCTTTTAAGCAACACTGTTGTGTACGACACACTGTTTTGTGAGACACACTGTTGTGTACGCCACACTGTTTTGTAAGACACACTGTTTTGTAACACACATTGTTTTTTACGCCACACTTAGCCACACAGTTTTGTAAGACATACTAAGCCACACTGGTATGTAATACAAACTAAGCCACACTGTTTTGTAATATAAATACGCCACTCTTTTGTAAGCCAAACTAAGACACAATGTTTCGTAAGCCAAACTAAGCCACACTGTTACGTAAGCCAAACTAAGCCACACTGTTTCGTAAGCCAAACTAAACCACGTAAGCAAAACTAAGCCACACTGGTTCGTAAGCCAAACTAAGACACACTGTTTCGTAAGCCAAACTAAGTCATACTATTACGTAAGCCAAACTAAGCCACAATGTTTCGTAAACCAAACTAAGCCACACTGTTTCGTAAACCAAACTAAGCCACACTGTTTCGTAAACCAAACTAAGCCACACTGTTTCGTAAGCCAAACTAAGCCACACTGTTTCGTAAACCAAACTAAACCACGTAAGCCAAACTAGACCACTTTGTTACGTAGCCAAACTAAGCCACATTGTTTCGTAAACCAACCTAAACCACGTAAGCCAAACTAAGCCACACTGTTTCGTAAGACAAACTAAGACACACTGTTTTGTAAGCCAAAATAAGCCACACTGTTTCATAACCCAAACTAAGATACACTGTTTCATAAGCCAAACTAAGCCACACCGTTTCGTAAGCCAAACTAAACCACGTAAGCCAAACTAAGCCACACTGTTTCGTAAGACAAACTAAGACACACGGTTTTGTTAGCCAAAATAAGCCACACTGTTTCGTAACTCAAACTAAGACACACTATTGTGTAAGCCAAACTAAGACACACTGTTCTGTAATACAAAATAAGACACACTGGTTCTTAAGCTAAACTAAGCTACACTGTTTCGTAATCCAAACTGTCACACTGGGTCGTAAGCCAAACTAAGCCACACTGTTTCGTAAGCCAAACTAAGCTACACTGTTTCGTAAGACAAACTAACCTACACTGTTTTTTAACCAAAGTAAGCCACATTGCTTCGTAAGCCAAACTAAGTCACACTGTTTCGTAAGACAAACTAAACCACGTAAGCCAAACTAAACCACGTAAGCCAAACTAAACCACACTGTTTCGTAAGACAAACTAAGACACACTATTTTGTAAGCCAAAATAAGCCACACTATTTCGTAACTCAAACTACGACACACTATTTTGTATGCCAAACTAAGACACACTGTTTTGTAATACAAATTAAGTCAGACTGGTCCGTAATGCAAACTAAGTCACACTGTTTCGTAAACCAAACTAAACCACGTAAGCCAAACTATGCCACACTGTTACGTAAGCCAAACTAAGCCACACTGTTTCGTAAACCAACCTCAACCACGTAAGCCAAACTAAGCCACACTGTTTCGTAAGACAAACTAAGACACACTGTTTTGTAAGCCAAAAAAAGCCACACTGTTTCGTAACACAAACTAAGATACACTGTTTCATAAGCCAAACTAAGCCACACTGTTTCGTAAGCAAAACTAAACCACGTAAGCCAAACTAAGCCACACTGTTTCGTAAGACAAACTAAGACACACTGTTTTGTAAGCCAAAATAAGCCAAACTGTTTCGTAACCCAAACTAAGACACACTATTGTGTAAGCCAAACTAAGACACACTGTTCTGTAATACAAACTAAGACACACTGGTTCGTAAGCTAAACTAAGCTACACTGTTTCGTAATCCGAACTAAGTCACACTGGGTCGTAAGCCAAACTAAGACACACTGGTTCGTAAGCCAAACTAAGCCACACTGTTTCGTAATACAGACTAACACACAATGGTTCGTAATGCAAACTAAGTCACACTGTTTTGTAATACAAAATAAAACACACTGGTTCGAAATGCAAACTAAGACACATTGTTTCGTAAGCCAAACTAAGAAACACTGGTTCGTAAGCCAAACTAAGCCACACTGTTTCGTCAGCCAAACTAAGTCACACTGGTTCGTAAGACAAACTAAGACACACTGTTTTGTAAGCCAAAATAAGCCAAACTGTTTCGTAACCCAAACTAAGACACACTATTGTGTAAGCCAAACTAAGACACACTGTTCTGTAATACAAACTAAGACACACTGGTTCGTAAGCTAAACTAAGCTACACTGTTTCGTAATCCGAACTAAGTCACACTGGGTCGTAAGCCAAACTAAGACACACTGGTTCGTAAGCCAAACTAAGCCACACTGTTTCGTAATACAGACTAAGACACAATGGTTCGTAATGCAAACTAAGTCACACTGTTTTGTAATACAAAATAAAACACACTGGTTCGAAATGCAAACTAAGACACATTGTTTCGTAAGCCAAACTAAGAAACACTGGTTCGTAAGCCAAACTAAGCCACACTGTTTCGTAAGACAAACTAAGACACACTGTTTTGTAAGCCAAAATAAGCCAAACTGTTTCGTAACCCAAACTAAGACACACTATTGTGTAAGCCAAACTAAGACACACTCTTCTGTAATACAAACTAAGACACACTGGTTCGTAAGCTAAACTAAGCTACATTGTTTCGTAATCCGAACTAAGTCACACTGGGTCGTAAGCCAAACTAAGACACACTGGTTCGTAAGCCAAACTAAGCCACACTGTTTTGTAATACAGACTAAGACACAATGGTTCGTAATGCAAACTAAGTCACACTGTTTTGTAATACAAACTAAAACACACTGGTTCGAAATGCAAACTAAGACACATTGTTTCGTAAGCCAAACTAAGAAACACTGGTTCGTAAGCCAAACTAAGCCACACTGTTTCGTCAGCCAAACTAAGTCACACTGGTTCGTAAGCCAAACTAAGACACACTGGTTCGTAAGCCAAACTAAGCCACACTGTTTCGTAAGCCAAATTAAGTCACACTTGTTCATAAGGCAAACAAAGACACAATGTTTCGTAAGCCAAACTAAGTCACACTGGTTCGTAAGCCAAACTAAGACACACTGGTTCGTAAGCCAATCTAAGATACACAGTTTCGTAAGCCAAACTAAGTCACACTGTTTCGTAAGCCAAACTAAGATATACTGTTTTGTAAGCCAAACTAATCCACACTGCTTTGTAAGCCAAACTAAGCCAAACTTGTTTGTAAGCCAAACTAAGACACACTGTTTCGTAAGCCAAACTAAGTCACACTGTTTTGTAAGCCAAACTAAGTCACACTGTTTCGTAAGCCAAACTAAGACACATTGTTTAGTAAGCCAAACTAAGTCACACTGTTTCGTAACTAAGACATACTGTTTTGAAAGCAAAATTAAGACACACTGTTTCGTAAGCCAAACTAAGACACACTGTTTCGTAAGCCAAACTAAGTCCCACTGTTTTGTAAGCCAAACTAAGACACACTGTTTTGCAAGCCAAACTAAGTCACACAGTTACGTAAGCCAAACTAAGCCACACTGTTTTGTAAGCCAAACTAAGACACACTGTTTCGTAAGTCAAACTAAGCCACACTGTTTCGTAAGCAAACTAAGTCACACTGTTTCGTAAGCCAAACTAAGTCACACTGTTTCGTAAGCCAAACTAAGACATACTGTTTTTTAAGCCAAACTAAGACACACGGTTTTGTAAGCCAAACTAAGACATACAGTTTTGTAAGCCAAACTAAGTCACACAGTTACGTAAGCCAAACTAAGCCACACTGTTTTGTAAGCCAAACTAAGACACACTGTTTCGTAAGTCAAACTAAGCCACACTGTTTCGTAAGCAAACTAAGTCACACTGTTTCGTAAGCCAAATTAAGACACACTGGTTCGTAACCCAAAACTAAGCCACACTGTTTTGTAAGCCAAACTAAGGCACACTGTTTCGTAAGCCAAACTAAGCCACACTGGTGCGTAAGCACAACTAAGTCACACTGTTTCGTAAGCCAAGCAAAGCCACACTTTTTCGTAAGCCAAATTAAGTCACACTTGTTCGTAAGGCAAACAAAGACACACTGGTTCGTAAGCCAAACTAAGTCACACTGTTTCGTAAGCCAAACTAAGCCACACTGTTTCGTAAGCTAAACTAAGAAACACTGTTTCGTTAGCCAAACTAAGCCACACTGTTTCGTAAGCAAACTAAGACACAATGTTTCGTAAGCCAAAACGAAGCCACACTGTTACGTAAGCCAAAGTAAGCCACACTGTTTCGTAAGCCAAACTAAGACACAATGTTTCGTAAGCCAAAGTAGGACACCATGTTACGTAAGCCAAACTAAGACACACTGTTACGTAAGCGAAGTTTCGTAAGCCAAACTAAGACACACTGTTACGGAAGCTAAACTAAGACACACTGTTGCGTAAGCCAAATTAAGCCACAATGTTTCGTAAGCCAAACTAAGCCACACTGCTACGTAAGCCAAACTAAGCCACACTGTTTCGTAAGACAAACTAAGCCACACTGTTTCGTAAGACAAACTAAGCCACACTGTTTCGTAATGCAAACTAAAACACACTGGTTCGTAATGCAAACTAAGACACAGTGTTTCGTAAGCCAAACTAAGACACACAGGTTCGTAAGCCAAAACTAAGCCACACTTATTTGTAAGCCAAACTATGGCGCACTGTTTCGTAAGCCAAACTTAGCCGCACTGTTTCGTAAGCCAAACTAAGCCGCACTGTTTCGTAATGCAAACTAAAACACACTGGTTCGTAATGCAAACTAAGAAACAGTGTTTCGTAAGCCAAACTAAGACACACTGGTTCGTAAGCCAAAACTAAGCCACACTGTCTTGTAAGACAAACTAAGGCGCACTGTTTCATAAGCCAAACTAAGCCACACTGTTTCGTAAGCCAAACTAAGTCACACTGTTTCGTAAGCCAAACTAAGCCACACTGTTTCGTAAGTCAAACTCAGTGACACTGTTTCGTAATGCAAACTAAGCCACACTGTTTCGTAAGCCGAACTAAGCCACACTGTTTCGTAAGCCAAAGCTAAACTAATACACAATGTTTCGTAAGCCAAACTAAGACACACTGTTACGTAAGCCAAACTAAGCCACACTGTTTCGTAAGCCAAACTAAGTCACACTGTTTCGTAAGCCAAACTAAGTCACACTGTTTCGTTAAACAAACTAAGTCACACTGTTTTGTAAGTCAAACTAAGCCACAATAGTTCGTAAGCCAAACAATCTAACACTGTTTCGTAAGCCAAACTAAGTCACACTGTTTCGTAAGCCAAACTAAGCCACACTGTTTCGTAAGCCAAACTAAGCCACACTGTTTCGTAAGCCAAACTAAGTCACACTGTTTTGTAAGCCAAGCTAAGCCATACTATTACGTAAGCCAAACTAAACCACGCTGCTTTGTAAGCCAAACTAAGACACACTGTTTCGTAAGCCAAACTAAGCCACACTGTTACGTAAGACTAACCCACACTGTTTCGTAAGCCAAACAACACAAAGTAAGAAAAACTAAGTCACAATGCTTTGTAAGCCAAACTAAGCTATCCCGTTGCGTAAGCCACACTAAGCCCACAATTGTGTAAGTCACACTAAGACACAATGTTTTGTAATACACAATGTATATCCGACAATACAGTGCTGTTACAGAAAAAATATTATCCTCACAAACAAATCTACCCAATTTTCAATAATAATAAACTAGTTTTTCTCTTAACGGATTCGATGGTAATGTCAGGAATCCAATAGAAACATACAACTTCGTATAGCATACATTGATCCAATATCTGCAATATTTCGTTTGGCGTAGAATTTACATAACATTTTATTGTCAATAACGTTTTTTCGTTCAGAGAGCGAATTCAGTTCATTAATGCAGTTTGGATATTGGACGACGCTATGAAATGGTCCTTCGTGCTTAAAGGGACAAACGGCAGATTTTAAGTGATTATCAAGCATTTATTTTCATTTGTTCGCCTTAATCTACCATTGGTGCAATATAATCAGAAGCTAATAATATGCAAAAAAAAATACTGTTCTTATAATCAATATTAATGATTTACAAACACAAATTACGTTGTAAAATAACAGGACGCCGTGAGTTTTTTAAAAAGAATCAAGATTGCCGTAAAAATGGTTTTCAACAATTTCAAATTATATACTCACACAGTTCCTTATTTGGGTTCATCTATGCATATATATTTAATACATTTGTGATATATGTCTAGGTTTCTATATTACGCAAGGTTTCTATATTACGCAAGGTTTCTATATTACGCAATTAACTACTGAAAACGGATAGTTCAGTGTTTCTTATTCAAGTGCATGCAGTTGTAATACTAGATGACGCTGTAAACGTGTCTAAATATAAAAAGATGAAAAACAACGTACTAACAAACAGTCACAAGTTAAAAGTTGCAAATAGCATTACGCAAACATGCACGAACGTACGCTCGTACAAGCACGCACGGGCGCACATACACACACACACAATATGTGTATGATATGAATTTGAGTCCGTTAACTTGGTCACTTCCTCAATCTCATGTATGGACCACTTTAATCTCGTTTAAAATAAACATATCTCTCTTAATTAAAGAGTTCCTTGTTGTTTAACTATACATATGTATAGGCAAACTAATCTGTCTTTCTTTCAGATATAGTATAAGTTTCCAAGGTTTTTTATCCCTACCTACGCATGTATATATGGAGTTTAACGTGGATTGTATAAATCCTTAGTCATATCAGGACAGTGTCTACTTGTACTGGGAAGTGTCGATTGTTACGGATGGCGACAAGTGTACAGCACTGGTTCTACCCCTGCAGGAAAAGTGGGTGGTCTGCCTCCACCACAAAAAAATCGTCATTTATAACCTATATGGTAAGCAAATGAGTTTCTTCGAGATCGCCTCCAGTCCCTTTAAGTCCAAATTCGTGCATTTGGCGTTTAGCTACTTGTATATAAAAAATAGTTGGAGAAGGTGGCATACTCCAAACCTCGCTTCGGTTCGCAGCGCTTAGCCGTAGGAGCCAGCGGGTTGGGGTGCGGCGGGGTGGGTGGGGCGTTGGGAATGAATAGACACAATCCTTTCCCCAATATGTATTTTGACCAGTGTGGTGTGGGGGTAGGGGACAATTAAAGTTACCGAATGCACATAGTTCTACCGGTTGAGGGGCAACGTATATGTTGCCTTCCCGCAACAAATCCGCTCCCAAACCCAACCTGTTACGTCAGTAATAGTTATACGGGATATTTCAATAGAACTGAATTGTTGTTTAACGTTTCTTCAATACTTTGTAAATGTTATTTCGAGCCGCATCAGAGGGAGGGGAGGGATACATAGAAATCCGGGAATCCTACCAATTCTTTCTATGGAATAGAATATTGAATGTGCTCGAGGGATAGAATCCGGTATCCGAAACCGCCCGGTAAACGTCCCTGTCTGATATGCGAGGCTAATGGAAGTGCCTTGCGTAATGACACACTGCGGTTAGTGAGGCTCGAATGTATGATCTCCGGATTCGGATTCGAGGGGCCACCGCGTCCCACTAGTTGCATTGCAAAACAAAACAGACACAGTGACGGATTATAAGAATCTTTCATGGGTATCCGGTGAAGATAGGTAATTCCAACCCGAGGTATAAATGTTTTTATCGGAACCGAGGCTCTGCCGAGGTTCCGATTAAAACACTTATACCGAGGGTTGGAATTCCCTATCTGAACCAAATATCCATGATAGATTCTTTTTCTTGCATATCAGAGACATGTTGTGCGTTGACGCCGCCAGCTACTAACGTTTTGCATGTTTTCCTGCATACCGTATGTTGGTGAGCGCGTGACTTTTATCTTTAAGATAAGACTTTCTTGCATACCGGACAAGAATATCCGTCATTTTACCGGGGCTAGATATTTCCTTCTCCCCCTAGGGTCGAGATAAAATTCACGCGCGCCAACATCCGGTATGTCGGAAAACTTGCAAAACGTTAGTAGCTGGCGGCGTCAACGCGCAACATGTCTCTGATATGCAAGAAAACGAATCTATCATGGGTATTCTGTTCAGATAGGGAATTCCCTATCTTCACCGGATACCCATGAAATATTCTTATATTCCATCCCCCATGTAAAACGTGGATAGCCTTATCCGGTATGCACGATAAAACTAACTCACTAGCAAGATATTAAAGGAACACACAGAAATCTTGAAGTTTATCACGCATTAAAATTAGCCTCTCGATTTATTAATCCAGTATCATTTTGATTTTAAATCTGCTTGCATATATTTAAATACAGTTTTAAGTTTTCAACTTTTTTTCGTTATTTTGTCATCGACTTGAATATATTAAGGGTGAAATGTAATCAACAGTTAGTACTGTGTAAAAACAATCTGCTTTATACTATTCGTATACTTAATGTTAACGACTGAACAAATGCAATTTATGTAGAAAAACTAACGGGACGCCGCGACTTTTTAAAAAATCTAAATTGCCATGTGTCCCTTTAAAACTTGTATTTGTGTTTATATCAGCTTGTAGCAAGGTCACTGAAAAGTTATCTTTGTAATAGCTCAGGTGTAAATCGTTTAATTGAAAATAACACCTGTCAGAATAAATGGTGTACTACAAGTAATAGATAAAGTCAATCTCCACGCAGAGTTGTCGTTCCTTGCACTCACATATATCTCTGCTAACTACTAAATTACAAGACTTTGGTAAAACCTGTTAAATTGAAATATGTTTGCCTGAAACTTATTTATTTCTTGTGTAAATATAATTTTCAGAATATCTGCAAATTAGTTGTTGCAAGATTTGAAATAATGCATGAAAACAATTTAGTTTTAATCGGGACTATTTTACTACAAAAATAATAGGTACTTAGGTCTCCTCAATCAAAACGCAAATGTAAACATTTCAAACCGAAGCTCGATAGCAGAAAATTACTAAAAAAAATTAACTCATAGAAATAAAAATTGAAATTATTTAATATAGGTCTATATTATATCTTTGCAGATCACGCAAAAGGATTTATTATAAACATCGTCATAACTTTTTTGAATAATCACGTGACCTAACCGTTCGCCCTACTTCCTTTGACGTTGACAGAGTCAAATGAGTGTACTCTGGGTAGAGATTGAGATAAAGTATGGTTTCATTGAGTTGGTTGATTTAAACAAGTCTCAGCGATAAATTTATTTTAAATAAACTCCTGCTTATTGCAGAAAATGTATATTCAACCAAAAATAAAAAGAACACTTAACCATTCTTTAACGGTTTTTAAAAACTATATTTAAATACTATTTAAAGCAGAAAAAGGTATAGTCTGCAAAAAAATATGAAACAACACATTTTTGAAATGCAATAGGGAAAATACATGAATTAACTATAAAAAAAATCACACACAAAATAAAACATGGTGAACCTGACTTCAAGAAATATCTTAGTTTACTTGACAAATTCAACATGTGTGTGAAGTTGGCTCGGGGTTCAGGGTTAGGGGTTCGACATTCAAACCCAGTTCGGTACTCAATATTCAGAATCAGTTCGGGATTCGACATTCAAACCCAGTTCGGTACTCAATATTCAGAATCAGTTAGGGATTTGACATTCAAACCCAGTTCGGTATTCAACATTCAGAGTCAGTGCGGGGTTCGACATTCGAACCCAGTTCGGTATTCAACATTCAAAGTCAGTTCGGGGTTCGACATTCGAACCCTGTTCGGGATTCAGCATTCGAATACAGTTCGGTTTTCAACATTCAAAGTCAGTTCGAGTCTCGACATTCGAACCCAGTTCGGTATTCAACATTCATTGTCGGTTCAGGGTTCGACATTGGAACCCAGTTCGTAATTCAACATTCAGAGTCAGTTCAGGGTTCGACATTCGAACCCAGTTCGGTATTCAACATTCAAAGACAGTTCGGGGTTCGACACTCGAACCCAGTTCGGTATTCAACATTCAAAGTCAGTTCGGGGTTCGACATTCAAACACAGTTCCGAACTGGGTTTGAATGTCGAACCCCTAACTGGGTTCGAATGTTGAATACCGAATTGGGTCCGAATGTCGAACCCCGAACTGGGTTCGAATGTTTAATACCGAACTGGGTCTGAATGCCGAACCCCGAACTCCGAGACAAATTCACACACATTATTTTTCTCCCTTGAATAATGGCACTCCAACTTGACGTACTTCTAGAATTGTAACAGATAACTGTTGTAAAGCTAAACATTTATGCTATTCATGTTATCTCCCCTGAATACAGAGCAATATAAAGATATTATTCATGGAGTATGTTTAACCTGGATCATTGACTAGTTTCAAATGAGGTCTCTCATTAAATAAAACCTTTATAACATGTGTAATAGATTATGTTTTATGCAGACCAGACATTGTTAATTTATTCCGTACGTTCGAAGTTCAGGAACCGACATTACTATCTGATCACTGTGTTGTGAGTTTTTCATTAAGTGCAAATGCAGTTATTAAAGAGAAGGGAGAACATATACAGGGTAAAAAGATTAACTTTATCTATAAATGGGATAACGATAAAAAATAAATTACATTGATGGTTTTAACCAACTACATGTTAGAGAAAAACTGAGTCATATAACCGAACAACTATCGGAAATTCTACATCCGGATGAGCTGGATATGAACTTAGATGCATTTTATGATATTATTAGTAATGTATGTGACCCTTTATTTAAGAAAACTGTGAATGCAACAGAAAATAAACACGGAGGTAATAAATGTATGAACAATCAAAAGTGGTTTGATGATATATGCAGATCAAAACGAAAAGAGTTTTATCAACTGTTAAACATATATAGGTCGGATAAAAGCGACATTAATAGAATAAATATGGCGCGTTCCAGAACTGAATATAAACGTTCTATTAGGCAAAATAAATACTTAAATGACAAAACACAGACACATAAGTTAGAAACAGCGCGTTTTAAAAATGCAAAACAATATTGGAATATGCTGAAAGGTGCACAACTACATACAAAATCAAAAACGTTATCTGTCGATAACTTTGCGAAATATTTTCAAGCTATAAATGATCCAAATGATGTATTTTACCAACCAGATGAGGGCGTTATATTATTCAATGAAAGATATTTAAATGGGGAGTTACAAGAAATGTTTGAAGAATTAAACGTTGAAATATCGATCATTGAAATAACAAAAGCCTGAAAACAATTAAAAATGGGTAAAAGTGGGGGACCAGATAACAGGTTAAATGAATTGTTTCGTTATGGAATTGATAATACAAGTGTTTTACCTTATATTTTCAAATTATTTAATAATGTGTTTAATGTAGGTTATTTCCCAGATAAATGGACAGACGGATATATTGTACCATTACACAAAAAAAGGTAGTATTAATGAAGTTAACAATTACAAGGGTATTACACTTTTAAGTACGTTTGGCAAACTATTTACAAGAATTTTAAACAACAGGTTAAATGATTGGGCCGAGAAGTATAACGTTTATGTAGAAGCGCAGTCTGGATTTAGAAGTAATATGGGAACAGTTGATAATATTTTTGTTTTACACGGCATTATACAGCATACAATTAATGAGGGAAAACGTTTATTTGCTGCTTTTATAGATTTCACAAAAGCTTTCGATTACATAGTAAGGGACATATTGTGGTTAAAACTGATTAAGTTTGGTGTAAGAGGGAAAATACTTGATATTATTGAATCTATGTATATATCAGTGAAATCATTTGTTAAATATGATAATGAGTTAAGTGAGGAATTTTCATGCTACTTAGGGGTAAGACAAGGAGAATGTTTATCTCCTTTTTTATTTGCTATGTATTTGAATGATACTGAAGATTATCTCATTAGAAATGATGTTAAAGGTATTGAAGTTGGTTTATTGAAGATGTTCTTGCTTTTGTATGCGGATAATATTGTTGTATTTTCTTATACTGAACAGGGCCTTCAGAAAGGATTAGATGTTTTACATGATTATTGCAATAAATGGAGATTAACGGTAAATACCGTGAAAACCAAAATCATGATATTTAGAAGGGGTGGTTTATTACCAATAAATTTACATTTCAAGTATGATGGTAAAAATATAGACATTGTGAACCATTTTACATATTTGGGTATTGTTTTTACTGCAGGTGGGTCGTTTTCTACTACTCTTGATACATTAGCTGGTCAGTCAGGCAAAGCCATCTTTAAACTTAACAAATATTTACAAAAATTTACAGAATTATCTACAAGACATGCGTTTGATTTATTTGATACCCTAATAAAACCAGTATTACATTACGGTTGCGAAATTTGGGGGTTCTTAAATGCAAACGTAGTAGAATGTGTACATCTCAGTTTTTGTAAAAGTACACTTGGGGTAAAAAAATCTACTCAAAACGATTTTGTGTATGGTGAAATAGGCAAGACACCTTTAAGACAGCAACGATTGATATCTGTGATAAAGTATTGGTTAAAAGTTTTAAATTGTGAAAGTAATAAATATTTAAAAGCTGTCTATAATATGATGCTTTGTGATATTGAGATGAGGCCAAATAAGAAAAACTGGGCATCAGCGGTACAAACTTTGTTAGAAAGCTTGGGGTTTAATTACGTTTGGATATTCCAAGGAGTTGGAAACATGAATATGTTCATATCAATGTTTAAACAAAGAATGACAGACACATTTATTCAAAACTGGAATACCCGTATACATGACTCCTCGGGAGCTTAAACGTATTCACTTTTTTGTGTATTTTCTCAGAAATCATATCTAGAAACTGTTAAAATAAGAAAATTTAGAGTAGCAGTGTCGAGATTGAGGATGTCCTCCCATAGGCTGCAGATAGAAGCGGGGCGTTGGCATAAGCCACTAAGTATACCTTTTAATGAGCGCAAATGTATTATATGTGACGTTATAGAAGACGAATACCATTTTATTTTGGAATGCACATTATATAAAGAACTAAGAACAATGCTTATCAAGCGGTACTATTGGCAGAGACCAAATATTCTTAAATTTATAGAATTGTTGTCATCAGAAAAGACTATTACTGTAAAGAATCTAGCTACTTATGTTTTTGATGCTTTCAAAATCCGAAACGAATTATATTATACTTTTTAAATACTGGTACTCTCCCAAGAGGTACTCTACATTTTGAATATGTCAAATGGTATTTTTGTCTGCGAAAGGTAGTATTGAATTGCATTTCTATACTAAATAAATGCCTTTGATAACTATTTGTATAGTATATTGGAAATATTATTAATTAAATTAATTTAGCATGCTATATTAAGCAAATGGTTGTATTATTTAAGATTTCGAATTGCCATTGACTTTTGTATTTGAAAATTATTTGTAATTCTGTATACTCATGGACCAAATGGTCTACTGTATTATTGAATAAAACATATGTTGTAATTTCTCCACTACTCATAGAGACACATGGCAATCTTTAAGTCTGTATGAAACTTTAAAGTAAGCACCTAAATTCTCTAATGAAATGTCACATATGACTTTAGGCCTACTCGCATCTATATAATTATATAGATTTCTGTTTTATTAAAAAAAAAAAAGAAGTGTCATTTATATAGATTGTTACCTCTCATTACGCAAGGTGCTCCTGACGCAATTGATAATAATACAAATCAATTTGCTTTGAAAGAGTCAAATGGTTGTTAATATGAAAGGTGGTGTGTAACGAAATCGTACAAGACGCCCCGTTGGGATTGTGGTGTGTCCTCATAAACAAATTGAATATAAATTATCATGGATGATAACTGAAACAAAAGCCCGGTATAAAATACTAAAAATACGAAAGTCTTAAGAAAGATTGTGTCAGCCATATTGGAGTCAGTAGTGACTAGTATACTGATCGTTATATAGAAACAGCTAAACAATGACATGTTAGAGATAAAAGGCTATTATGTTACAAATCCAATCATCAAATGCATCATGCTAGCTACATGCTAGAATTTTAATGATAAATATACTTCCATGACCCCCTCAACCCACTCCCCTTTCAACCAACCCCCCACCCCACCCCACACACACTTTTTGTTCAAATCAAGATTGTATGTTATGTTAGTACACAAGTCTCTTGTCCCTAAATATGGCGATAAACAGTTGCATACGACTTGCTCTACTTCTTTTAGTTAAGACGAGGACTTTAATTCCATTCTAGAATTTCAAACAAATACGAAGAGATGCGTTTTCTAATGTACTGTTCTTGGGCAAGACACTTAACCTTAGCCTCGTCCGTCGGATGGGGACGTAAACCGGGCGGTCCCGTGTATCGGTCTATCCTCCGAGCACGTTAAAGAACCATAGGAATCTATTCGATAATAAGAGTAGGGCAGGTTCCCGGATTCCTATGTATCCTTCCCCTCTCTCTGGGGCGGCTCTAAATAACCTATACTGTGTTGATGAGCCGTTAAACAACATTCAATTCAATTCAATTCTAATGTACTGAGTGTGTTTTGCTTACTCCATACCCACGTATTTAAAGGCACACACGGCAATCTTGAAGCTTATATCAGCATTAAAATGAGCGTCTCGATTTATTATTGCATTATCTTTTTGACTTTAAACCTGCTTGTATGTAATTAAAATATTGAGTTTTTATTTCTTTTCCTTTTTCTACCGTAGGTTTAAATATGATATTGGTGCAATGTAATCACCAGTTAGCAATATTCAAAAAAACAATCAGCTTTATACTATCCTTATATAAAAATAACGGGACGCCGCGAGATTTGAAAACATCCAGATCGCCGCGTCTCCCTTTAAAGGGACACATGGTAATCTTGAAGTATCTGAAATTGGTGTCTCGATTTATATATCCAGTATCATTTTTACTTTTACCCTGGTTACATTTAAATAAATCCAATTTTAAGTATTCAATATTTAGTCTTATTATACTACAAGTTTTGATATATTATTGGTGCAATAATATTAAAAATTAATAATATGCAAAAACAAACGGTTTAATACAATTCTTATAATTAACATTAATGATTGAACAAATGCAAATTATGTAGAAAAACTAACGGGACGCCGTTAGTTTTTAAGATTTTCAAGATTGCCATGTGTCCCTTTAACACACTGGCATAGATAACTCCGTGCCCCCGTACAATATCTCGACACGCACCCGTCCCGATTAACTTATTATGTATTGTCATGGTATATACAGGTGTATGTAGATCTGTGGTATTGTGTAAGACAAAAACGTATTTATTCAATCTGATATTAAACGTATTAAAACCCCATTTATCTTTAGGTTAAATTCGTCCATGTAGTAGCACGTTTATATTTTACAATACGCATCGTTATTTGGGTTTAAACCCGAGCTCAGCATGTCCAAACGCGCGGCCAATACACAAAGAAGTTTAACATATTCGAACGATTTGATTGGTTATCGGGGATTATCAATGAAACGTCATTTAAACATGTCCATAGTTGTCGTTCGCAGGTTTTAATTTGCCCAATGGCTATATAAAGAAAGCGGTTTTTAGCCCTTATTTCATTCATATATTTGTTTCATATTTGACGGATGAACAGGATTTTATATAGTTTTTAAACAGCAAGGAACAAGTATAAGGTAAGTGTGATGTATATATGTGTTTTATCTACTTATATAGTGCACGTTATCTTCCTTATTGTGCAATATTCCTTCCGTTCTATTATTTACATATGCGAAGGGTAGTGTTTCACTATATACGATATATACTCAATTTTTTAAGTTTACATGTATCGTGTAAGCCTCTCACCGCTGCGGGTTCGAATCTCACTGGGAGTTCAACTTGTGAGAGAGTGTCGATTCTTACGTATGGCTGGAGGTATACAGTACTGGTTCTACCCAGGAATAAGCGGGTAGTCTGCCTCCATCACAAAAGAAATCGACCTCCATACATAGCATAAAATGTGATGGAAAATTACGTTAAACAACAAACAAACAAACAAACAAACTAATATAATCAGTTCTTACATAGTTTACCTATATTCCCTGACGTTCATATAATAGTTGTGTTATTTAGACTGAGAACGACAATTTCATTTGTTTATTTTGTCTGCATTTTTCATAATATTATCAATTAAATACCAAAATCCAACCAATCATATGTGCCTTGTTCGGAAATGCCAACTGTCCGTAACGTTACAGGAAATATAGTACATGTTTGCCTTTTCTTCATTATTTCAGATCCTTTCAAACACGAGCTAGCGGAATATAATTCAAACAATGGAGAGATTATCTTTATTTTCCTTGATATGGTCTGTCACAGTTTTGTTCCTCATCAACTCGACGGTCTGTGACGCAACTTGTAACACTGGAGAATACTTTAACACATTCATCAGCACGTGTCAATCGTGCTCCACGTGCCCCGATGGCGAGATTGCGCGTGAACTGTGCTCCAAAGACAGAGACACTGTATGTGGCCCCTTCTACGAGTTTGGTGACTTTCTGTTAGAACTGTCGGAAAGTATAGGTACCACACCATCACCAGAGGAAGCACAGCACGTGGCGTCTAATGAAAACACGTGGTACGCGTTAACATTCATCCTGATTGGCGTTCTGTGTGTCACAAGCACGTTGATGGTGATTCTAGTGGTTGTCATGTTCGTCATGTGCCGACGACGGAGACTGGACAAGGTGATTGATACAGGTAAGAGATCTTACGATATACCTAATTAAGAATTAAAAAAAAAAATATGCCGCTTTTAGATAATTTAATGGCAACGAAGAGAGAGGAGAAGGATATAGCAAAATCCGGGATTGCCCTTCTCTTCTTATCGAATACTTTCTTTAATATATGCCGGGAAGGTGGACATGATACCGCCCTACATTAACTTCCACATCCGACATCCGAGGGACAAAAGCATTGGGAGTGACTGCCTTCCTTTAGGTCTCAACTTCCGCGGAGGTGCCTAGATAGCTATGAGGCCAGCACGCTCTCTCTCTCTCTCCACGGCGAACCCACTTTCCCCTCCCCTCCCCTCCCCCTCTCCCTAACCCCCCCCCCCCACCCCCTACCCCCACACGGTGGCGGGCACTTAATAATACGAAGAAACATCCTTTTGAATATGGTTCTCAAAACGTATGTTTCCAACATATACTGAACAAAAAGTTCCAACTAGACATCTAAACGATGGGTAGCTTCATCTAAACGATGGTAGCTTCCTCAATGTGATCGTTCTCAATGAAATTTCAATAAAACTAAATGATTCTGACTGGTAGGATTGAAATATATCTTGCCTTCTTGTTTGTAAACTTTTATAAAATTACTCTGAGTATTGATTGAGATCTATGTTCAAATATTTGGGGGTAATTTATTGAGATATGTTCAGATATTTAGATCATTTGCTCAGTTTACATTCCTTTACGTGTTATATATTGACGGGCGACCAGGGGCTGTGTTGGGTTGTGAGGTAGGGCAACCGAACAGT
This sequence comes from Cyrtodaria siliqua, assembly GCA_037043455.1. Taxonomy (NCBI): domain Eukaryota; kingdom Metazoa; phylum Mollusca; class Bivalvia; order Adapedonta; family Hiatellidae; genus Cyrtodaria; species Cyrtodaria siliqua. The sequence goes on along the minus strand of JAWPHD010000020.1, from coordinate 579,711 downwards.
TCGAGTGTTTTTATTATACTGGTTGGGAACATTAGAACAAAAACAATATGTATATAATGTATGTTATTATGTTAAATAATGATTGTAGTATATTAAAATGTATTTAATTTCAAAATGGATTCGGCATTATTTCTCAATTCCAAATATAATTATATTAACTTAATTATAGTTTATATGTTTTTTTAGTATTATATTTTGTCGTCTTAATTTTTGTTTTTGCTTGTCAGACATTTTAATTAACAAACCAGCTGCTTTTCTAAGTCAATTGGTTAATTTCATAACAATGCCTTGTGACAGTAACATTTTAACACATAGTGTAGTAAAAGATTGGTGGGAACACCCCTCCCCGACCCCTTATTCATACCCTACCCCCTACCCACCCATCCCCCTCCAACATCGTGCCGCCCCCTCTCCAATCGCCCCCTTCCCCCCCCCAACCACCCCCCCCCCCTTTTTTCTGGTTCCCAAGCCTATGTAAGGTAGTATCGTTTGTCATTACAAATTGACTATATACAAACGCTGTTTATTTCTCTTCACAGAGAGTAGATACTACAACATCAACAGAAACAGTAGCAGCGGCAGCAAAAATAACAACAGTGGACTTCCGTCTTTTGTTGACGACATGTACGTTGGAACAGAAGACAAAGTTGCCTTAGTTACAAAAATGAAAACAAATGTTTGATGAGAATCGTACTGTGACAGTTTTGGGAAACTTTGTTAATGTTTGTTGGACGACACGTGTTACTGTAATACTGTGTGTTTGGTTTGTTGGACGACACGTGTTACTGTAATACTGTTTGTTTGCCGGCGGTGCCGATTACTCATGCATTGTCGGCATTAGATAGCTTCAAACTTTATAATATTTGAAATCATTTTAACGTGCCATGGTCAGATGGTTGTCTATTGAAATTGTGGAGGAAATCTTGTCTCATGAGATATATGTATGATGTGAAATGAGCTATGTATGATGTGAAATGAGCTGTGTATGATGTGAAATGAGCTGTGTGTGATGTGAAATGAGCTATGTATGATGTGAAATGAGCTCTATATGTTTGATGTGAAACGAATGTATGTATGATGTGAAACGAGCTCTAATAGTATGATGCGAGTGAGCTCTCTATATATGGTGTGGGACGAGCTCTGTGTATGATGTGAAACGGTAAACTATAGGGTAGTGAACAATGTGACTTTGTAGATATGTCAGTCTAGAGTTGTCCGTCCAAAATGTGCAATAATATTTTATTGTAAAAAGTGTTGATTTGTATATAACTATGTAGATAAAGCAAAACAAAACACAAGAAAACACGCTAAAACCACGCTCTGATCACGACAAATCCAGAATGGCCCAGTCGATTTCCGTATTTACCTATTACGGAATTTGGCGAGAAAATTCCGATTGCTTATCTGCGGTATGGAACGTGGCAGTCTGCAGCTTACGACTGTTGTTTAATATATACTCTGTAAAAAAAGTTTGTTTGCGAAAAAATAATAATCTTTTTATTGGTTACTCGAATGTGTCCGTAACTGTTACTTTGTATGGACTTTGCAACATTTTTTGCAGACCCTTTGTGTGTTCGCGATATTTTTTAAAAATCAAATCTTGTTTGGAATTTAATGTTTCTGATACCTAATTAACCGGGTAGGATAGACCTTGGTTTCTAAAAAAAGATACTTAAATTCTGTTCACTAGTTTTATTTTTATATGACTTTATATACCCTGGTCCAAAACGTTTTTTACCGAGTATAGTTCAAACACGACAGTTTGCATGTGTTTTTATATGTTCACATTTATTATTCTATATAATAAGTCCATATTTTATTTTATTATATAACCTATAAATAGACGCGTTTTCATTGGCTAAAAAGTAATTTTTTAGAAAAAATATCTAGCGATATTGACCTGTTTTTTTGATATTGACCTGTTTTTTTGATATTGACCTGTTTTATATAATTGTTTTTTTGATATTGACCTGTTTTATATAATTGTAAATTGAGGGTTATATAATAAAACATTTATGGACTTTTCAGCTGTTATACATGATGTTGATATGCACCAAAAAATCATTATTGACCTCGGCTATCGCCTCGGTCAATAATGATTTTTTTGGTGCATATCACATCATGTATAACAGCTGAATGAAAAGTCCATAATTGTATAATATATTCGGTATGGTGCTTCAACTGTTTTGTTATATATTTATATGAATCTTGCCGCCATTTTTCTGTAGTTAAAACAGCCGTTCATAAGTATATTTGTATTAGATAAGTATATTTCTAAAAGTGCTAAGTACTGAACAATACATAGTGTACGGTAGATATATATATATGTGTGTATATATGTATGCGTGTATATATAATTGTGCCTCCAGACGAGTGATGTAGAGATACTGTATATATCAGCGTGTGTTGCAGCTGTCCTTTTTAGGAAGTGAATGCATACGTTTGATTTCTGTGTCTCTCGTCATAGCTAGGCGCCCTGCCGTAGTTCGTCAGAAGGTTGTCTGTCCTTGGATTTCGCAAATATTTCTCCCTATATAATTATATATATATATATATTTATTATTGGATGTTCTTTTGATTTCTTCCAGTTATACGTTATTGTATATAGATCAAACAAGCCATACCCTGTTGTAAAAATAATGTTAAATTTGTAAATGTTGTTATTTATTTGTATTAAATAAAATCATAAAAATAGTGTGTTTCCATCGTTTACTTTATGCACTTAGTTTACCGTCACCTGGAAGCAAATGTATATATATATAAAATGCAGCTAAGAACGTAACGTTTTAAAACGAATATGTAATTATATTGTACAAAAAAAAAGGTTTAAAAGAAGATGTTGGTACAAAAAAGTCATGTCTACAACATGTTTGTTCTATTCCTCTGCTCCGTCTGGGTTCGAGCCCTGGCAGGGTCATGTCTGAATTTCCGTCATTTCGCTCTGAGGTTTCTGTCCAAATATAATGTAGGACAATAGCTCACACACACGCATTCACGCGCGCGCACGCACACACATGCACACACACGCACACGTTTTATTGCATTTTTTTTGATTTTATTTTTATAGTTATGCCAAGGTTAAATTATCGGCCATACCGACTTTAAATAAAATTGTGTATGCTGTATCTTGTAAAGCTAGATCAGGTATCTTCAAACATCCCCTAACAAAAAAAAATAGAAACGGGGGAAAATGCAGACAATCGATATTAAATATAAAAATTGCAGTTAGAAGCAAAATCAATGAGGATGATTGAGTGCCGTTAGTCTCATTGTTTAATGTCTGGCTTCTTGTACAAATACAGTCCACGTGATGCTCTCGCGCCCAAATGGCAGGTGATACTGAGCGCGTGCCCCCTTCGCGAGAGCGCATACGGTACAGGCTTGTAATGATATGGCGGAAAACAGGTTTAAAGGGACAAACGGCGATCATGAAGTGTTTGTCAAGGGCAGAAATTAACGTCTTGGTTCATTTATCCAGTAGTGGAGACCGGGGCAAGATGATACACGGGGCAAGGTGTTACATTCAACATTTTATTCGTACGAATTCCCCTATTACGCCATGAAAACGTAATTATACATGTTTGTTTGTACGACCATCTTGTGTGAAACCGGTAAGCGTATTGGCTTGGCCTTAACAAAATAGCGAGCGAAAATTGATGTTGAGGCAAAATAAGTAAAGTTTTCATTTTTTAAATTACCTACAAATAGGTTCCTTATTATTCAAATATTGCGTTCTCTCCAGAATTCATAATAAACATAATGGTATATTCTGTTACGTTACATAGTATTGAAAATTGTCTATTCATGGATTAGCGAAATGAACATGGGTAAATGGGTGGTGAGGCAGCATGTTACAAATGTTACCGTGTAACCCCGCTGTTATACATCTTGTAAGATCTTCGTTTAACTAGTTTAGTGAATAAGTAATTAACTTTACACAAACATAGGCCTAGCTGCATTGTTATCTTCGCCGAGGTGAAAGGATATAGAAATGGCCTCCGTCCGTCCGTCCGTCCGTGCGTATGTCCGTCGAGTCCAATTTAGTGTTCGCTGTTTATCTCTTACACCCATGAAGGTGTTTTGAAATAATTTGGCACACATGATGTCCTTAACAAGACGACGGTCAGAGCGCAACACCCGGGTGTGCAGCTCAAAGGTCAAAGTCACACATAGAGGTCAAAGATGTCAATCCACTATATATTATCTCAATGTTAAAGAAGATATTCGTTTCCGCTTCATAACTTTTACGTACATTGAAGCATTTTGAAATAACTTGGAATAAATGTTCACCGTATCAATGCAAATGACAAAACTCAAACCCGGGTGTGTTGATTTAAGGTCAAGGTCATTTGAGATTGCGCCCGTTTACAAAACTGCTAATCATGAACACATTATGGAACTTCACACTATTTGAGATAATAATCTTCTTGTTTTTGTTCGATTTGACATCCTTTCCCAGGAATAGTTCGGCTATCAGCAGGTGGTTAAGAAATGGTCACACGAATATCCGAAGACCAAATCATCACTGTGAATGTGACGGCCGGGAATCGAACCACTGTCATTAGGACATTATTATAAGAAGTAAATAATTTGTTATAAGTATATGTGTTAAACGTACAAAACTATTCTTAAAACCATAAAACAAAACAAGTTATATGTATATAAAAGAAAATATAAAAATATAAATATTTAACATACAACGTCAAACATTAAACATATCACAGTAATATCATAATACACATTTATTATACAAGAAATCATACATTTCAAGTATACTACTGTCCCTTTCCTGAAGAGGGCTGTAGTAAAAATAGTTAATATTTATATTTATTTATATTTTCTTTTATTGTCTTGTATAAAACTGGTATATCCTGATAATACTGGCATATAAGACGATGTGTAACATCTTGGCATATAAGACTATGTGTAACATCTTGGCAAATAAGACGATGTGTAACATCTTGGCAAATAAGACGATGTGTAACATCTTGCCCCGACAGGTTTAACACTTTGCCCCAAAGAACAGGGAAATGTGTTACAGTTAAGTGCGTTTTTAAATAAAGGTAATTTCAAAAGTTTCATACATTCTTTGTTTGTTGAAGGTCTATAAAAATGAGACCTTTTAAAATCTTTCGGAAAATCTAAAGATATTTGCATTTGTTGCCTAATGACGTTTAAAAACAATTATTATTGTCTCCCCTATCATTTTGATGTTAAACCTGCTTGCATATATAATCCGTTCATGTGAGGACAAATATAAGTCAAAACCCTGCCATTTGAGGACACACGTCACTGTCCTCACATCTACTATCAGTCTATCGTTTAAATGATAAATAATTTAAATCTCTCTCTCTCTCTCTCTCTCTCTCTCTCTCTCTCTCTCGTGTAGGGGATGAGGTCTTGTGAGGACAGGAAAGCGAGAAACATGTGAGGACATGTTGGAGACAATGACCTCATATAGTATTTATTAGGACCTAATTATCACTTAACACTCGTTGTCTCTTTATCTCTTTGTCTCTTTGTTTCTTTGTCTCTTTTTTTTGTTATTTGACCTGACATGAACGGCCGAATCGTAGAGAGAGAATGATATTTTAACATTCGCTGGTAGGTCTACTTATTGAAAGGTTATTGACACTTTCTAATCGACCGAAAAAAAAATAGTAGTACTGTCCCTGCCCATAGTAGACAAAGGGAACTGTGTCCTTCGCCACGTTCGCCAATATCATCGGAAAATGTGGCGGAAATCGACGAGGCACTTCCGATTTGTTACGGAAATTGTCGAAGCCGTTCCGGTAATATCCGGACATTAACGGAAAAATAAAACCTCGTTTAATCATACATATAAGAGAAATATACACTCAATAAATTGTAGTTTAACCCCATTAAATGAAAGAAACAAGATTTGGGCGCCTGTTTATTTCTCTAGCAGCGAGAAAATGCGATACTACTTTAACTCGTTTATGCACTTTCTTTGAAGGCTTGTACTCATGAAGCGCCCGGCTAGCTCAGTCGGTAGAGCACGAGACTCTTAATCTCGGGGTCGTGGGTTCGAGCCCCACGTTGGGCGTAATTTTTATTCTTTTTTGTTAATGTGTGAGTGTAAATAGTTTATATGCAGTGAACAGAAATATATACTCAGTTATAGGACTGACCCGTAAAATATGAAGTAGTTTCGACTCCGCTCAAGTTACATCATAATCAGATTGGTGTCGGCATACCCAGTATGAGGACAATAAAATAGCAATAAATCACCTCATATGCCAGCTAATGAGCTAACACTTTGTCGATGCAGAATTAAATATTAGAAGTATATTCTCTATTTGCAGATAGCAATTTGTTACACCAACTTATTTCGAATGTTTTAAATGCGCCTATCTGTCAGATAATTGCTGTGCGAAAATGGGTATTTTATTGCTCTGGGGTTAGTTAATTACATGGATGAATTATAGAGATTTTCAATAAACAGGGGAATCTCGTGACAGTACTATAACTTTACTAGCAATATGAATGAATATTCCACGGAACAGCATGGAAAATGTACCAACTGTAATGTTCTACATACGTCAGTACTCATAGACCGTTGTTGCTCAATATTATCTTCTGTTATTTTCCTTTCTTTTAACGATGAAATGGGAGGGTGTTGTGTGTTTGTAAGGGGTGGGGAATTAGATGGGTGTATCATACATTTTAATGTATGCTGCATGTATAATTAAAATAAAAAAATTAAATGTATTTTGCAAGAGGGAGTAGTTTTTAGTTCGACTATTCGAAAAATAAGAGAGCTTATGTACTCGCCGGCGTCGGAGTTGGCGTCCCACATCAAGGTTTGCGTGTAAGCTGTGTTTACAAGTATATCTCTCTTACATTTCTTATCCTACCTGTCCTAGTACAGTACCATGTTTGGCCATGGGCTTCCTTATATAATTATCTTAGAGCTGCATAAGTAATTTTAGTTCCTGTAACCCGTGGGCTCCCATGGAACAAAAATTATGATAGTCCTTAAAATGTGTCTCATTTCACATCAAATTGTGAGTGTAAGCTGTGTTTACAAGTCTGTCTCTCTTACATTTCTTATCCTAGCACAACCTTGTAGCAGTATCTTACGGACTGCTAAGTTATTTTGGTTCCTGTAACCCCTGGGTTCCCACGGAACCCACATTCTGAGACCTTTAAAATGTATCTCATTTCAAATCAAATTTTGCGTGTGTGTTTACTAAATTTGGGAATTGGTTTCCTTATAGTATGTTGTAAAGGGTTGCGTAAGTAATGTTGTCTTCTACAAATTCTGGGCTCCCATGGAACTCAAATTGTGGTGACCCATAAAAGGTGCAACGAAGGCAGATCAAAGTTTGCGTGTCTTATGTCACCCAAACTTCGGTTTTGGGATTTCTTATAGCATTATTCATCTTATTTATACTTCACCGATATTGGGACATGGGCTCCAAACTACCTCGCCCCACTCGAAACCCGTTTTTTCTTCATATTTCTGTGTTGTTTTAGTCAATTCTTACGCATACAGCTATCTTACCCACCTCATGCCCCGCCCCCCCCCCCCCCGCCCCCACCTGCCATCCCCAACCCCCACTCGAAACCTATTTTTTTTTTACAAATGTCTGTGTTGTTTTAGTCAATTCTTACACACTTACACATATAGCTATCTTATGCCCCTACGCTCACCCCTACCCGCTTCCGCGCCCCCACCCTCCACATCCCCAAACACACCACTCAAAATCCAGATTTGACTATAATTTGTATGAAATTCTAACAATAATTTTATATCTGCCCGAGTTTCTCTGCCCGCCCCGCCCCTCAAACCCACCCCCATAATTGTTTTCTGATGGTATATACTGGCTATATAGTTTATTATTCTCTGAAAATTCGAATAGTCCAGCTGCGCTGTTCTCCGACAGCTCTTGTTATGAAACGGCGAGTTTGTTAAGCCTTGATTACATTGACTCAATCAATATTCACTACGTTTGGACGAAAATAAATAGAGAATATTAGGTCAGTACCTTTTACTATTTATTTTATTAGGCGAGGCTTAGAAAACGAAGAATGGCGAGGTTCAGCCGAGCCTAGAAAACGAAGAATGGCGAGGCTCAGCCGAGCCATTCTTCGTTTTCGTGCCGAGCCTAATAAACTTTATAGTAAAAGGCACTGACATAATATTATATTCATCATGTAGATTATCCACATTTTTTGTATGAATTACTATTATTACCTATTTCTCAGAATGTTACGCTTATCGATTCTTACGGATGGCGGTAGGTGTACTGTACTGGTTCTACCCTGGAAAAGTGGGTGGTCTACCTCCACCACAAAAAGTCGACCGTCATATATAACCTTACATGTTTTGAAAATGACGTAAAACACCAAACAAACAAACAAACAAACAAGTATAGATATTGTAAAATTAAGGCAAGCAACAACGATCAGAAATAATTCTTAATAATGATTTCAAATATGAATTGTATTTAGATAAGAAACGGGGCGGTTAAAAAAAGAAGCGTTTATACCAATTTGTTCGGATATGTTTACATGATGGCTATTTATCATGCAGACGTGCACTTTCCTGCCTAATAAAGGGGTGACCTATTACATTTTGCTTTATTAGGCAATGACAAATAGAGCAAATCGATGCGGAATCTTCGGCGTTTATTGTACGTAACGTTATCTGACGTCATGCACATAACGTTGCCTGACGTCATAAAACAAACAAAAAGTTTTGTTTAAAGTAATAAAATGTCCTAGAGCTCCCGTCCTCATCACCCAAAGCCCTCGTCACACTTTCGTCTGCACCAGGCGAGCACATCCGGTTGCTTTAGGTATGAAAGCACCAATTATTTTCCCCATAGACACCAATGTTAAAGTGTCACGTATTAATGATTTGCTGCAAATTCAACTCAAGTATGGATAATGCAGCAGTGTTATGTTCTTATAGAAAACTATTTTTCCACTTGAAAAATCACCAGAAAACGTGGGGTCACAAGACATGTAAGAAAGTTCTTGTTTGTTTACTAAACGGGTCAAGGGTAAGCTGTTTTTATTGATCGACTGTTTTCATTGCTCACAAAGTGTAAGCATAGAGTCGAAATTTCGAAAATGTTCATCAGTGATCAAGTAAAACCTATTAATACGCTTCTGATACATATAACCACAAAATCGAATAGAAATGGGCAGTTTTCCCCTACTTATAATGCCCATTTCCATCGAAAAAGGAGGGATTACTGTTTATTATAGGAACTACATTCGACTACACCTCGGAGGTTTCTACACCTCGGAGATTTATATGTAATTGGTGGTGGTAAACCTTTAGTGTATATTAAACCGAAATATCTTGGTAGTTTTGGCCAATGAAAGCACGAGTCACTACCTAAAAATTAACAAGAATTAGCCAATCAGATCCCTTCTCGCTACCAAGATTTCAGCATCGTGGTAGTTTTGGCCAATGAAAGCATGAGTTTCTACCAAGAAATTACCAAGAATTAGCCAATCTGATTCCGTATCGCTACCAAGAGATCATCTTGCATCATCCGTCATTGTTGATCATTGGTTTACACATAGATGTCGTGGACATTTATTTGTGATCGTGTTTGAGATTCTTCTGAGGTCTGAGGTTTGCCATTGAGGATATAGCTTTCTTCGTATATAGAAAATCTGCGTTCGGCGCCTAGTAGATAATCACTAAGTGTTGGCCCCAAACTAGTGCTGACCTAGACGTTTCGCTCACAAACTATTTCGCCCCGAAATACTTTCATACCTTAGTAGTTTCGGCTTCTATTTGATTTGTACCTTAGTATTTTGTTCTCCGCGCTGTTTAAGTTTCTGGTGATATGTATTCATTGTTTTGTGCTATAACTGTGTGTTATAGCACAGTGTATTAGCAATATTTAATAAAAACGATTTGTATCTAAAACGAAGAGTTTTAAACATTGTGTTAAGTCCCTATCCCGCCAACAACAGTCAACTGTTATAACGGACACCCCGTTTCTAAACCTACTGATCACGAGTTATATGTACATATAAACTTTTGAGAATCCAAACTCTATACAAACAATGTAAACGGTTTAAACCAGCCAGGACAAACCCCGAACATGGAACGTCGAATTAAGAGTTACCGAATCATAATTCATTTTATGCATATTCAATCACGGGTATTTTTAGAACCCGTGAATAAACCCTTATTTTTAATAGGCACATATACATTATTATATGACCTGAACACCTGAAAAAAGTTTTGATACACGGTTTTTAGCGTTCTTTGACGGGTTGGTTTCTTCAAAGGAGGAAATAAAATATGAAAAGTGGATAATTATAATACACTGGATGTGAGTGTTTGGGCCACCAGAGTAATAGCACGCGATAACGTGGGTGTTTGTTAGGAGTGGGCCGCCAGAGTTGTAGCAGGTGATAACGTGGGTGTTTGTTAGGAGTGGGCCGCCAGAGTAATAGCAGGTGATAACGTGGGTGTTTGCTAGGAATGGGCCGTCAGAGTAATAGCACGCGATAACGTGTGTGTTTGGTAGGAGTGGGCCGCCAGAGTTGTAATAGGTGATAACGTGGATGTTTGTTAGGAATGAGCCGTCAGAGTAATAGCACGTGATAACGTGGGTGTTTGCTAGGAATGGGCCGTCAGAGTAATAGCACGCGATAACGTTGGTGTTTGCTAGGAGTGGGCCACCAGAGTTGTAGCACGTGACAACGTGGGTTCAAGCTAGGAGTGGGCCGCCAGAGTAATAGCACGTGATAACGTGGGTGTTTGCTAGGAATGGGCCGTCAGAGTACTAGCACGCGATAACGTGGGTGTTTGTTAGGAGTGGGCCACCAGAGTAATAGCACGCGATAACGTGGGTGTTTGCTAGGAATGGGCCGTCAGAGTAATAGCACGCGATAACGTGGGTGATTTTTAGGAGTGGGCCGTCAGAGTAATAGCACGCGATAACGTGGGTGTTTGTTAGGAGTGGGCCGCCAGAGTTGTAGCACGTGATAACGTGGGTGTTTTTTAGGAGTTGGCCAACAGAGTAATAGCACGCGATAACGTGGGTGTTTGCTAGGAATGGGCCGTCAGAGTAATAGCACGCGATAACGTGGGTGTTTTTTAGGAGTGGGCCGTCAGAGTAATAGCACGCGATAACGTGGGTGTTTGTTAGGAGTTGGCCATCAGAGTAATAGCAGATGATAACGTGGGTGTTTGTTAGGAGTGGGCCGCCAGAGTTGTAGCACGTGATAACGTGGGTGTTTGCTAGGAGTGGGCCACCAGAGTAATAGCAGGTGATAACGTGGGTGTATGTTAGGAGTGGGCCACCAGAGTAATAGCACGCGATAACGTGGGTGTTTGCTAGGAATGGGCCGTCAGAGTAATAGCACGCGATAACGTGGGTGTTTTTAGGAGTGGGCCGTCAGAGTAATAGCACGCGATAACGTGGGTGTTTGTTAGGAGTGGGCCGCCAGAGTTGTAGCACGTGATAACGTGGGTGTTTGTTAGGAGTTGGCCACCAGAGTAATAGCAGATGATAACGTGGGTGTTTGTTAGGAGTGGGCCGCCAGAGTTGTAGCAGGTGATAACGTGGGTGTTTGTTAGGAGTGGGCCACCAGAGTAATAGCACGTGATAACGTGGGTGTTTGTTAGGAGTTGGCCACCAGAGTAATAGCACGTGATAACGTGGGTGTTTGTTAGGAGTTGGCCACCAGAGTAATAGCACGTGATAACGTGGGTGTTTAATAGGAGTGGGCCACCAGAGTTGTAGCACGTGATAACGTGGGTGTTTGCTAGGAGTGGGCCACCAGAGTAATAGCAGGTGATAACGTGGGTGTTTATTAGGAGTTGGCCACCAGAGTAATAGCAGGTGATAAGGTGGGTGTTTGCTAGGAGTGGGCCACCAGAGTTGCAGCACGCGATAACGTGGGTGTTTGCTAGGAGTGGGCCACCAGAGTAATAGCAGGTGATAACGTAGGTGTTTGCTAGGAGTTGGCCACCAGAGTTGTAGCAGGTGATAACGTGGGTGTTTGCTAGGAGTGGGCCACCAGAGTAATAGCACGTGATAACGTGGGTGTTTGCTAGGAGTGGGCCACCAGAGTTGTAGCACGTGATAACGTGGGTGTTTGCTAGGAGTGGGCCACCAGAGTAATAGCAGGTGATAACGTGGGTGTTTGCTAGGAGTGGGCCACCAGAGTTGTAGCACGTGATAACGTGGGTGTTTGCTAGGAGTGGTCCACCAGAGTAATAGCAGGTGATAACGTGGGTGTTTGCTAGGAGTGGGCCACCAGAATAATAGCACGTGATAACGTGGGTGTTTGCTAGGAGTGGGCCACCAGAGTAATAGCAGGTGATAACGTGGGTGTTTGCTAGGAGTGGGCCACCAGAGTAATAGCACGCGATAACGTTGGTGTTTGCTAGGAGTGGGCCACCAGAGTTGTAGCACGTGACAACGTGGGTTCAAGCTAGGAGTGGGCCGCAAGAGTAATAGCACGTGATAACGTGGGTGTTTGCTAGGAATGGGCCGTCAGAGTACTAGCACGCGATAACGTGGGTGTTTGTTAGGAGTGGGCCACCAGAGTAATAGCACGCGATAACGTGGGTGTTTGCTAGGAATGGGCCGTCAGAGTAATAGCACGCGATAACGTGGGTGATTTTTAGGAGTGGGCCGTCAGAGTAATAGCACGCGATAACGTGGGTGTTTGTTAGGAGTGGGCCGCCAGAGTTGTAGCACGTGATAACGTGGGTGTTTTTTAGGAGTTGGCCAACAGAGTAATAGCACGCGATAACGTGGGTGTTTGCTAGGAATGGGCCGTCAGAGTAATAGCACGCGATAACGACGGTGTTTTTTAGGAGTGGGCCGTCAGAGTAATAGCACGCGATAACGTGGGTGTTTGTTAGGAGTGGGCCGCCAGAGTTGTAGCACGTGATAACGTGGGTGTTTGCTAGGAGTGGGCCACCAGAGTAATAGCAGGTGATAACGTGGGTGTATGTTAGGAGTGGGCCACCAGAGTAATAGCACGCGATAACGTGGTTGTTTGCTAGGAATGGGCCGTCAGAGTAATAGCACGCGATAACGTGGGTGTTTTTTAGGAGTGGGCCGTCAGAGTAATAGCACGCGATAACGTGGGTGTTTGTTAGGAGTGGGCCGCCAGAGTTGTAGCACGTGATAACGTGGGTGTTTGTTAGGAGTTGGCCACCAGAGTAATAGCAGATGATAACGTGGGTGTTTGTTAGGAGTGGGCCGCCAGAGTTGTAGCAGGTGATAACGTGGGTGTTTGTTAGGAGTGGGCCACCAGAGTAATAGCACGTGATAACGTGGGTGTTTGTTAGGAGTTTGCCACCAGAGTAATAGCACGTGATAACGTGGGTGTTTGTTAGGAGTTGGCCACCAGAGTAATAACACGTGATAACGTGGGTGTTTAATAGGAGTGGGCCACCAGAGTTGTAGCACGTGATAACGTGGGTGTTTGCTAGGAGTGGGCCACCAGAGTAATAGCAGGTGATAACGTGGGTGTTTGTTAGGAGTTGGCCACCAGAGTAATAGCAGGTGATAAGGTGGGTGTTTGCTAGGAGTGGGCCACCAGAGTTGCAGCACGCGATAACGTGGGTGTTTGCTAGGAGTGGGCCACCAGAGTAATAGCAGATGATAACGTAGGTGTTTGCTAGGAGTTGGCCACCAGAGTTGTAGCACGTGATAACGTGGGTGTTTGCTAGGAGTGGGCCACCAGAGTAATAGCACGTGATAACGTGGGTGTTTGCTAGGAGTGGGCCACCAGAGTTGTAGCACGTGATAACGTGGGTGTTTGCTAGGAGTGGGCCACCAGAGTAATAGCAGGTGATAACGTGGGTGTTTGCTAGGAGTGGGCCACCAGAGTAATAGCTGGTGATAACGTGGGTGTTTGCTAGGAGTGGGCCACCAGAGTAATAGCTGGTGATAACGTGGGTGTTTGCTAGGAGTGGGCCACCAGAGTTGTAGCACGTGATAACGTGGGTGTTTGCTAGGAGTGGGCCACCAGAGTAATAGCAGGTGATAACGTGGGTGTTTGCTAGGAGTGGGCCACCAGAATAATAGCACGTGATAACGTGGGTGTTTGCTAGGAGTGGGCCACCAGAGTAATAGCAGGTGATAACGTGGGTGTTTGCTAGGAGTGGGCCACCAGAGTAATAGCACGTGATAGCGTGGGTGTTTGCTAGGAGTTGGCCACCAGAGTAATAGCAGGTGATAACGCGGGTGTTTGCTAGGAGTGGGCCACCAGAGTAATAGCACGTGATAACGTGGGTGTTTGCTAGGAGTGGGCCACCAGAGTTGTAGCACGTGATAACGTGGGTGTTTGCTAGGAGTGGGCCACCAGAGTAATAGCAGGTGATAACGTGGGTGTTTGCTAGGAGTGGGCCACCAGAGTAATAGCTGGTGATAACGTGGGTGTTTGCTAGGAGTGGGCCACCAGAGTTGTAGCACGTGATAACGTGGGTGTTTTTTAGGAGTTGGCCAACAGAGTAATAGCACGCGATAACGTGGGTGTTTGCTAGGAATGGGCCGTCAGAGTAATAGCACGCGATAACGACGGTGTTTTTTAGGAGTGGGCCGTCAGAGTAATAGCACGCGATAACGTGGGTGTTTGTTAGGAGTGGGCCGCCAGAGTTGTAGCACGTGATAACGTGGGTGTTTGCTAGGAGTGGGCCACCAGAGTAATAGCAGGTGATAACGTGGGTGTATGTTAGGAGTGGGCCACCAGAGTAATAGCACGCGATAACGTGGTTGTTTGCTAGGAATGGGCCGTCAGAGTAATAGCACGCGATAACGTGGGTGTTTTTTAGGAGTGGGCCTTCAGAGTAATAGCACGCGATAACGTGGGTGTTTGTTAGGAGTGGGCCGCCAGAGTTGTAGCACGTGATAACGTGGGTGTTTGTTAGGAGTTGGCCACCAGAGTAATAGCAGATGATAACGTGGGTGTTTGTTAGGAGTGGGCCGCCAGAGTTGTAGCAGGTGATAACGTGGGTGTTTGTTAGGAGTGGGCCACCAGAGTAATAGCACGTGATAACGTGGGTGTTTGTTAGGAGTTTGCCACCAGAGTAATAGCACGTGATAACGTGGGTGTTTGTTAGGAGTTGGCCACCAGAGTAATAACACGTGATAACGTGGGTGTTTAATAGGAGTGGGCCACCAGAGTTGTAGCACGTGATAACGTGGGTGTTTGCTAGGAGTGGGCCACCAGAGTAATAGCAGATGATAACGTGGGTGTTTGTTAGGAGTTGGCCACCAGAGTAATAGCAGGTGATAAGGTGGGTGTTTGCTAGGAGTGGGCCACCAGAGTTGCAGCACGCGATAACGTGGGTGTTTGCTAGGAGTGGGCCACCAGAGTAATAGCAGATGATAACGTAGGTGTTTGCTAGGAGTTGGCCACCAGAGTTGTAGCACGTGATAACGTGGGTGTTTGCTAGGAGTGGGCCACCAGAGTAATAGCACGTGATAACGTGGGTTTTTGCTAGGAGTGGGCCACCAGAGTTGTAGCACGTGATAACGTGGGTGTTTGCTAGGAGTGGGCCACCAGAGTAATAGCAGGTGATAACGTGGGTGTTTGCTAGGAGTGGGCCACCAGAGTAATAGCTGGTGATAACGTGGGTGTTTGCTAGGAGTGGGCCACCAGAGTAATAGCAGGTGATAACGTGGGTGTTTGCTAGGAGTGGGCCACCAGAGTTGTAGCACGTGATAACGTGGGTGTTTGCTAGGAGTGGGCCACCAGAGTAATAGCAGGTGATAACGTGGGTGTTTGCTAGGAGTGGGCCACCAGAATAATAGCACGTGATAACGTGGGTGTTTGCTAGGAATGGGCCACCAGAGTAATAGCAGGTGATAACGTGGGTGTTTGCTAGGAGTGGGCCACCAGAGTAATAGCACGTGATAGCGTGGGTGTTTGCTAGGAGTTGGCCACCAGAGTAATAGCAGGTGATAACGCGGGTGTTTGCTAGGAGTGGGCCACCAGAGTAATAGCACGTGATAACGTGGGTGTTTGCTAGGAGTGGGCCACCAGAGTTGTAGCACGTGATAACGTGGGTGTTTGCTAGGAGTGGGCCACCAGAGTAATAGCAGGTGATAACGTGGGTGTTTGCTAGGAGTGGGCCACCAGAGTAATAGCTGGTGATAACGTGGGTGTTTGCTAGGAGTGGGCCACCAGAGTTGTAGCACGTGATAACGTGGGTGTTTGCTAGGAGTGGGCCACCAGAGTAATAGCAGGTGATAACGTGGGTGTTTGCTAGGAGTGGGCCACCAGAGTAATAGCAGGTGATAACGTGGGTGTTTGCTAGGAGTGGGCCACCAGAGTAATAGCAGGTGATAACGTGGGTGTTTGCTAGGAGTGGGCCACCAGAGTTGTAGCACGTGATAACGTGGGTGTTTGCTAGGAGTGGGCCACCAGAGTAATAGCAGGTGATAACGTGGGTGTTTGCTAGGAGTGGGCCACCAGAATAATAGCACGTGATAACGTGGGTGTTTGCTAGGAGTGGGCCACCAGAGTAATAGCAGGTGATAACGTGGGTGTTTGCTAGGAGTGGGCCACCAGAGTAATAGCACGTGATAGCGTGGGTGTTTGCTAGGAGTTGGCCACCAGAGTAATAGCAGGTGATAACGCGGGTGTTTGCTAGGAGTGGGCCACCAGAGTAATAGCACGTGATAACGTGGGTGTTTGCTAGGAGTTGGCCACCAGAGTAATAGCAGGTGATAACGTGGGTGTTTGCTAGGAGTGGGCCACCAGAGTTGTAGCACGTGATAACGTGGGTGTTTGCTAGGAGTGGGCCACCAGAGTAATAGCACGTGATAACGTGGGTGTTTGCTAGGAGTGGGCCACCAGAGTTGTAGCACGTGATAACGTGGGTGTTTGCTAGGAGTGGGCCACCAGAGTAATAGCACGCGATAACGTGGTGTATGTTAGGAGCTGGCCACCAGAGTAATAGCACGTGCTAACGTGGGTGTTTGCTAGGAGTGGGCCGCCAGAGTAATAGCAGGTGATAACGTGGGTGTTTGTTAGGAGTAGGCCGCCAGAATAAAAGCAGGTGATAACGTGGGTGTTTATTAGGAGTTAGCCACCAAAGTAATAGCAGGTGATAACGTGGGTGTTTGTTAGGAGTGGGCACCAGCATTATAACATGTGCTAGCGTGGATATTTGTTAAGAGTGGACCACCGGAGTATCTGCAAGGTGGGCCACCGGAGTATCTGCAAGTTGCAACGTGGTGTATCTTAGTCTCTCTCTCTGTCTCTTTGTCTCCCTCTCTCTCTCTCTCTATCTCTCTCTCTCTCTCTCTGTGGAATCTTATTTGTCTAGATAGAGATAACATAGATAGCAATATTGACCGGTGAGAGAATTCGTTTAACAGATATTTTGGGAAAGTATTACATCTTGGTTTCTAAGTTTAGTGGATCAATTTCAAATTAAAAAATGCAGTCATTCAGATTTAAAGTTATGTTAATGACAATTATAATGTCTATTATCTCCCTTTGACTATACAGGATATATTCAAGTACATGTGACCGTCCGGTTTATTTTCATTATAGGATACACATTATCGGAAATAAAGACCCAAATAACGACGTCCTTAAAATGTTCAGCCACCCATAATGCCGCGAATACGACGAACATCTTTAATTCCCTTTACACCAGACTGGAAAATGAACAAATAAACGCTGTTCTTTTAATCTTACTGGAAGGCACGCCCTGTTTTGAAAGAAAATGGAAAACTACAATTTCGTAAAATAAATTATTTCATCTAGATAACAATAATGTAGCGAATTAATAACATTCGTATATATAATGATTCTTACGGATGGTTGGAGGTATATAGTACTGGTTCTAGCCAGCAAAGATATGGTGGTCTGCCTCTACCACAAAGAAAAATCGACATCATGTATAGCCGCCTAACATATGCTTGACACCATATAAAACACCATTCAAATATAATTGCTACAAAGATATAGATATAAGAAGATGTGGTATCTTTTAATTTTTTTAAACACTCATATATGGATGTAAGTTAAAATATCCTTAAATGGCACCGTAGCGGAATGGTTAGCATCTCGCGGCTTAATAATCCAGGGGCTGTGCGTTCTACACAGACAGGACCGAATTTGGCTTAATTATCAAAATAATTATAGACTAGTTCACATCTGACCAAGGATTCGGTTAAGAACAGAACAGAACAGATATTTTATTGTGACTTGTTCAAAGTACATCGTCATTCAGATCATATATACAATATACGAATATAACAAAGTATATAAATCATCTGTCAGTATAGTTTACATCATCATAGTTCGAGGATGAACACTATTATATTTATACCAGGGAGTAAGTATACGTTTACGTTCATCAATTCTATATATTTGAACATAGGTGGCCTCTGGTGGTAATGTCTTTTAATATATATTTTTTCTTAGTTCATTGTAACATTGGCACACACATATAAAATGGTATTCGTCTTCCAGATCATGTGAGTTACAACATAAACAATATCTTTCATTTCTCGATATGCGATTTCTTGTATATCCAGTTTGTATGTTAAGAGAATGTGCAGATAATCTAGATTAGATCATGGCGGGGGTTCCTTTATTTACACTGTCCTGTTTTAGGGTAAGTGTGAGGTTTGGTGCACCCTAGAACCGGTTTAAACCCCCAGTGGCCTACTTTGCCACTGACCGTTCCAAGGCGGTAGCCCTATTGTCAACCCTTTTGTGTTTGTGATGTCGTTTACTTTTATAATTACTTTTGCCTTCTTGTTTGTCTGTTTGCATGTTTGTTTCTGTGTTTTGTGGTTGACTGTCCTCCTTGAATGCTACTTTCCCTGTCCGATCTTTTTATATTTCTTTATTCTAGAAACAAAGAATCTCAAATTGCTAGGTAAAACATTTAGATAGTGTTCATATGAAAAATTAGATTTAAAATATTTATAGTTTTCAAGGACAGCACTGCTATCAATTGACCCATACCACTCTTGCTTAAAACAGTCAATTATTCGTTGTTTAAAAACGCATGGAAATGTTTTAACATTCAGCATATCCTGATTGTTAAATAGGCAAAACCATAATCCGATAATAACTTTTTTACATTCGAAATCCAATTTTTACAACCTCTTTCACAATCATATACACCGTGTTCATAGAGTTTTTTCATCAGAACGTTATTAGTATTTATTACTTTACACCAATACTTAATAATTCTTATATATCTCGTAATATAAAGAGGGTAACGCCCGAGTTCACCATATACACATACTGTGCATGTATTTAATCTAACGTTAACCAACCGTTTACAGAACTTTAGGTGTATTCTTTCTATTACTTTTGATTTAGAGAATCCCCATATTTCCGCGGCATATCCTATAGCAGAACCTGCAAATGAATCAAATAATTGGAATAACACCGAGGTCTATCACGCTCAAATGTCCATGGGCGCTTCAGCGAAGGCACACACACACTGAGGCGCGCGCGTGAGTTGCACGCAAATATACACGCATGCACGCGCGCGCAAGCACGCATACACACTTACACACACTTATAATTAACTAAAATCTCTCCGTCTTGCCATAACATTTGATAATTAACTTAATATAGATGATGATTTTCTAGAATGATGTTTACCTCATATTTAGCACATGTATGTCCGTGATTTGTAAACATAATTATTTATTGTTATTTACGCGTATTGCATTATTACAACAATTGAAGTTGGATGATCCTTCGAGCCACGGGTAAAAATAAATTGATTAACTTCATTTTAAAGTTGTCTGCAAAAAGTACCGAAAATTAAATAACGTTGCAAGAAATAAACTATCGGGGGCCCTTTTAACCTCAAATTGGACCAGTTAAATGATTAGGTGTTTACATAAATCTTGACTCCTTCTTTTCATTCTAAATTAAGGACCTGGGTCTCTTGTCCGACAACAAACTTGCGTCCCCCAAAAGCCAGCTGAAAGTTATTGTCGTTTAAATACGCCCCGGCGATTGTTAGGTAACCCCGAGATAGCCACGTAACACAGAACACCTGGGGTAGATAGTCAAAGTAACTCGGGCTTTCATCTTGCGCATCCAGTTTGTCCCCACTCATCAGACATGAAAGAATTTCTTAAGAGGTCCTTAACTCCGCTTGACATTCAGTAATGGAGTTTTAAGAAAGTTTTCAGCCATCCCGGGTGTTAATAAATTGACCCGTTCCTGTTATTTATGGATCTTATTATGACGTTAACGACTTAGGGGACACTTCATCAGTCTAAATAATGTCTTCTTCAAATGGTGTGAACTTGGTGACAATTGACCAAGGACTTTGAACTAGGAGATTAGCACATTTATTCAGTTATGTATCTTCGTCTTACTGTATTATGTTGGACACGAAAGAAATAGAAAGAATCTGACCCTGGTTGCATAGTAACAATGTTTCGCGGTGGTTTTATGTTTTATTGTAAAGAAATATAAGTTAGTATATGTTGGTTGGTTGAATGGTGTTTTGCGTCATTTTCATTACATTTTAGGCTATATATGTTTTCATGGTGGAAGCAGACCGCCGTCATTTTTGCTGTGTAAAACCAGTACTGTATACATCCGAAAGAATCGACACTTCCTCACTTACAAACCGAGCTTCCAGAGGGATTCGAACTCGCAGCGGTGAGAGGCGAGAACGTTTCGAACGTAGCGTCTTTACCATTCCGCCAAAAGGGAGAACATGAGGAACGTAATATTTGGACGTTTGTTTTGATATTAGACCTAAAGAGAAATACACATACGACAATCTTGAAATAGTTTTCAAGCATTGAAATTAGCACATCAATTTATTAATCCAGTATCAGTATTACTTTAAACCAGCTTGCATAAATTATAATAAATATTATTTTATTATTAAAACCTGTTTTTTCTCGTTATACAGTCTTAGGTTTGGATGTATTTTTGTGCATTATAATCATCAATGAGTAATATACAAAACAACTGCCGTTAAACTAATCAAGTAACGATTTGCAAATGGATACGCAAGTTATGTAGAAAAACTAACGGGATGCCATAAGTTTTGAAAATATATCAAAACTTGCCGTGTGTTCCTTTAAATCTGATATTGTTTAAATGGGCACACGGCAATCTTGATTTTTTTTTTAAAACTCAGGGCGACCCATAAGTTTTCAACATGACTTGCATTTTTGCAATCATTATTATTAATTATTCAAATAGTTCAAACCAAATTATTGTTATATATTACTAACTTTTGATAATAATATATTAAACAATTTGGTAGAATATTGTAAAAAATTGAAATCTCATCAAGTAAAAATGAGGCAGGATTAATAAATCGAGGTGCTTATGTTAATGCTTGAAATTCAAGATTGCCATGTGTCCCTTTAAACTCGCAGCGTTCCGTTAAGTCGATAAGTTTGTTTAACATGACTTGCATATTTGTAAATAATTATACATATGCTTTTGAATAGTTCACCCAAATCAAATTCTTTTTGCGTATTACTAATTGTTAATTATATTGCACTTATAATGTGTTTTACGCTAAATTAAGGGCAAAACCATCCAAGATTAATAATGTTTTTATTGAATGTTCTTCGAGTTTGGCGTCTGTCCTTTTAAAATGCAATCTTAATGTTTATAAATGCTATTATCAGATTTCAAATGTTTCTGATATTCCACAGACCCGAATAGTGAATTAACAAAATCATTTGTTCATTCGGGCTAAAAGGTTTTAGTCTTCAAAAATGCTTAATCATTTCAAAGCAATGTCAATAAGCTGTAAATTACTAACTGTGCATATACTACTAATCACTTTGCATGTAATGTATCTAAATGTAAATCCCATACTGTACAATGGTTAATAGATAGAGAATGGTCTCATGTAAACATCGAGATGGGCGTAGCCCGTCGAGGTGTTTAAATCAACCAACGAGACGAGACCATACTCTGTTTTGTAAAATGTCCATTTCAGCTGCTTGCCATATTCTGACTTCCGATAACTGGTAGTTAGAGTACACCATTTATTCCGACATGTGTTATCAATTAAACGATTTACACTAGTGCTAATACAAAGGAAATTTTAGAAAACCAACAGCAAAACGAGATCAATATACAGCTAAATAATTCCGTACTGGAAGGTTCGGCAGTTAACAGGTGGGTGTGTGGGTATGTTTTTGTATGTCATGACCTGTGGCCTGTCATCTCAACCTGGTGGTCTGGATTACCATAAGCGGTAATGGGATTTTCTGCACAATACAATCTGTATAGCAAGAGCATGTACGTTTTGTCGAAATCGAGATCCGGCGGCGGTTAACCACAACTTTATTGTTCCATGCAGCTCAGCGGGTACAGACAGTATATTTAAAATCCATATTATATGGTTTAAAATCCATATTAAACGGGTGCAGCCGGGCAAAAAAATGAAAACAAACTGTTTCGTCGAGTTCCGTAACGGGTAACGGATAACTCCAACAGCGAGCTACGGAAATTCCCAATTCTGTTTCAAGATTATTGTCTTACTAGTTTCCGGGTGGTAATCCTATCCATGTCTGGTCTTTCTGGCGGAGTAAAAAATAATAGAAAAGCACGACGACATTTAAAGTGTGTGTCAGCATTATACAGTATACCTCAGTCACAACGTTGTAAGGATACATCTATAAAAGAACACTGCTCGATAACGACGCAGGAAGCTATAAGTTGACGCTATCTGGGCAGCTAGTTTGCTTATTTCACCCTGTCCGGATATCTTGGTTTCTTCTTCTCACCCTGTCCGCACATCTTGGTTACTTCTTCTCACCCTGTCTAGACATCATGGTTTCTTATTCTCACCCTGTCCGGACAGCATGGTTTTTTATTCTCGCCCTGTCCGGCAGCATGGTTTCTTATTCTCACCGTGTCTGAATAGCATGGTTTCTTATTTTCACCCTGTCCGGACAGCATGGTTTCTTATTCTCACCCTGTCCGGCAGCATGGTTTCTTATTCTCAATTTGTCTGAATAGCATGGTTTCTTATTTTCACCCAGTCCGGATAGCTTGGTTTCTTGATCTCACCCTGTTCGGACAGCATGGTTTCTTATTCTCACTTTGTCCGGATAGTTAGTTTTCTTATTCTCACCCAGTCCGGATAGCTTAGTTTCTTATTCTCACCCTGTTCGGACAGCATGGTTTCTTTTTATCACCCTGTCCGGACAGCATGGCTTCTTATTCTCACCCTATCCGGAGAGCATGTTTTTTTATTCTCACTTTGTCCTGATAGCTAGTTTTCTTATTCTCACCCAGTCCGGATAGCTTGGTTTCTTATTCTCACCCTGTCCGGACAGCATGGCTTCTTATTCTCACCCTGTCCGGACAGCATTGTTTCTTATTCTCACTATGTCCGGATAGCTAGTTTTCGTATTCTATCTCTGTCCAGATAGCTTGGTTTCTTTCTCATCCTGTCCGGATAGCATGGTTTCTTATTCTCACTCTGTCCAGATAGCTAGTTTTCTTATTCTCACTCTGTCCAGATAGCTTGGTTTCTTTCTCTAACCCTGTCCTGACAGCATGGTTTCTTATTCTCACTCTGTCCGGATAGCTAGTTTTCGTATTCCAACGCTGTCCAGATAGCTTGGTTTCTTTCTCTCACCCTGTCCGGATAGCTAAGTTTTCTTATTCTCACTCTGTCCGGATAGCTAGTTTTCTTATTCTCACTCTGTCCAGATAGCTTGGTTTCTTCTTATCACCATGTCCGGAAAACTTGGTTTCTTCTTCTCACCCTGTCCGGATGGCTTCTTTTCGTCTTACGTCGCCCGGATAACTTATTTTCTCACCTTGTCCAGATGGCTTGGTTTCTTCATTGCATCCTGTCCGCATACATTGGTTTCTTATCTCACACTGTCCAGATAACTTGTTTTCTTCCGTTTATCGGTTATGTCAGTTTTGTTCAGTACCGCGAGTGCGATGGGGAATTTCACTAATTTGTTATAGGTTATGGACTTTTATCTCAAATAGATGGAAGTATGTACAGTCGAACAGCATTCCACACACGCAGTCAACCAAATTAACGATTACACTGGATAGAAACCAGTGGGAAGTAAAAACCAGTGACGTAATAAACCAGAGATTTGCAACGAAGGAATACTCTATGCACTTTTATTTGTAATTGTATTGAAACTGTCATTTCTTAAAGCAACAGTCAGTAAGTGGTGTCAAATTAAAGACATTTATGTTTGAATGCAATGGTATTTTCAAAATAGTTATATGTTTACTAAAAATGTCAACAAATGTTATTTAAAAAGTCCGACTATGCCAGGCCTAGTTTATGCTACTTCATGTTGTAGTTTTGTTGACATTTGGAACTGTATAGAATTGTGTGTGTACTGGACGGTATGACGCCCTTTACAACCTCGAAATAATAAAATCGTTTGATATGTTGTTTATCTTTCATAGAATATTACATACACCAAAGTTAATATGTGCAAAACCATGGAAAAATGACAGTGTAATTAATTGTTTATTGTATTTTAAATTTGGACCCCAACCACCATGAGGGCCCCTGGGTGCGGAGCCAAAAATTGTGTTGCAGTCATCATATGGTGAAGTCATGCGCTAAGTTTGGTTAAATTCCGTTCAGCGGTTTATGAGGAGATATGGTAACGGACGGACGGACGAACAAACGGAGGCGATTTTAATATACACCGTTTTTATGTTCTTCAAAAATGTGGATATAATAATACCGTGAGTGTAGTTAAATTATTATATTCTTTCTGTCTTAAATATAAGATGAGAAAATAAAGAACGAGATTTTTCAGTTTTACCAGGTTCTAGGTAAACACCACTCTTCAAAGGGGACCTTTATATACAACACAACAAATCAGTGAATTTCAGATTTTCTGTTTATTCTCATTGAGAATACACATGTACAAAAATAAATAAAATAATTAAGTTTGATTTGTACATATTTACAATCATTTATACACAAGCACTGTCAGAGAATCTGACTTGCATAAATTATTTTCTTATATTTACAGAACATCCAAAACAAACAAAAGCAAAACAACGCAAACATAGTGAGTTGAGAAAACACAAAATGAAATGAAAACTAACATTTAGACGAAAACGAAACTAGGAAATTTTCAGGACTATAAAGATTGTTAACAAAGAAGTCTAGGTGATACAAAAACAATATCATAAAAAAAACATTATTTAACTAATACTATATTATAATTATGATAAATGTAGATGGTCTTCACTGACACAAAATGTGTTTAAGATGCATGATTTCTCTATATCCATTGATTAATTATAATAATCCTACACAAACAATGAACACATTTTCATAAAATTGAACACAGTTTTTGGCCCATATGTCCTTGTTATGTATATCTATTAAACAAAATTGCATATTTTCTTTATATGGTTCCTATAGAACCTATCATTGACTTTTTTGTATAATATTATACTTGACGAATATACTATCATAATTCCATCAGAGGAGTATAAGAATCCACATTAAAGGGACACAGTGCAATCTTGAAGTAGTTACCAAACATTAGCTAATCAAGTAGTGTTTCAGATTTAAACGAGTTTGCATATATATTTAAATAAAAGTTAATAACAGGTGGAGTTTTCAATTGTTCTTCAGTGTTCTACCAAATGTTTTAATATATTATTGTTGCAAGAAATATTAAACAAAAGGTGTTCGCTTTATAATATTCATAATGCTAGTAAATGGGCCCCCGTGAGTTTTTAAAAAAAAGCTGTGTGCCGCTTTAAAAACGATGTAACTGAATGACGAAAATAGGCATGTGTTCGGTTATCATATATCAAGAACTGGCGAATTGATATACAGTTAGAATAGTTCGGAATATGACTTTGTCTTTGTCTCTCAAAGCCATACATAATCTAGTGAACACGTGTCATGTTACTAGGACCAGGGTTCACTAGATTCAATAAATTATTTTAAATACGTCTAATTCTAACTCTATTCTTACTCAGATTATCATCATGTGTAAATCACATGTTTGTACAGAATAGGTATACACGTGCATCCAGTCCTGAAACACGTGTAGTATAGACACGTGCATCCAGTCCTGAAACACGTGTAGTATAAACACGTGCATCCAGTCCTGAAACACGTGTAGTATAATGTTTTATCACAGTCTATGGCGCAAATACCGCGCAAATCTCGTATTATCCCGTCGTTTCTATGGAGACAGTTTGACCTCTGTAGTGTGGCCTTGACCTTTAACCTGAAATATTGACATCAACGCGCTCATGTTTCCATGATGATTTTGAATTGCTGCATCTTCGGAGGTGTCATTGGTTCGTCTTTCAGAAGGGCGCTTGTAAACACTGAAAACAGAAGAAGAAGTGTGTTAAAAGATGACTGTATGTAAGCTATTCATTCATAAGCTGGCATTTATTGATTCAACATTAAGTAAAGTTATCACGCAAATTCCTGAAATTTCGCTAAAACAATGTCCGGGTGTTAGTATTGTTAACACGATGGTATGCGTAGATTCATTCCTTAAAGGGAAACAAGGCAAGCTTAATTATTTAAAAACTCATGGGGATAAATAATTTCAGTGAACATACCATGTGAATACTAAGAAATATATATATATACTGTATGAAATAGTTCACACGGATTAAATGCGAAAACAAACATACATATGCCAAAAACTAAAAGGTGGCAAAAGGAAAGAGAAACGATTGATTCATGAGGTCACGTCACGGGGTCAAATATCTTTAAAATACCAACTTCAAACTACATTAGAAGTTTTTGTTCACAGCAATTTTTAGTCTTGATTTACAAACTGATAACTTTAAAGCCACACAAAAGCCTTTTATGTGGACCATTTAACCTGGCCTACAGACCCTTTAGACCCAACAAGGTTGTCATAACAATCGCATATTTTCAAAATGACTCAACAAAAGAGCACAATTTAGACAATGTTATAACAATTTCTACAAATGGGATAAAACTCTAAATATTGACACTTGGCCAAGCACGATGGACGTTAATTTATAGGAAGAATAGGGGAGCGGTACTTCGCGGTCAGTGTGTGTTTATTAAGTCAATAAAGGAAGTCATCCAATATTACTGGGCATTTATTACATTCCTTCTAACAATTATTGCTGTAAAAACCCGAAACCATCAGTTGTAATAAAGACAACTTCATATGAAATAGATGCGTGAGAATTAAGTTGGGATGCTCCTTGACAGCAGATATGGGAGTGTTGTAACTGGAGTGTTGTAACTGTGGTTAGCAAATAGTTAAATACATTGATGTAAGCTGACCTTCCCTCTATAAAAGATATGTAATAGATAGAGTATGCTCTCATCGAGTTGGTTGATTTAAACATCGAGATGGGCGTAGCAGCACATTGAGGTGTTTAAATCTTGTTCACTCGATAAGACCACTGATTTTTTTTTATAAGCATGTCAATTTCATCTGGCTGCCGTACCCTAACATCCGATAACTGGTACACCAATCATTCTGACAATAAGTGATTTACACATGTGCAAATACAAAGGAAATGTCAGCTTTAAAATATATATCTTGACTTTACCATTCAGTATACGAAAATGTATTGTGCTTAGTAATTCCTGAAGAATAGTGTTGCAAAAAGGCCAAGACTGGGTATGTTATATAACCAAAGCCTGGGCGGGGCGTGGGCTTCTTGTGAAGCAAGATGATAATTAGGTAAATATACATAATACAGAAGAATGTGTCTGTGTGTGTTTATACAGTAAGTGTGAATGCCACTTGCCATTTGTAAATTGATAAAAAGGCGAAGATTGGTATGTCTTTGGAAGGTCTGTAGCTGCCTTTTATCGTCTAACGACGTCTGAAAGAACTCTAATTGTAACCCGAACCTGTAAACTGCGGCAGCTAAATGAAGTGATAAAACATTTGAAAAACTCTGGGCTCCCCAGTGTCCGATAATTGCATCTTTTAAGAGTGTAATAGTAGCCAGTAAGTGGACACAACGGTGACTAAATGGGGTGTACGCAACACAATGCTTAATGGCGTCCATTATGGCCGCCGTAATATATTGTGTTCGACCACAGACAGACGCCTGTCGTGCTCTGATAATGGCCAGATAAAGAGATAGCGCTCTACCTTGAATGTCTTTTACATGTTTTGCTAGCGGGTAGGGGTATAAAATTTCGCATCCAATTTGCAGTTTTTAAAAGCAATTTCATTCAGTAACAAGTTCCCAAATTGCTATTTATGGTCAAAGTTTAACGGTACAATGAGTGGCCGTATTAGGTTACTGGTCACTGTCGTAGCTTGACCATCCAATTACCGACGTAAAATTAAACTGTATCAGATGGCCATCAACTCCAGAAGGGGACAGGAGACATTCTGGACAAAGGACATTGTAGGCCATGAATCAAAAAGATGCACGTGTTATTGATGCACGTGTTATTGTAGACGAGTCTCGTTAACCAGGACAAATACAACTTTGTAGATCTACAGACCATTTTCCCAGATTTGAATTGACAGTTTATACCATATAATTTATATACTATAGTATCAAAAGAACAAACGTGTGTAAACTTTTTTAACAAAAAAATACCAAGAAATCAAGCTGTAGAACCCATTAATTGTGTCGGAGACATAATAAACGATACTTCTTAGATCTCGGATTGTGTACTACGTAATCACTAGAAATAAAAAAAATCTATTTAGGAACCCATAAACTGTGTACAATTTTAAATATTATGTATTTTGTATGGTTTCCCAGCAAAATGACGTGTTTCAAAATCCCACAAATTGTGTAACATTAGATACTACGCAATTACTTTACTAGATACTATTTAACGTGTAATAAAGTGAAAAGGAAAATATGTTGTATTCATCAAAATTCACAGATAGCATAACTTGCCATGTCATGGTGAGACTGATTAACAGTCCACCTAGCCTAAAAGTTGCTCCGCCTTATAATGGTTTAAAGGGACACACGGCAATCTTTATTGTTTAAAAACTCTCGGCGTCCCCAAAATTTTCGACATAACTTATTAAAAAAAGAAGTAGATCTATTAATGTTCAAAGCAAATACTGCATGCATGTTAGTTATTGCTGATCATACTGCACCAATAATATTAGTTATTGCTGATCATACTGCACCAATAATGTATTTAAACCTTTGGTAAAATAACAAGAAAAAAAATTGTATTTAATTGCTTTTGTTCAAATATATGCAAGCAGGTATAAAATGAAAATGATACTTGATTAATAAATCGAAGTGCTAATTTTAATTCAATTCAATTAAAATTCTTTATTCGGCACAAATATTACAATGTTTTTTGCTAGACTGCTACACAGCCATCAATTTAAATTTGTTTAGTGAAACGTGGGGAGGGGGTGGGGGGGGGAGGGGGTGGGGGGGGACATGCGCAGTGAAGTAGTCCATGTTTTCCGATAATACAATTCAGTACAATACAATGAGAAGAGTATGTTGTAAAATGTATGACAAGTATACAAATTACACATTTGAAATATGCTAAGAGGCCTATATGCAGTAATTTACATTAATTAAATATATAATGTAATAATTAATAAACATTTAAGATTGTCCTGTGTCCCTTTAAATGTCATAATATTGAAAGCTGATGTAGATTGATTGATGTTAGATAACAAAGAATTTGGGTGGTACATAGCGTCACGCATTTGATATCTATTAAGGCTTTTCGGCTATCTTGTTTTGAAGTGAAGAAGTGCCTTTTTATGTTTTGTGTTATAGAAATTACTTTTCAATAAACGTGTTTGTACTTGCCATCGTGGTTACTTTCATTCACAGTGTGAAATTGTAATTAAACATGATTTGAAAATGGCAACATTTGAACTTTATTATTAAAAGTAATTTGTATCCCCACATACAGCACGTATACTATTACTGGTGTTCAATGTGTTGTTGGTTGATATACTATATAAGTGTGTGGTTGTATTTATTTAGTTTGAATGGTATTTAACGTCATTTTAGCACATGTTAGGCCATATATGACGGTCGTTTTTTGTGCGGTCGAGAAAGACCACCCGATTTGTCCTGGGTAGAAACAGTACTGTATAAAAAATACTTATAATTATTTCCCTGATGGAGAAAACTTCACTATGTCGAAAAAAAAATACTTATAAATCAATTCTGTGATAGAGAAAACTTCACTGTGTCAACATTACATAGTTTCGGCTGTGTATCCACATTTATCTACAAGTAATCTTTTTATTTAGCTTTGTAACCCAAAAAAACATGTTTAGCAATTCAACTGATCTGTAATATAACGCCAATATCGCTTATCAAAATCTCCATCAAATCTATCTAGCGCTGAATGTAGAAATCAATTTTCACAAAAATGTGGGTGACTAACAGCAATTAGGGTATCATTTACGTTTGACCAAACAGAGCAGAAATATGTTGTATGCATGGCCATTCAATTTACAAACGTCCTTAAAATGGTATTGGTGACAATGTTTCATTCATACAAAGGACAGATCTAAAAAGAAAAAAACCCATATCAATGTGTATCTTAAAACAACTCTTATAGTTGATTTGATTAGGAGTCCTGGTAATTACATGTGGTATAAAATACAATACTTATGAATAGAAAAATCAAAAAATATTATATTGATGCAAACAATGTATGGTACGGTTTTAGACAAATAATGTAATATGTAATAATGTAATAATGTAATAATGTTATAATGTAATAATGTACTATGTACTAATGCAATAATTATAATATAATAATGTACTATGTAATAATGTAATATGTATAATGTAATAAAGTACTATGTACTATGTACTAATGTAATAATGTAATAATGTACTATGTAATAATGTATATGTATGTACTGTGTAATAATGTATACGTATTTTATGTGCGAGATATGGTAAAACCTCTCACAATCAAATGTGTTTCAGATAAATATGTACATAGTTTTTAAACTAATGCAGGACATTCACAAGAAAGGATATTTTAATTCAATGCAAAATTAAAAGCCAGTGTTGTATGTTACCACAGCATGCGCCTTGTGTTTGAGCTCGACAAGATACTCTAAGTCAATAAATCTTCTTCATTCTTTTGGTTGTGTATGTTACCTCCAAAAAACTTCCTTAATATCAGTATGTATTTTCTATTTGGCGTTTAACCTAAAAGTTTGTTGAATTTATAAATGAAGTTATGACGGTCAAATAAGAGCACTTGGTTATTAAACATTAATATGTTTATTTTGTTTTATTTTTTTTCAGAATAAGAGCCTTTAAGGTATATGTGTTTTTGACTGATGTTCATGCTTTTTCTCAGTCGTTCACAGATCCTCGTGTGAATTCCAAATACTCTGAATACCATCTGTCACAAAGACCTTTATAGTCGTCACAATCCATATTGATACAGAGGTTTTCGGTTGTGAGAGAAAAATGCGAGGACCCATATGTCTCAGGAAAGACACAGGAAGTTGTCTATATATAGTTTCAATCTTCACAAAGGGGCCGCTTGTGTTCGTGGGAGTTTTCGACCTTCTTGTTTTGTGAAAAAGAAATAAAGGGGTATTATTATATACTTAGTTGAGGCAGATCGGAATGATTCACACAAGCGTACAGTTATGGAAGTGCTAATTAACATTTTAGCCACTTTCACCGAGCATGTGTAACCCATTCATGTGAGCGTCACACACTCCATGATGGATGTTGAAAGAATTACTGTATCAACATAGTTTTTTTCTGACACATGGAGAGCAATGAAAAGAGAGCCAATAACTGTGTGAACATGCTCGTGATATGGGGCGATAAAACAAACTGTCATTGAAAAAAAGCACCAATAGATGAATTTAATGACTCGAACATTGAAACGTTTGTCAGATAAGTTTAGTGAATGGAAGGGGGGGAAATCATAGACAACCGCGGGAAAAGGAGTGCACGGAGAACAAAGTCATGAACTACACGCTCATGAGTGTCAATGAATGATGTAATTGCTAACGGTGGTCTTAGGTTACAAGGGTTTTAAAAGCATAAAGGCATGAGTTCATATAACGATAGGTGGTGGTATGAAAGATTGAAGAAGAGCTGATATAGATCAGAATGGGCCCTATGTGATATTCATGATTGATATGCATACTGTAAATTTAAAAGGGATGGACACGGTATGTATAGAAATGAATGCATACTGTGTATTTAGAAAGTAAAGCATCATATAATTTATTTTTTACTTTACAAGAGTAACTAACAACTTACCAGGGTCGCAGATGATTTCCCGCTGTTTCTTCTTGCATACGTAGCACGTGAAGAAAAGAAGAACCATTCCAACGACGCACGAGAACACGAGGATACCAACAAGGACCATGGTGATCGTGAACCACTTGTCATCCGCACTGTTGTCTGCTATAAACATGGTGGTAGACAACGTCTGCTGGCGTTCCTGCGATTTCTCAGGTGCAGACGGCAACTTGTTCGTCTGTTCCGTTCTCAAGTCTTCTACAGGAAATTGGAATTTCATGAGTTTTCCACACCGCGTGTCCTTGTCCTTGTAACACTGTCGTAGCGGAACCTGGTTGTTATCGCATATGGAACACGGGGCGCACTCCATCCGCTCGCGGTTAAAATACTCTGTGAACGCACAACTGTAAACATCCTCCGAAGCAGACGTCATGGCAACGCAGACGACAAACGCAGCTATGGCACAACATACTGACGATCGTTGTTCCATTGTGAATTCTGAAACAAAATAAAAGTATAATTGAAATAACAAGGACACTGTACACATGCGATGTTTTGTCAGACCACAAATAAAAAAAATCTAAAAGAAGAGTGTATGCCTTCTGTTATAGCTCTCGACAGTTCTAATATAATTATAAATATAACTGCAATTATTCTGGAGATGTGGTATGGGTGGGGTCGGCGAGTGCCGTGGGTGGGTAGAATCCAATCAGCAATAACATTATGAATAAATGAATAAAAGTGCAGACTACTTTGTGTTAATAACATTTAAAAAAAACACGTTTTTAATATGTATATATTGCTGTTAGTTTAAATATGTGTGGTTTGTATTCAACTTTAATCCTTTTCGGTGTTTGTTAATCTACTGTATATAGGTATGTAAATAAAAGGATGCAATAACACGGTATTTCCATATCTACCCATCCTTTACTTTGGGTAGATAGCGAAATGTTGCGTCGGAGTTATATTTAGCTAAGCTGGGATTCCTTTTTTACTTCATTGACAGATAACAGGTTAAGTATTCAAATGATAACCGTTCATTCATAACCGCCTCGTTACGTCTATATTTGGACATTAGGAAATGGAAGTGTATTCGAAGACATCCGTTTTGATTCATAAAATATGTATAGGATAGAGCATGAGTTTTGCACGTGTACGGGGAGATAATGCACGAGCGTTAGCGAGTGCATTATCGTCCGTACACGTGCAAGACTCGTGCTCTATTGTATTTATACCACAATAACTAACATATGCTGTGTATATCCTCGGGTATTAGGCTATTGTGGTATAAACGATCATATAGATGGCCAATGCTCCACATAAGCATTTTCAGGGAGTATTTCAGCAAATCAGCTTGCAAAACAATACATTGTGAGCGAAATCAGCATTGACAATGTACAAAAATGGCATATGTGTAAGTGCAGATCGTTAAAAGTGTGAAAACTACTCTACAAAATGTCTTAAATTCCGCCACAGACCTCCGCGAATCAACATTGCAGATTTATTTGGCGAGTGCAATGTCCGTCTGCGTCTATCTGAAGCACCGGACGACCAAACTTGTAGATGTATTAAATATTAAAATAGTATTAACGTTCAAAAATGTAAAATACATCAATAATAAAAATATAATAACAGTAACCCTGAGCAGGGATTGTATATGATACATTTAAAAACCCTGTTCTAAGTAAGAGAGGACCTTACTGTATACATCATTATCATGTGTCCAATTTAAAATATGTCTAGTTTATCAGAGACCTATATATAGTATATGTATGTAGGTCTATGGGTTTATATATTATAACAAGATAAACTAATTAAAATAATAATACATTGCATGTCTGCATTAAACATATATGTATGTAAAAAATGAACGTGTAATTAAGTATTACCTTGTGTTTTTTTTAAAAAACGTCCTCGGTTAGATATTCTGGTATGTATAAATCCTTCCAACTTGACCGGTAATATTTCCAACAGACAATGTAACACAACTCGAACGAAACTGTTTTATCCTGCTTCAAAACTATAGATTATAAATTTGTGTTAATCCCTCAAACTCTGTGACAAAATAAACCCGAATCGTGCAGACGACAAGTTTTAACTGAAGAAGCGTGGGTATAAAACATGCCCATACAGGTTTTACGATATCCCGTGACGTCACAGCGACTAACCAATCAAGCGCCTCGAATGTCTCTTTATTATTCACGTGGATAAGATATCGTTTAAATTAGGGCATTCGTTAAGGTTTTAAATTTTCCCAAGTTCATTCATGAAAGATTAAAATACTTGTATTATCGTGAGTTGAATCAAGCAATGTCTTGACTCGTGTTTTCGGTCTGATTTTATCGCATCTTCGACGAGAATGTTTGACATTATTACTCACGGAGTGATTTGAGAAGTTTGAGATCTCATGAACATATGGTTAATTTGTTTTGAAAAGTTGTCAATCGGCAATTAAATGTAGAGATTGTTTGTAAAATCTCATAGCATCTTTAAAACATTGATTGGTGAATGCTTTGTTTGGATTTTAAAAATACCGAATTTTATATCACGATGGCCTTACTTTTAAATCAAATAACAATTTAATAAGTTGTTTTCTGTTGGCATTAATCTGTTTGTTCTAGACAATAAACTAGATCTGTATATCCATGCTGCTATAGAACACTATTAAAATGGGCTGAGGGTCTCGTGGAAAATATTATTATTTATTAATTTAAAAAAATAATTTGAAGAACAGAATATAACATGTGAGTGTTTTACAGTGTCTATCTCGCCAAAAACAGCCAAATTTTACAACATCTGTACATCGTTTCTAAACCTAATGATGAGAGATATGGAGATATATATAACTTACATAGTTTGAGAATAAAACTCTATACACACACAACGCAAGCGCTTTTAACCGCGTCAAGTTAAGAGTTACCAACTCATAATTCATTTTAGGCATATTCACGGGTATTTTTTAGAACCCGTGAATAAACCTTTATTTTTAATCGGCACATGTACATTATTATATGGCTTTTGATACACGGTTTTGTAGTGTAATTTTGCCGTTATTTGGCGGGTTAGTTTTTTTAACGAAGTTTTTTATAAATCTTTATACTTTATAAAATGTATTAAATATCTTTATTAAGCTACGTAGCGTCCGATTCTATTTAAGTATGAATAGATGATAAAACAGATTAAATTCCTTTCAACGAGCTTCTTCGTTAGATACTAAATTTCTTCTTCTTCTTCTTCTTCTCCTTTTTCTTCTTCTCCTTTTTTTCTCCTTTTTCTTCTTCTTCTTCTTCTTCTTCTTCTTCTTCTTCTTCTTCTTCTTCTTCTTCTTCTTCTTCTTCTTCTTCTTCAATACATGTTTATGATATTGCCTGCACAGAGGTCACTCGGGCTGTTGACCAAAGGATAACCACAACGTCCACAATGGTGCACAGACATCCCACATGTTAATGCTAATGTTCATATAACGCCGATCAGTTTTCAAGACAAATTTACAACTTTGATAAAATTAATGAAGTAACCGAAGATCATAAATTATGCATAAATCCTTTGTCCACAGCCTACTTTACTTTGATGAGCTGATAACGAGAATAAATAAATATCGAAAATTGTTTATCTTTGAAATAAATCTTCACATTCCGGCATATATATATGCTATACAAAAGTCACCGAACAGACAGAACATATGCAGTGTGCTCTTTACCTTAGGACTTGACCGAACAAACGTCAGAAAAAAATGTGTGTGAATACGGGAAGGGACAGACCCTAAATCTTTCCAAAATTAAAAATAAAAAAGTATTTTAAGAGACAAAAACGTTCCTTCCTGAAATGTACAATGAGATAGATCGACGGAAACGCAACTTTCTGGGACAACTGTGTAGGTTACAAAGAGATTGTGCAGTAAAGTAGATGTTTTTAATTATTTACAATTTACAACTGCTTGACAGGTTTTATTCAAGACATAATTATATGCTATCCTTAAACAGATATGGCCTTACGCATGTCCTGGACGGGTATGTTTCGAATGGTCTTTTCCTAGCAAAATGTGCTGGAAAAAGCAAGTGAATGGTAAAATATATGAAACTATAACCACTGAATTGAACAATAGGCTGGCTGAACCTGAATTTATGAGGGTTTGCTCAATTCATAGCAGCTATGGAGAATCCAATGTATGGTTATATGCTAGGAATCACCCAACCTCTATGAAGTATTGTAAGACTGTTTGTTTGATTATTGCAAATATAACGAGAATAAAACTGCAAAAGGTGTGATGTAATAACAGACAATGTTGTTGACCACTGTTTATGCGATTGTCCATACGTAGCAAATGAAAGAACTAATATGTGGTTAAAAATACAAAACCAATTTGGATTACATGTAAAAGAAACTTAACAAAAGCGACGTTGTTAATGTGTTCCTTGGTGCCAACAGTAACATGACCGAAACACTTCTCTCAGATGAAATAGACCGGTTTATAGTACGATATGTAGGTGCATACATTGGGTGTGGTTAAAATATGTAACAGTGTAAACATAAATTAATTATATAATATGAATGCTTCAGCGCTAGTTCCTGGCACAGATTTTATTTTATTTGATTTTGCATATATAACTGCCAACATGTATATACGTTCTTGTTTTGTTTGTGTAATTATTGTGTAATTGGTTATCTGTCATTTTTGTATGTGAATCTCCTATATGGAGTTAAAGAATTTTATTATTGTGTATGGTATTATTGTGTATGGACATAATATAAATGCAATCGACTAATAACGACTGCCATTGGTTTTCATGGAAAGCCCATATTAACGTCACCGCCATAATGATAATGTTATTAGGTCTGTGATTAAACTATATTACAGTGAGGCCACAGACGTAATCACTAATGCCACGTAAATATAAATTGTTATTAGGTCTGTATAAAGGCTTATTAACGTGTGCCAAGACGGCAAGAGGAGAAAAAAAACTGGTTTTGGTAGCCATAGCAGAGATACAAAATAAGCTTTAACATAAACATACAGCCATATATCTGGCTTCAGATACGGCGTATCGTTGGCATATCGGAATGTCCACACCTATGATGGGAGGCGCCTTCTGTACACCTGACAGCGGCGGGTTATCTGGTGTCACATGACCGTGTTGGTTTAACACTTTGATGGCCGTTAATTGATGTTAATGCATGTGAATTGCTTTTAATTTTACACCTGTAACCGACAATGAGCAGATAGATTGGCCTTTATTAGGCGTGTAAAATATGCGCACCTCGACTGCCTTAATGGCGACAAACTGTAAAAACAATACGGCAAAAGTGCGAAACCCCAGTGCTTAAAGGCATTAAGCTGTATGTTTGCAATCAGCAACTGCGATTCTTTTTATTTCCACGTTGATGACTTCGATTAAGTTGAAAGAAAGCCGATAAACAATCAGGCAATAACTATGTTAACCCCGTAGGTGAGAATAGACCGACTTTTATGAGACCATCAGCGCCACTTAGCACATTTGATAAATCTGAATGGAATACATTTAAATCGAATCAAGAAAACGTAAATAGGATAAAGCGTGCGAAAAGGTAAAAGTATGTCGCAATTATGTCGCCTATTTCTTTCTAATAAAGTAAAACAACGACACTTCAAAGAAGATCAAAGATTTTGAAAAAGTAAATTCATGAACTATTGTTACGCTGCATTGTTACATAGAATAACATTGGCATATATCAACATAGGGTTACACGCTGCATTGTTACATAGAGTAACATTGGCATATATCAACCTAGGGTTACGGTCGTTACACATGAGTTTTGACCAAGCATTGTTTTTATACCGGCATTATGTCAACAGTGCCTCCATGGCCGGGTTAGTATAAAGACTAAAACTTTCTCGCCTCTCACCGCTCCAGAATCCGACTGGAAGCTTGACTTATAAAGTGAGAACGTGTACATTCTTGCAGACGGCGGTAGGAAAAATGGGTGGTCTGCCTCTACCGCACACACACATTTCCTCATCATAGAGATTACAGCATGCACATACAAAAGAAAGGACAACATATACATGTACATGAAATTATAGTCAATATAAAGCACACATATGCAATGCACTTCCAATTACATTGTTAGTTATTATGTATTAGTATATCGTGTTTTTCTTTATAAAAAACATAATAATTATAAGTGCGTCAATATATTTACCTTGGTGTGTGACCTGCTCAGTACAGTGTTGTAGATGAGAAAGCACCATCCAAGGACGAAATCTCCACATACCAAATATGAAATGAGCTTGATTTCCCTGCAAATGATGCCTTGCCGAAACGAAATACAAGAAATCATAGGGATATGAAATGACTAGATATATAAATAAAAATTTCTTTGTTTGTAACTTTTAAAACAATTAATCTTCTGTGATGTTAAGCCTGACATCATGGAGATACCTGTGTGTGTGTGTGTGTAATTCTAAGGATTATAGTTCCTACGCCTATATGGACACCAGAGAATCCCGGTACGCCCAGGCATAATGTGTGGACTGTAAAAGGGTATAATTTTGAATTTTTGTTTAATTTTGTTCACTCCGCCACAGAGTCCGCCAAAGTTTCTAAATATGTTATCAAAGAAGAAAACCAGCAGTGTCGGTTAATTCAACCTAATTTCTCGTTACTGGTTTTCTATGTCTGGCTGTAAAGGTGTTGTTAACGGACTGGTATTACTTGCACATATATAATAACATTCATAGGAGTTGAGGGATACCGTGCGACCTTTTGTTAGGTCGCTAGTATTTATACTTATGGGACACCTATTTCAGGACGATGCGGGATATGATGCGACCTTTTGACATGGGTCGCCCATATTTATCCTTATTGGGCCGGGTTTTTTAAATTTGATTGCTTGCAAGTAGGATCGAAGACGACTTCCCGTTCCACCGATAAGTAGTATTGAAGTAGTGTGGAGAGGCCCTGTTCCCCATCCCCATCAGGTGTGTCTGGCTGGCTGCGTCGTCGTATGGTAGAGTTGTTGGATGCGTAGTTGGTTGAGTCTTGAAGATGCCCAGAAGCACTTGTGCATTAGATTTGAGATGTTATACGACTAGTGCCCCTGGGCGGTCGTTGATTCTCGATGTTTGGTTAGTCTTCGCGCCCTGGGTGATGGTCTTCTTGTAGACAGTCTGCCGCTAGCTTCTAGGACCTCCCTCTTCAAGACAACATGGTGCATTGTACTGTTTTGTTAGATCTCATACCATATATAGAGTGACCAACGGCCCCACTGTAGGGTTTTTACTATGTTTGGGAATAAGCCTTTATTTTGAAAATTATAACATTATTGAACATTAAACAATTTAAAACAACATTATTTACAAAGGTATTAATGGTTTTGGTCACTCATGTATATGTGGAGGTAGAAAGAGGCTTTGTTATATATGTTTTTTCTTACCTGTTTTCTGCCATCTCATGTTGTTTTTTTTGCTGTTTTTTTCTACCTTATTACATATTGTGACTAAGTACCATTATTTACTGGCGGTTACATATCATTACCATTATTTACCGGTTATTACATATTTTAGTTACATAATACTCATACATATCATTGACTCTTAACCTGTTTTCTACATGTTTACCATTTACACGTCCCCTATATGTCCTATATTTTCT
This sequence comes from Cyrtodaria siliqua, assembly GCA_037043455.1. Classification (NCBI taxonomy): domain Eukaryota; kingdom Metazoa; phylum Mollusca; class Bivalvia; order Adapedonta; family Hiatellidae; genus Cyrtodaria; species Cyrtodaria siliqua. Next base: position 539,914 of record JAWPHD010000020.1, on the reverse strand, counting down.
ATCTGGTTTTCTGTAACTTCTTTTTTGTTTATTATATACAGTTCTTGCATATTATTACTTATTCAACATCGACCCTGACCTTCCTTGATCCACCGACCTGACCTACTGTATCCATTCCGCTTATTGTTTGTGTATTTTTGGTTTAGGTCGGGTCAATGTCATGGCGGGCGGTCAAGGTCGAATTGGTTATATTGTTGATTAGCGCGGACCGGATGGAAAGCACCTAGTTAAAAACATCATATATATGATTAATTCATATGCAACAAGTAGATGCAACCTGCCTATGTTAATAGCGTACTATTTCTCTAATGACCCAATATAACCGATACTGATATGCACTCATATATACATGTTCATGTAGCCTTTAAAACACCCCCACAGTGTTGTCGCGCCATCCTTTCTTTTAAGTCTTAATCGAGCCTAGACTTGATTACGCTATGTGGATATACCTCACCTTGAATGTTGTTTTTGAATGTCGTATGTCGAATGTCGTATGTCGAGTATATACGGTCCTCCCAAGGAAAGTTATTAACACTTTCACTGCCACAGTCGAAAACATTGATTTTACGACCAGCGTAGGTCCAGAGTAACAAGCACTCTATGTTCAGGCTGATCAGGGTTTACACTGTTCGCCACACATGAAGAATGTTTTCCATAACACTTTATTTATAATATTACCGGAATGTTTTGAATTCAAATTTTAGCAGACAACATTTGAAATTTGGCAGCGAAAGGGTTAACACAATATAGAAAATATCGGCTCTAGTTAGCTCTACTGGCCGTCGTCCGTCGTGGTCCGTCGTCCGTTAACCTTTGCCTTGTTATACCTTATACCTTTTATTCATGTTGCCACACATAAGAGTGAGACCTAGCGAATTAGTCATGGAAATCCCATGTAATTCCTTTAAATGTCTGTCCAAAGTGTTTTTAAATTTGTTTATAGTGTTACTATTCACAATGGTGTCCTGAAGACGATTCCAAGCGTTTATGATTCTTTGACTGAAGAAGCTTTGTCGAATGTTTAATCTCGGCCTAGGTTAAAGTAATTATTGAGTTTCCGCGTGTTATTGAAGCTAATTTTTTTCTCCACTTTTTTTAGCGATCACACTGTCGACTGTCGTTATTCTGTTCATTTGTCCGTTCGGTCGTCCGTGCGTCCGATATTTATTTCTTAATATCGCCTTCGTTACTTGCAGGATTTTCACTAAATTCTACCAGCATGTTCAGTATATGGATCCAACATCACGTGCACAATTTCGGGTTGCTGTGACCTACTTTCGACGAAATATAGGTCACGTCCGGTCTCCGCTAAGACATGCATATCTGGTTTCTTTCTCACAGGGTCTTCACCAAACTTCACCAGAATGCTTCTTAAATGCATCTAACATCATTTGCAAAAACGTCGGGTCGCTGTTACCTACTTTCAACGAAATATAGATCACGTCTGGTCTCCGCTACGACATGTGCAGCTTGCTTCTTTCTTGCAGAATTTTCACCAAACTTTATCAGAATGTTCTTTATTGCATCTAACATCATGTGCAAAATTTCAGTTCGCTGTGACCGACTTTCAACGACATATAGGTGACGTTGGTCTCCGCTCCGACATGCATATCTTGCTTCTCTCTCGCAGGATTTTCACCAATCTTCACCAGAATGTTCCTTATATGCATCTAACATCGTGTGCACAATCTTGGACTGCTGTGACCTACTTTCGACACAATATAGGTTACATCCGGTCAACTCTTGGACATGCATCACCCACTGTTAATGACATTAATTTATCTTAGGATTACAATTGGTGTTGGTCAAATAAAAAATCTGGACCTTTATAATTAGGCTAAACATGTAGGCCGTGACCTTTATTTTTAAATTATGAACCAAGGGTGTGCAGCAAAGTCTCAGATTTTGGCTCTGTCCTTTGGGGTATTCAGGTAAAAAAATCACAGAAAAAAACATATCTTGTCCAAATGTGAGTAGATTTGATTCTAATTTTATATGGGTTTTTTAGAGACTCGAGGCACAGCATATACAAAACAGGTTTTGTCGTCCTGCTTATAAGGGTCCCTCTACACGGGTACAAGTTGGGGAGCGTTATGTACTATTACGAGTTTCGGGCTTGTGACGTTATCACCTATAGCCTTTGCTATTTCAAGTTCATGTGTCGTGTATTTCTTAGTTAACGATGTGTATATTAGTAGTTTGGCTCCATCCGCTGGGGCCTCCTAGAGGTTAACTGCATATCTTGTACACATGTGACTGCATTTGATTCTATTTTGGTATGTTCATTTCTCCATTGATCCAATATCAGAAATTTCAAAAACAACAAATATTTACCAGGTTGTTTTTCTTTAATGTGTATGTGACCCCTACGAAAAATACGAAATTCATACACTATCTAGCTGAGCATGTGGTGCCTCGGTCAAACAATTCTGAAATTTGAATGATACCTCAAATCAACATGGGAGTTTCTGTAGCATCTGTCTTTTACAATGCAGATGTATGCTAGGGCAAAGAAACCCCATTTTTCCGAGTTAAAGAAATTGTCTAAAATGGAGAAAAAGATAGAATTATTTTCTGTTTGCCTTATGTCTCTAGGCCCGTGAGCTTTCAGGGGAGATACACGGAGTGTGAGACGTACATCTGCATGCCGATTAACTGCTGGCGTTGCTTCACATAAGGACTAGAGGAAGACTGACTGGTGTTACTCCAACACCATCATAGTAGGCTTCAGTTTCATATTCTACATCTTTTTATCTAGATGTAAATGGAGAGTGGGTCTGAAACTGGAAAGTTCATTCCTGTTTGGCGCCATCTAGCCTGTTTGTGTTGGTTCGCCGTAAAACCCCAATTCAACTCAGTTTCATATGATGTATGCATTAAATGAAGCCGAATATCGCCGTCGGTTTACTTATTGTTTATAAAAAATGTTCGTTCTGGACAACTCGACGACTCCGTTGTTTTTCTGTTTTCAAAATATTAATGCATGTGTGGTCATGCGAATAATGCACCTATCTATGTTTTGCCCCACCGGGGTGTGGGGGGGGGGGGGGGGGTGCGGTGGGGGGAGCGGGCGGGCTGACCATGGAGGTTTAGACAATTTGTAAAAAAAAATTGTCTAATTCTCTAGGGTGGGAGTTGGTGAAGTGTGATTTTCGGCACCAGGTCTCAAAATCCGGCCAAGTCTATTTCCCGGGAGACGGTCTTGTTGCGGGGCCGCCTAAATCCCGCCTGTCTAGAATCAACATCTGTCTAAAGTCCCGTATATGCCGGCCGCCCCGCCCCGCCCCCCCCCCCCCCACCCCCCATCCACACCCACCCACCCAAAAAAAAGCAAACATTGATAGGTGCATAATTGTCATATACTTATCTACATATCCGAACCAGTCGTGATACTGTAGCGACAAAGGGTACAAAACACAACCAGCACAGCACAAGGGTATCATGAGAACTGGTGTACGTGTCCCCGTCATCCAACGGGCACAACACACGACGTCGGATGTGAACGTAAACCGGGCGATCTTGTGGATCGGAATACAACAGTTCTATATTTCTCACGAAAACACACACACAGCTTCGCGTTTTATTTAACTTTAAACACAATATTGCGAACTAGAATAAAAGGCATATGTCTCTTACTACATAATTATGTTAAATAACAGGTTTACGTTTTCACTTTATAAGACGTATCGGGTGGTACTGTACCATTTAACTCCATCTCGGTCCCGACCTCGGTAGCTATATATTTACCTCAGTAGCTATTTAAGCCCGCTTTACCCAACTATCGTAAATGGTTCGTATGGGAAAACATGCGATTTTTCAGCTCGTACATAAGCGTTTATGTTAACCTCTTGGTTTACATATCAAAATGGGTTCACGAGATATCACGACTAACAGACTTTACCGAAACCCCACCCCTTATTGTGGAAAGAGATACAGGTGTTTGCATCAAACAGTTGTTAAACATCTCATATTAAAGGGATACAGGTGTTTGCATCAAACCGTTGTTAAACATCTCATATTAAAGGGATACACAGCAATCTTTTTCTTTTTCTTCTTCTAAAAACTGGCGGCGTTCCGTTAGTTTTTATGCATAAATTGCCAGTCACAAATATTCATCATAAGAGCTGTATAAAGCCAATTGTTGCTGCATATTACTAGCTTTTGGTTACTTTTCAGCATTAATATATTCAAACCTATGGTAAAACAACGAAGAAAGTTTTAGTTAAATATATTCCAGCTGAAGTCAAAATGATACTGGATTAATAAATCGAGTATAATTCTAATGCTTGATGAAGACTTCCAGGTTGCCATGTGTCCCTTTAAAGGCAGATTATGCTGAACGAAACTGTTGACTATAATCACGAGTCTTATACTTATTTATTTTGTAGGGAATACTTCAATGCAATCAATAAAATGTTAATACTACTTTGAAATATATCCCAAAAAATATCGAGAAAACTCACGTGTCCTAATGCACTATTAAGTTGTATTCTATGTATACTGCGCTTATGCATATAACGGGTAAATCGTTTGTTTATATATAGTACAGGTATTGCGTGCACAACAATTAGTTGAGCTGAATTGGGGTTTTACAGCGCAAGAACACAAAAAGGTTATATGGCGCCAAAGAGAATGAACATTCCAGAATCACACTGCATTTACATCTAGATAAAATATGCAGATGGGCATAGAATCTTCTCACCAGCAGAACTGCAGAGTTGCTTCAAATTTTATTGTAAACACTCAAAGTTTCGCTGGAGCCACGATACTTTTCTTCTGCACAACAATTAGATGTCAAAAATGGCTGAACAAAAATCACGTAATTTTTTTTGCTTCAGTGTAACATTTGACATTATTTGTCCCAATTACGCATGGGAGCATCAGCCGACTTAATGCCTGTTAATCACTTAGCTATACAAAGTTTGTATCATCACGATATTTGATAAGGGTAAAAAAAAGAGAAGAGAACATTGTTACTTACAAGTATATAAAACTACTGCTAAAAGCTAAATGCATCATCGTCATTATTAACATTAAATATGAACTGTATATATATGGAGACGTCTCAATTCAACTGAAGCATACCATTACATTCCCCACCCCCACCCCTTCACTCCACACCCTATCCCATCCACCACCACCACTACCATCACCGCCGCCACCAAGCACTGGATCGTTCAAAGACATGGGTGTCAGTCCGTGGCATTGGGCGAGTTTAACATCATCGAACGGTCTGGGCAAACGCCTGAGCGATTTCAATGAATTTAAAAGATACCATGGGGCTTATCCAATGTCCGTAGTTTTCGGTCTCGGCAACCACCTGCGCTGTATCAATGGATGAGGTCAATGCGGTGGGGTTATCCAATGTTCGTTGCTGTTCATTATTCATGACATTGATTACTTTTGTTTGGTTTAATATTACAATACCAACGCAAACATTGTTTTTTGAATATGTCGTTTAGAACTTTTTATTTAGTAAAGCCTTTGCAAGGAATACAGAAAAACAGTTTAGTAACTTTGGACATAAACCAATTTGAAACATATCTTAAAATGAACAAAGAAACAAAATAAAAACGTTTTTAATTTTTATCACACTATGTACATTTTCAGTATCCCCTTATTATATTCCTTCTTGTTGTCAGACACCTATATTCACTCTAGGTTAGGTATACCAAAATCTAGAATCTGGGTATCATAGCGAGGCACCATAGTTCGGCAAATGTTACATCTCGTGATGGGGGAAGCCGTTTATCATTAACACAATTAAATTAAAGTCGATTTCTCGATTCGCATCTCGTAAATTGCAACTTAATATATCTCAGATACTTATCTACAAAAAGACGGACCAGAATAATCGGGTGTAAAATAACTATCAAACCGTTTGTATCCTCATAAACACGGGTTGCATTACTGATGTGTGCACTACAAGACGGAGTAGAGTCTCTAATATCTATCTAATTTCAACATTCTTCCGGTGTTCCTCGGTGTTATTTTGCAGCATGTTGGCCGCTTTGCGGCATATGGATCCACTGAACAAAGGGCGCATCTTTATCTATAGCCCGGATCAAATACCCGTCTGATAAGGTTTCCGTATCACGCCAAGGACAGTTGGTCGGTTAAAGAGGTAACTGAATCTAGAATCGTATCACAACATCCATAGTAAACAATAAATATCTACCTTTCTTTTTAAAGGAGAGAATATTTGTTTCAAAAATAATTTGCAAATAAAAATGTTCAATTAAAAAAAAGGGGGAGAGAACCGAGTAGAAACGTTTGATATCACTCGTTAGATAGATATTATTTACATTCCTTGGATTCATTTTGTTGAAGAAAAAGGTGTTTAATTTCCAATAATCGTCATTTAATGTTGCGGAAATGGCTATTCTGCTGTCTGACAATACTCTGGCGATTGTTGTCTCTCTTGATGCGATTGTTGTCTCTCTTGATGCGATTGTTGTCTCTCTTGATGCGATTGTTGTCCTCTTGTAGCGATTGTTGTCTCTCTTGATGCGATTGTTGTCCTCTTGTAGCGATTGTTGTCTCTCTTGATGCGATTGTTGTCTCTCTTGTAGCGATTGTTATCATCTTGTGACGATTGTTGTCTCTCTTGTGGCGATTGTTGTCTCTCTTGTGGCGAGTGTTGTGTTGTCCTCTTGTGGCGATTGTTCTGTTGTCCTCTTGTGGCGATTGCTGTCTCTCTTGTGGCGATTGTTGTCCTCTTGTGGCGATTGTTGTCTCTCTTGTGGCGATTGCTGTCTCTCATGTGGCGATTTTTGTCTCTCTTGTGGCGATTGTTGTCCTCTTGTGGCGATTGCTGTCCTCTTGTGGCGATTGTTGTCCTCTATTGTGGCGATTATTTTCCTCTTGTGGCGATTGTTGTCTCTCTTGTGGCGATTGTTGTCCTCTTGTAGCGATTGTTGTCTCTCTTGTGGCGATTGTTGTCTCTCTTGTGGCGATTATTTTCCTCTTGTGACGATTGTTGTCTCTCTTGTGGCGATTATTGTCCTCTTGTGGCGATTGTTGTCTCTCTTGTGGCGATTGTTGTCTCTCTTGTGGCGATTGTTGTCCTCTTGTGGCGATTGTTGTCCTCTCTTGCGGCGATTGTTGTCCTGTCTTGTGGCGATTGTTGTCCTCTTTTGTGGCAATTGTTGTCCTCTTGTGGCGATTGTTGTCCTCTTGTGGCGATTGTTGTCTCTCTTGCATATTTTGTATGGTGGTTTAGGCTACGTAATTTCCAATGCATGTAAGGTTATATAAAATTATGATGGTCGATTTTTTTTTTGTTTTTTTTTGTGGTGGAGACAGATCACCCACTTTTCCTGGGTAGAACCAATTAGAATCAATACTGTACACATCCCTTCATCCGTAAGAGTCAACACATCCTCACTTCCAAGTCGAGCTCCCAGTGGGATTCAAACTCGTAGCGGTGAGAGGCGAGAAGGTTTAAAAAATGTAGATCTAAGAGAGAGAGATGACGTCTTTTTACATTTTTCTACGGTATGTTTTATACATATTTTCGTCACATGCAACAAGCAACTCGAAGAGACGTTTCTGTAACAAACTAACAACTACATTTATACGATTTTGCCGAAAACAACTCACAAAGATATAAGCAAATATCAATAATAAAAAATGAGCGCCAAATGAAGACGCTTTCTGAGTTAAATGCACGATTAACTCACGTGGCTTGCTTTGTATAGTTTCGATCGTTTGAATAACTAAAAAGAGATATGGAAACAATGGTCAAAATTGAAGGCACAAATCTGAAGTGCTGCTTATTTTCCTTTCTGGTTTAACTGCACGATTAACTTCCATGTATCTTGTTTTGTAGAGTTTCGATCGCTTTGAATAATTAAAAAGAGATAGTGAAACAATGGTCAACATATAAGGCGCGAAAGTGCTACTTATTTTACTTTCTGGTTCATTCGATTTATTAACATTGTTTTATCTGAATGAAGTTTACTGACTCGGATAACAGTGATTATCAAAAGGACTCGGATAACAGTGATTATCAAAGAGACACCAGACAAGATGGTGGCGATTTGTCTTTACATGCTTTTGGAATCTTAGAGTTCGCGTGTAAACTATACCGTGTAACGGAACAATGGCGGAACAATGGCGGATACTTAATCTTTCATTTGTTTTTAACATTGTATTGTCTTAGTAAACGTTTTCAATTTCATAAACAGTGGTTTCCCAATTTAACCGACATTCCAAAAGAGATAATGCACTTATGAGGCCATTTAAGGAACTAATATGTCCATTTGTTCGAAGACACGTAAACCACAATGGGCTTTACGTTATCTACGCAATCACCACCCATGCTCGCATTGTTGAAACGAAGAAACATTTCTTTTTCTCTCCGCGCAGTCTAAATTAAAGAGACGCGTACCATAATCGAAGTGAGATTTTATCTATCATTTAAAGGGACACACGGCACTCTTGAAGTGTTTATTAAGCATTGAAATTAGAGCCTCGATTTATTTATCCAGTATAATTTTCACTTTAAACCAACTTGCAGATAATTAAATATTGAGTTCTACCATCTGTTTCCAAAGGTCCACTCTCATATTCTTTTATAATCTGAATAATAAGTAAGTTAACATTGAATCAAATTTGTTTAACAACTAAATGGGTTAACTTTTTTTTGCCATACACATAGGTAGACTACAATCCACCACCAGCAATATAATTGCGTACAAACCCGAATACCCGACCAAAATGAAAAGCAACCCCAAGTTTCTATCATGAAAACTTGAAGTGTCATATATCCTCGTCATAGGTCAATTGGGGTCGATGATCGAAGCAATATGAATTGCATGTTATTTTTGGTTTAATTATTGTTTATGACTATGTTTGTACCCATTTTTGGCGAAAACGTTTACCGTTTTCAGCCATATGCTATCGCTCATAGACCGGATACATTGTTTTAGCGCACCATGCGGATGTTAACATATTTTTCAAGCCCAGACCTATTTTACTGAACGCAGTATCAAAGTCCGAAGATTTGTCTAGATTTTTGCAACGCTTGTAATGTTTGTATTTGAAACAAGCGTCCCAGATGATCAAGACTATTGCTCAGCAGGAACACATCATGACCCTAAGAACATGAAGAAGGATCAAAGCAAGCTGGCTCAGCTGAGAGATCTATAACATATAACAAGAATCATTTCGCCAATAACAATCATAAAAATGCATACAATGTTTAATCTTAACTATAGGAACAGCTCATAACCATTTGTTTTTCTACTATTTTCGCCATTCAGCACGCAGTACTTTGATTTGTATATATCGTGTGCAGTGTGGCGGCGGTAAAACGCCTCCTCGTACTTGCAGTCAGACCTGTTATTCATTCCGATCTTTGGAGACTGCTGAGCCCGATATTTACAGATATCAGCGGTACATTCTCAAATACTGTTGGTCTCCTACTTGAATTTGGAATATATGGTTCCACTACTCTAGCTTTTAAAGGTTCTGAGTATTGTTTAATCACCCTCAGAAGAATATGTTGCTTGCTTTTTAATTTAGTTTTTTGACTGTTACCTGTGTTACGCAGGCTTCATAACCTCTACTCTCAGTTAAATTCAATTTTGTTTATTTCGCCCATTGTTTTCTTGTTTAGGGCCAAGGAATGGTGTGAAAATACCGCATTGAAGGTTCAATGTTCACCGTCATATGCATACCATCTTTGGGATGGCTCAAATTTCTGTACTATTGGCATTTTAAATATAGCAAGCACTTTTCACTACCGTTCATGAACAGTCTCAGTCAAACCGCGACTGCAATCTTTTTTGTATTTATTGTGTTGACGATTTCCAAATTTCTTCTTTCATACGTTTTTTTGGTATAGTAAACGCGACAACTAGTTTTTGTTGCTAAATTATACATGTTAATTTATGTGAATTTTATATTCCTAGCCGTTGTACATCTAATTCAAACAAAGTGTACTTCATAGTTCGGCAAATGTTACATCTCGTGATGGGAGAAGCCGTTTATCATTAACACAATTAAATTAAAGTCGATTTCTCGATTCGCATCTCGTAAATTGCAACTTAATATATCTCAGATACTTATCTACAAAAAGACGGACAAGAATAATCGGGCGTAAAATAACTATCAAACGGTTTGTATCCTCATAAACACGGGTTGCATTACTGATGTGTGCACTACAAGACGGAGTAGGGTCTCTAATATCTATCTAATTTCAACATTCTTCCGGTGTTCCTCGGTGTTATTTTGCAGCATGTTGGCCGCTTTGCGGCATATGGATCCACTGAACAAAGGGCGCATCTTTATCTATAGCCCGGATCAAATACCCGTCTGATAAGGTTTCCGTATCACGCCAAGGACAGTTGGTCGGTTAAAGAGGTAACTGAATCTAGAATCGTATCACAACATCCATAGTAAACAATACATATCTACCTTTCTTTTTAAAGGAGAGAATATTTGTTTCAAAAATAATTTGCAAATTAAAATGTTCAATTAAAAAAAAGGGGGAGAGAACCGAGTAGAAACGTTTGATATCACTCGTTAGATAGATATTATTTACATTCCTTGGATTCATTTTGTTGAAGAAAAAGGTGTTTAATTTCCAATAATCTTCATTTAAAGTTGCGGAAATGGCTATTCTGCTGTCTGACAATACTGTGGCGATTGTTGTCTCTCTTGGTGCGATTGTTGTCTCTCTTGTAGCGATTGTTATCATCTTGTGGCGATTGTTGTCTCTCTTGATGCGATTGTTGTCTCTCTTGGTGCGATTGTTGTCTCTCTTGGTGCGATTGTTGTCTCTCTTGTAGCGATTGTTATCATCTTGTGGCGATTGTTGTCTCTCTTGATGCGATTGTTGTCTCTCTTGGTGCGATTGTTGTCTCTCTTGATGCGATTGTTGTCTCTCTTGGTACGATTGTTGTCTCTCTTGTAGCGATTGTTATCATCTTGTGACAATTGTTGTCTCTCTTGTGGCAATTGTTGTCTCTCTTGTGGCGAGTGTTGTGTTGTCCTCTTGTGGCGATCGTTGTGTTGTCTTCTTGTGGCGATTGTTGTCTCTCTTGTGGCGATTGTTGTGTTGTCTTCTTGTGGCGATTGTTGTCTCTCTTGTGGCGATTGTTGTCTTCTTGTGGCGATTGTTGTCTCTCTTGTGGCGATTGCTGTCTCTCATGTAGCGATTGTTGTCTCTCTTGTGGCGATTGTTGTCTCTCATGTGGCGATTGTTGTCCTCTTGTGGCGATTGCTGTCCTCTTGTGGCGATTGCTGTCCTCTTGTGGCGATTGTTGTCCTCTCTTGTGGCGATTGTTGTCCTCTTGTGACGATTGTAGTCTCTCTTGTGGCGATTGTTGTCTCTTGTGGCGATTGTTGTTTCTCTCTTGTGGCGATTGTTGTCCTCTTGTAGCGAGTGTTGTCCTCTTGTGGCGATTGTTGTCTCTCTTGTGGCGATTGTTGTCTTCTTGTGGTGATTGTTGTCTCTCTTGTGGCGATTGTTGTCTTCTTGTGGCGATTGTTGTCTCTCTCTTGTGGCGATTGTTGTCCTCTTGTAGCGATTGTTGTCTTCTTGTGGCGATTGTTGTCTTCTTGTGGCGATTGTTGTCTCTCTCTTGTGGCGATTGTTGTCCTCTTGTAGCGATTGTTGTCTCTCTTGTGGCGATTGTTGTCTCTCTTGTGGCGATTGTTGTCTCTCTTGTAGCGATTGTTGTCTTCTTGTAGCGATTGTTGTCTTCTTGTGGCGATTGTTGTCTTCTTGTGGCGATTGTTGTCCTCTTGTGTCGATTGTTGTCTCTCTTGTGGCGATTGTTGTCTTCTTGTGGCGATTGTTGTCTTCTTGTGGCTATTGTTGTCTTCTTGTGGCGATTGTTGTCTTCTTGTGGCGATTGTTGTCCTCTTGTGGCGATTGTTGTCTCTCTTGTGGCGATTGTTGTCTCTCTTGTAGCGATTGTTGTCTTCTTGTGGCGATTGTTGTCTACTTGTGGCGATTGTTGTCTCTCTTGTGGCGATTGTTGTCTTCTTGTGGCGATTGTTGTCTTCTTGTGGCGATTGTTGTCCTCTTGTGGCGATTGTTGTCTCTCTTGTAGCGATTGTTGTCTTCTTGTGGCGATTGTTGTCTTCTTGTGGCGATTGTTGTCCTCTTGTGGCGATTGTTGTCTCTCTTGTGGCGATTGTTGTCTTCTTGTGGCGATTGTTGTCTTCTTGTGGCGATTGTTGTCATTGTTGTCTTCTTGTGGCGATTGTTGTCCTCTTGTAGCGATTGTTGTCTCTCTTGTGGCGATTGTTGTCTTCTTGTGGCGATTGTTGTCCTCTTGTAGCGATTGTTGTCTTCTTGTGGCGATTGTTGTCTTCTTGTGGCGATTGTTGTGGCGATTGTTGTCTTCTTGTGACGATTGTTGTCTCTCTTGTGGCGATTGTTGTCCTCTTGTGGCGATTGTTGTCTCTCTTGTGGCGATTGTTGTCTCTCTTGCATATTTTGTATCATTATCATCTCTCAGTGCACATTATTGTTGGTACTATAGTGACGGGGAAATGTTTTGTATGGCGGTTTAGGCTACGTAATTTCCAATGCATGTAAGGTTATATAAAATGATGATAGTCGATTGTTTTATCTATTTTTTTGTGGTGGAGACAGACCACCCACTTTTCCTGGGTAGAACCAATTAGAACCAATACTGTACACATCCCTTCATCCGTAAGAGTCAACACTTCCTCACTTCGAAGTCGAGCTCCCAGTGGGATTCAAACTCGTAGCGGTGAGAGGCGAGAAGGTTTAAAAAATGTAGATATAAGAGAGAGAGATGACGTCTTTTTACATTTTTCTACGGTATGTTTTATACATATTTTCGTCACATGCAACAAGCAACTCGAAGAGACGTTTCTGTAACAAACTAACAACTACATTTATACGATTTTGCCGAAAACAACTCACAAAGATATATGCAAATATCAATAATAAAAAATGAGCGCCAAATGAAGACGCTTTCTGAGTTAAATGCACGATTAACTCACGTGGCTTGCTTTGTATAGTTTCTATCGTTTGAATAACTAAAAAGAGATATGGAAACAATGGTCAAAATTGAAGGCACAATTCTGAAGTGCTGCTTATTTTCCTTTCTGGTTTAACTGCACGATTAACTTCCATGTATCTTGTTTTGTAGAGTTTCGATCGCTTTGAATAATTAAAAAGAGATAGTGAAACAATGGTCAACATATAAGGCGCGAAAGTGCTACTTATTTTACTTTCTGGTTCATTCGATTTATTAACATTGTTTTATCTGAATGAAGTTTACTGACTCGGATAACAGTGATTATCAAAGAGACTCGGATAACAGTGATTATCAAAGAGACACCAGACAAGATGGTGGCGATTTGTCTTTACATGCTTTTGGAATCTTAGAGTTCGCGTGTAAACTATACCGTGTAACGGAACAATGGCGGAACAATGGCGGATACTTAATCTTTCATTTGTTTTTAACATTGTATTGTCTTAGTAAACGTTTTCAATTTCATAAACAGTGGTTTCTCAATTTAACCGACATTCCAAAAGAGATAATGCACTTATGAGGCCATTTAAGGAACTAATATGTCCATTTGTTCGAAGACACGTAAACCACAATGGGCTTTACGTTATCTACGCAATCACCACCCATGCTCGCATTGTTGAAACGAAGAAACATTTCTTTTTCTCTCCGCGCAGTCTAAATTAAAGAGACGCGTACCATAATCGAAGTGAGATTTTATCTGTCATTTAAAGGGACACACGGCACTCTTGAAGTGTTTATTAAGCATTGAAATTAGAGCCTCGATTTATTTATCCAGTATAATTTTCACTTTAAACCAACTTGCAGATAATTAAATATTGAGTTCTACCATCTGTTTCCAAAGGTCCACTCTCATATTCTTTTATAATCTGAATAATAAGTAAGTTAACATTAAATCAAATTTGTTTAACAACTAAATGGGTTAACTTTTTTTTGCCATACACATAGGTAGACTACAATCCACCACCAGCAATATAATTGCGTACAAACCCGAATACCCGACCAAAATGAAAAGCAACCCCAAGTTTCTATCATGAAAACTTGAAGTGTCATATATCCTCGTCATAGGTCAATTGGGGTCGATGATCGAAGCAATATGAATTGCATGTTATTTTTGGTTTAATTATTGTTTATGACTATGTTTGTACCCATTTTTGGCGAAAACGTTTACCGTTTTCAGCCATATGCTATCGCTCATAGACCGGATACATTGTTTTAGCGCACCATGCGGATGTTAACATATTTTTCAAGCCCAGACCTATTTTACTGAACGCAGTATCAAAGTCCGAAGATTTGTCTAGATTTTTGCAACGCTTGTAATGTTTGTATTTGAAACAAGCGTCCCAGATGATCAAGACTATTGCTCAGCAGGAACACATCATGACCCTAAGAACATGAAGAAGGATCAAAGCAAGCTGGCTCAGCTGAGAGATCTATAACATATAACAAGAATCATTTCGCCAATAACAATCATAAAAATGCATACAATGTTTAATCTTCACTATAGGAACAGCTCATAATCATTTGTTTTTCTACTATTTTCGCCATTCAGCACGCAGTACTTTGATTTGTATATATCGTGTGCAGTGTGGCGGCGGTAAAACGCCTCCTCGTACTTGCAGTCAGACCTGTTATTCATTCCGATCTTTGGAGACTGCTGAGCCCGATATTTACAGATATCAGCGGTACATTCTCAAATACTGTTGGTCTCCTACTTGAATTTGGAATATATGGTTCCACTACTCTAGCTTTTAAAGGTTCTGAGTATTGTTTAATCACCCTCAGAAGAATATGTTGCTTGCTTTTTAATTTAGTTTTTTGACTGTTACCTGTGTTACGCAGGCTTCATAACCTCTACTCTCAGTTAAATTCAATTTTGTTTATTTCGCCCATTGTTTTCTTGTTTAGGGCCAAGGAATGGTGTGAAAATACCGCATTGAAGGTTCAATGTTCACCGTCATATGCATACCATCTTTGGGATGGCTCAAATTTCTGTACTATTGGCATTTTAAATATAGCAAGCACTTTTCACTACCGTTCATGAACAGTCTCAGTCAAACCGCGACTGCAATCTTTTTTGTATTTATTGTGTTGACGATTTCCAAATTTCTTCTTTCATACGTTTTTTTGGTATAGTAAACGCGACAACTAGTTTTTGTTGCTAAATTATACATGTTAATTTATGTGAATTTTATATTCCTAGCCGTTGTACATCTAATTCAAACAAAGTGTACGTCGATCACAAAACAAGAACAAGTGTTTTAAAGCATCATTTGAATTAATATTAATTATTCATACAACAGAAACTAGCCGATTCGTATTTGGAGTGACACCCAGAATATATCCAGATCGCCAGGAGTGACACCCAGAATATATCCAGATCGCCTGCAGTCCCGTTACTTTATTGATAATTAAATCAACACGAACTTAACATACTCAGCAAAAATAAAAAGTATCCACTTTGTTTTCCTGCAATATCTGAGACAGTAAGAAAGAACTAACAATTATAGCATGACTTTCTTTTAATAACATCTTTGTTTGATGTTCGCACAAAATTTCATCGAAATATACCAAATAATAAAAATAAAAAATCAGTTTAAAAACATAGGTGTGAAAACGAAATTAACAAAACTTAAAGGGGTTGATGCACTATTTTAAAACAGAGTTTATTTCAAAGGGCACTGAAAACCTTGAACAAAGCTGAAATAATTATCAAAATGCCATGAAAAATAAAGAAGTTATGTACTATTGAAAATGAGCAAAGAAACACCAATTTGTGAACGATGACGTCATCGTGCCTTTTTTACCATATATGGCATCTGATTAAATGTTTTTTAAAGCTAAGAAAGTCGTTAGAAATGAAAAATAAGCTTACAGTTTATATATTTTACATATGTATATTTTTTTTATCAATTTGCAGTGATTTTCTTTGCTTTACAACATAATTTGTCAATATACCATATATAGTAAAAAGGCGTGATGACGTCATCGTTCCAAGATGGCCGCCTTCATTCATGTTCTTTGTAAATTTTCAATTGGCCATATCTCCTTTATTTTTCATGGCATTTTGAAAATTCGTTCAACTATTTTTAGAGTTGTCAGAGCCCTTTTAAATAAATATTGTTTGAAAATAGTGCATCAACCCCTTTAACAAATGTAAAGGTAACAACAATAGCACAGATTTAACAGTCCAAGTCGATTCAAATACTCAGAAAAATATTCAAAACCTCGCTAATATCTCATGTGCCCACCGTTACACCGAATACACGCAAGAATGCGACGTCGCATGCTTCTGACGTAACGACTGCCGAATTCTGGAGCTAATGCGTTCCATTCGCGGACAAGTGCTGCTGCAAGGTCCTGATACACTTTACACTGATACACTTTGGATAAGATCATCCTGGCCTACACGACATGCCAAATATGCTCGATGCTTCGTCAGTCGTTACGTCAGAAGCATGTGACGTCGAATTTTTGAGTGTATTCGGTGTAACGGTGGACACATACGCATTTAGCGAGGTTTTGAAAAAATTTCTATGGTGGCTGATCATGTGCCATCTCGTCTTTTCGTTAATTCGCCGAAATAACGCCGAGCGAAATAACGCTGGGCGAACAGACGCCGGGCGAAATAACGAAAAGACGAGGTAGTACATATCAGGTTTACCACCACCAATTGCATGTAAACCTCCGAGGTGTATCGAATGTAGTTCCTATAATAAAAAGTAATCCCTTCTTTTTCGATGGAAATGGGCATTACAAGTAGGGGAAAACTGCCCATTTCTATTCGATTTTGTGGTTATATGTATAAGAAGCGTATAAATAGGTTTTACTGGATCACTGATGAACATTTTCGAAATTTCGACTCTATGCTTACACTTTGTGAGCAATGAAAACAGTCGATCAATAACAACAGCTGTATCCTTGACCTGTTTAGTAAACAAACAAGAACTTTCTTACATGTCTTGTGACCCCACGTTTTCTGGTGATTTTTCAAGTGGAAAAATAGTTTTCTATATGAACATTACACTGCTGCATTATCCATACTTGAGTTGAATTTGCAGCAAATCATTAATATGTGACACTTTAACATTGGTGTCTATGGGGAAAATAATTAGTGCTTTCATACCTATAAGCCACTATATTTTTCTGTGTTTTTGAATGGGCTTAGACTTACATTTGTTAAATTTTGTTAATTTGTTTTCACACCTATGTTTTTAAAGTTTGATTTATTTGTTAAGCATTCGGTATATTTCGATGAAATGTTGTGTGAACATCAAACAAAGATGTTATTAAAATAAAATCATCCTACAATTGTTAGTTCTTTCTTACAGTCTCCGATTTTGCAGGAAAACAAAGTGGATACTTTTTATTTTTGCTTGAGTATACAATGTGTCTCTTGAGAAGTTCAGGCGGAACATTTGATGAGCAATTATTAATTTAAAGAAACAAACCCGCCAAATAACGACACAATTACACTACAAACGTTTATCAAAACTCTATCTAGGTGTTTATGTCATATACATGTTTACATGTGTACATGTGCAGATTAAAAGTACAGGTTTAGTAACGGGCTCTTAAATACCCGTGATTGAATATGCGTCAAATGAATTATGAGTTGGTAACTCTTAATTCGGCGCTTCACTTTTGAGGTTAAAATCGTTCATATTATGTCTACATGTTTGATTCTCGAAATATGCAAGCTACTATAGTATATAAGTATATATATACCTAGTCGTCAGTAGGTTTTTAAAAACGGTGTACATACGATTTGGCTGTTGGTGGCGATAGCTACTTTAAATAAACCGTATTTAAATCTTAAGTGAGATTTTTTTACTCTAAATTAGTTATTAATTGATGGTTTATGTCAATTATTTATTATAAATATCATATGAATTATACCGTTATTCTTCATAATTAGAGATACAAAATATTATGAAGTCCATATTTATGCATCATATACTATTTTCAGTACGTCTGAAGTTTTCCAGCGTTAGCCTTTCTTTATAATTTGGCTAATTTGCAATGATGGCAAAAACTTCAAAATATGCAATTAAAACTCACAAATTGTTTAAAATGACAAAAAGATCGAGTACAATTGCGGGGATCGACATTTCACCAAGGACACTGTTTTGTGTTGGACATAGCCGTCTGTAATGAAATTTAGATTAAGGCTGATCGGCTTACGGGTATTTAAAATTCCTGTTTTAAACAGGAAAGGAATGTAAATAAACGTTGCCGGAATGCTAAATACCGTTTTGGAAGGACATGGGTTGTAGCGAAACAATAACAGAACAAGAATGAATACCGTCACCATGAACTTAAAGCGTCGGCTTTATATTGACCGGAAATAGAAATTTTCTTTGTAAGCATAATGTGATGTTGAATTACAAAAAAAGTAAACCATTTATTACTTCAAACCTACAGCTTAGAGGGATATTCTTTCTTTAGAGCAGTGGATGAGGTTTGGCTTTAGAGCTACAGACCTCGGCCCCACGTGGCCCCCTGGAGGAGGTATGTCTGATTTTTCATCTCATCTCCCTCTGAGATTACAGTCCCAATATAACACAATATGATGTGTAAACGGGACGTAAAATCCGATTTTATTTCATTAGTTGCATGATCGCTGTTCTTAAATAATTCAAATACGAGATAATATCTCGTCCAAGATGTAATCTCGTGAGAATATACTCCATACATATTGAATCGGGTGTACCACGTGTTTAAGGTACTGTTATCTTGCGATAATAAAAACCATTGGTACGCAACCAATCGTTTCAAAATGTGAATGGGAATGCGTGATTTTCTCACAGTGCTGCTGTATTCAGGACAATGCTATTTTTTCATTGGATACTTCAGGCATATAAAAGACATCTAGAAAGTCAACAAAACCCCGTCAATGAAGAAACTTGAGACATCTTCAAACTTCGTGGAATGAAATATTATTATTTGTCATTTCTTTTTTAAATGAAACCCATATCATCAACCACACTAAGGATTATATAAGGAATATAGTTTGAATATCTTCACTGATACCATACAGGTTATGTTGTTCTATATGCTCATATATACTCTGTAAAAGAAGTTTTGGACCATGGCAGTGTTCGAACCCGTACAATGATCGCTGAACCGTGACATTCGACCATAACCGTTATTATATCAGTTGATAATTCACAATTGATCAACAATCAACAATAATTATCGTTTACAATGAAAGTTTGCGAAAAATAATAATCTTTATATTGGTTACTCGAATGTGTTACTTTGTATGGACTTTGCAAAAAAATTTACAGACCCTTTGTGTGTTCGTGATATTTTTTTAAAATCAAATCTTGTTTGGAATTTAATGTTTCTGGTACCAAATTATCCGGGTAGGGTAGACCTTGGTTACTAAAAAATGATACTTAATTTTTGTCCACTAGTTTTATTTTTATATGACTTTATATACCCTGGTCTAAAACTTTTTTTACCGAGTATAGTTTTAGGGTAGAATATGAATTCCTAACCAGGAGATCGCTCATATGCCAAATTATCGGAACCAATCAGATTGCAGATCGTGGCATGTGTTATATACTATTTAATACCGCAACAAACCGGCGCAGTCGGTTAGAGCGTCGTCAATTATGTGTCTATGCATGTCGGGGTTCGAGCCATATATATGTAAAAGGCAACACTTTTTAAACCATACAATGTTAAGATATTTCGAAAAATATTGTATGAAATCACCAACGGAATTGGTGTGATTGGTTCCGACAATTTGGCATTTGAGTAGTTCTGCAAGGTAGTAAAGACAGGTTCCCTTAGGCTCGTCCGTCGGATGGGAACGTAAGACAGGCGGTACCGTACGCGTGTATCGGAGTCTATCCTTCGAGCACGTTAAGGAACCATGAACATATTATTTATTTAGAGTAGGGCAGATTCTCTCTCTCTCTCTCTCTCTCTCTCTCTCTCTCTCTCTCTCTCTCTTAACGTCCATGAGAGGGCAAGTAACACAAGAAAGAAAGAAAGAAAGAAAGAGAGAAAGAAAGAAAGAAAGAAAAGAGATACTAATAAATGAGTTTTAAGTGATTTACGCGATAGTAGGCGTGAGGACAGAAAGTTTGTCCTCACATTGTCATGAGTGTCCTCACATGGCAGGATTTTGACTTTTACATGCCCTCACACGAAATCATGTTTGTGTGTTTGCGTGCGTGCGTGCCTGTGTGTGTGTGTGTGTGCGTCTCTCTCTCTCTGTCTCTCTCTGTCTCACTCTGTCTCTCTCTCTCTCTCTTTCTCTCTCTCTCTCACACAAACAACGGTCAATTCTGTAATATGAAATGCAAACAGACAGTATTTCTAATCTTTTTTAACTTTACCTTTAAGTGTACATGCAAATACAAGTTTTTAGAATGTTGAAATCATGCCCGAAATTTTACAATATACAATGCGTATGTGAATGTGGAATATCCCTTGATGTTCGAAATTCTATTGAGCATACACTGATTTTCTGTGAATGGCTTTCAAATGCAATTACAAAATCATGCTGTTGTTGTTGTTGTTGTTGTTGTTGTTAAAACGGAATTAGTTACTTACTCATCGACAAAATATCGCAGACAAAAATGCTGCAGCATGCAAGAGTCAGTGCATAACGCTTTTGTTTGTTTGTTTGTTTGTTTGGTACCGTCATTTACCAGCATATTTTAGGTTATGTATGACGGTCGTTTCTTTTCTTTGGTGGAGGCAGACCATCCATTTTTCCTGGGTAGAGCCAGTACTGTACATCTCCCGCCATCCGTAAAAATCGACACTTCCTCACTTACAAGTCGAGCGGGGAGATGCGAGGTTTTACAAGGTAACGTCGTTAATCCCTCGACCACATAGAGGCGTCGGGTTTGAACCCCACTGGGAGCTCGACTTGTAAGAGAAAGTGTCGATTCTTACGGATGGCGGGAGGTATACAGCACTGGCTCTACCCAGAAAATAAAATGGGTGGTCTGTCTCCATCACAAAATAAAACAAAAAAGACCGTCATTTATAACCTAACATGTGTTGAAAATGACGCAAAACACCAAACAAACAAAAAAAAACATTACAGTTAAACCTAAACCTAACCCTCAAAAAGTGGGCGGTCTGCCTCCATCACTTAAAAATCGATCGTATTAACTATATAGCCTAAAATGTGCTGAAATGACGTTAAACACCATTCAAAAATACTGGCACAAGTGTTGACCACAACAAGGGGACGTGTCTGTACTCCATGTCAAAAAGCGTCTTCCGTACCTTTCTTTGTAAAACACGCAAAAGTCGCTGTGACGTAACATACATGGTTATTAGACGCTAGGAGTATGATGAAAATTGGAGATTAGTAATCGATTTGGGAGAAACTTGTGAATAACGCTTATTTTCTTTATTTAGATCTCTCTATTGAAAATGGTGAAATTATTAGCAAACTCTATGACAAGAGAGATGATTTTTATTTTGACATTGTTAATTATCCCCACTTAGATGGGGATGTTCCCCAAGCAACTTCTTATGGGGTCTATCTGTCTCAACTTATTTGTTTTTCAAGAGCTTGTACTCGAGTTGAGGACTTTAATATTCGTAATCATTGTATAACTAAAAAGCTACTCCATCAGGGTTACCGTTACCATAAACTTCGTAAAACCTTTGCAAATTTTTATTACCGTAACCCTGATCTTCTTTCCAAATATAAAATCAATTTAAGGACTCTTCTGCGACAAGGACTATCACAACCTGACTTCTATTGTGATGTGATTTACAAACTTCGTAAGATTCTTGGTCATGATCACTTTCATAATATCTTTGTTAAACTTGTTAAAAGGTTTATCAAAAGAGGTTATGAACCTATCATTTTGCAACGTACTGCATGCTTGGTGGTGGACCCTTTTACAGTTCGCCACTACGCTTTCCTTTTTAATTGTACGATGACCGGACAGGCTGTGGACCCTATGATGACGCCTACCTAAAGCCCATTAGGACGGTGGCGTTTGATGTTTGTCCGCGGTCTTGTCTTGTCGTGCCCTCAATGGTTTATTCTCTTGTTGCTCTGGCTTCTGCCAAGTCATCGAGTACCTTCATTGTGGCTTTCTAGGCTTTTTTTTTTATAATACACGAGCATCTAGGTGTTTTACTTATATTGCCTTTTAACGTTGCCTTGTTGGTTAGAGAATATTTCATGGCGGGGATTTCTTTATTTACACTGTCCCGTTTAATTGGGATGACAATAGGGTAAGTGTGAGGTTTGGTGCACCCTAAAACCTGATTTAAACCCCCAGTGGCCTTTTTGGCCACTGACCGTTCCAAGGCGGAAGCCCTATTGTCAACCATTTTGTGTTTGTGATGTCGCTTGCATATTTTATTACTTTGCCTTCTCGTTTGTCTGTTTGCGTGTTTGTTTTTGTGTTTTGTGGTTGACTGTCGTCATTGAGTGCTACTTTCCCTGACCGATTTTTTATATCTTTCCTTTTTTTGTGTGTTATTATGGAAACATCAGTAAATGCAATACAGATTTTGTTACATAAAAAATACATAAAAAAAAACAATTATGAGATACGTGTTTTAATAGTATAGACACTTATAATTATAATAAGAATGAAAGTAAATATTATTTATAAATAAAATAATTATATCTCCCGAGAAAAAATAGGGTAGGGGCTTCTGTTATTAAGGAAACGGATGCATCATAAGAGAAAGGTCGTTTCATGGAAACGTCATTAATGGCTATACCTAATATTGTTCAGTACATCTTTTGTGTCTGTTTTCGTGATGTCATCATCGAAATCTTGAAAAGTTGTAAAGAAGGAAATATTCTATACTATAGTCTATTTGTGGTTCAGTGGTGGAGCGCCCGCTTCGGGATTCAAAGGTCCCGAGTTCAAATCTTGGTAAGGATGGATAATATTATTAAATATTATTTTATTTTATTTTTTAGTTTTTTTTAACCATTCCGTTCTTCGACTGAACCTTATATTTAAATTTAAACACAAATAACCAATATCGTTATCGAGATAATGCGAATGCGTTTTCTGTAAAATTACGCATTTAGACAATAACGTTTTACATAGCCTTGTGTGATCATATTTATTTCCGGAAATTATAGGAGTTACTTAACAAGGTAAGCTGTTCCTTATTGCGAAGATATTCGTGTCAAAGGATATTTGAATGCCGCTTTGCACGGTATGGAACATTAGAAAGCGTCTGTCCGAAAAGCCTTTAATACTATGACATAACTATATATCAAAAACAAATTTTTTTGGTAATATAAATTGATGGAAATCATTACTCTTAAAACAAGCATCTGGCTAAAGACGTCTATGTATTATCATTTTAATAAAACGTTCAACATTGTCACTACGTATATATATATATACATGTTACCATTTCTTGCACATAATTATTTTGTTAAGCTCTACTTGATCCGTCTGTTAATCTTTTTTGTTACAGCAAGATCTGACCAGAAACACTAGAGTTATGGCCCTCGAATTAACGAAAACTACTATATTTTTTCTTGTCTACACTCCATCCCCTTTATTTTTCATATGATCTTTAGCAAACTGTGTCACGTTGTTAATATTAATGAAAGCTTAGACGAATTCGAAACCAGCCAAATCGGACCTGTAACACAATATTTATAGCCCATCAATTAACAAACATTGCTAAACTTGTGTCTTGTGGATACTTCTCTCCCAACCTTTAACATACTTTACATTGATATCAATGAACTCTTGGACAAGTTAAAAAAAAACACATTCTATCAGACCAAAAACACCGGATTTACGACCATTGATATAATTATGTAAAAATGCTATATGTTGCCTATTTAAGACAATAGAGACTTCAGTTTTCATCTGATCTTTACCGGATTGTTAATATTAATGAAAAGTAGGACAAGTTTGAAAACCAAACAGATTGGACCAGTAACACCAGAGTTATGTAATGTAAAATACTATATTTTACCTTGTACAGATGATGGGGCCTTCAATTGTCTTATGATTTTTACCAAACATATATGAATGACATCTGGGACAAGTCTGAATTCAATCAAGATTGAACCAGCAATTGCAGAGTAACATCCCTTGATTTTCTTAAAATTGCGGCGTCTTTGATGCCTTGCATCAAAATTCGTCTTGTATTTATAAATGAATTTTAGACAATGTTAGGCCTAGGGGTTGTTGTTTTGGTAGTCTTGATCATTTTCGACGCTTGATTGTCTTAAAAATAAGTAAGCGTCGCAGATGATAGTTGTTTGGGTTGGGATAGAGTACACACCCATTAAAGTATTTACAGTGACACTAACAAACAAAATACACGGAACATTATCCCTTTATTCTCTTTTCACAAGTTGACTAATAGCGCATGGGTGGACGGGGGAAGCCGTATCCACATCTACACCCGTTGTCTACACAATGCCACGTTCGACCGCAATCCCCACTGCAATCCGATTGTGCGGTACACGACTGTCTGGCTGTAAATAAAGGTAAAAAATAATACCGCCGTGGTAGTCAAAACCAAGTGATACAATCATCCAACATAATGAAGTGGTCGAATGGTGAACGACGTTGCGTTGTAAACCTTCACCTGTCATCGCTGCCGGTTCGAATCCCACTGGGAGCTCGACTTGTAAGCGAGGAAGTGTCGATTCTTATGGATGGCGGGAGATGAACAGAACTGGTTCTACCCAGGAAAGGTAGGTGGTCTGCCCCAACCACAAAAAAATCGGATAGGTCAGAGGATGTAAATCGGGTGGTCTTGTGTATCGAAGCATCGATCACAAGAACCATAGAACATGACTGTAATCTATTTGTAAGTAAACGTAAGACAAGTTCCAGGATTCCTACGTATCCTTCCCCTCCCTCTGGGGCGGCTTTAAATTGCATATACTGTGTTGATGACCCGTTAAACAACCTTCAATTAAATACTTACTGTCTGTGCACGTGCATTCCCCGGCAACGTCCATGTCGTCTGGAGCCGTACCACTGGGCTTGTGGCATTCAAGTGTATGGGTGGAGTCACAGGTCACGTGATTGCAGTCATCTTGTTCGAAGCAGTGTTCGCTTACAACAAATGCTGGTCATAGAAATAAACAAGTGCTGGTCACTGAGATAAACACGTACAGGTCATAGTAATAAACAAGTACTGGTCATAGAAATAAACAAGTACTGGTCATAGAAATAAACAAGTACTGGTCACAGAAATAAACAAATACTGGTCGAAGAAATAAACAAGTACTGTTCATAGAAAGAAACAAGTGGTGGTCGTAGAGATAAACACGTACTGGTTATATTAATAAACACGTACTGGTCATGTAAAGAAACAAGTACTTGTCATAGAAATAAACACGTATTGGTCATAGAAATAAACACATATTGGTCATGAAAATAAACACGTACTGGTCATAGAAATAAACAAGTACTTGTCATAGAAATAAACAAGTACTTGTCATAGAAATAAACAAGTACTGGTCATAGAAATTGAATTGAACTGAAGATTTTATTTTAAGAGAGTAGCCCAGTTAGTAAAAATATTAATCTTCTCTGAGGCCCTCTTTACAAAGCAACATAGTAAACAAAAAATATATACAAGTTTATAGCAACACAAAGATATTGATAATGGAAACAAAAGTGTTCACACACATCTGTATTGTTATTCAATAACAATTTTAAGGAAAACAATTTGAGTTATACAGTACTTTTTATCCACGTTATATAATTGTTTGAAAAAGATTTAACTGACGGGCAAGATCTTATATGCTCTGGGATTTCGTTCCAAATTACTGGCCCAGA
The DNA here is from genome assembly GCA_037043455.1 of Cyrtodaria siliqua. Lineage (NCBI taxonomy): Eukaryota > Metazoa > Mollusca > Bivalvia > Adapedonta > Hiatellidae > Cyrtodaria > Cyrtodaria siliqua. The sequence continues at coordinate 514,113 of JAWPHD010000020.1, read as the reverse complement.
GTAAGATATACTTCCTTTAAAAAGCTCCTTATTTGGCTTAAGAATCGTAAAGTTAAAATTACAATGCGACCGTAAATTGTGTTATGTAACTCAAACATATCCAATATATAAGTAAGGACAAGCTGTTTAGAAACGTTAAACATGAATTTAGCTTTATTAAAAACAATTTAATAAACACGTACTGGTCATGTAAAGAAACAAGTACTTGTCATAGAAATAAACACGTATTGGTCATAGAAATAAACACATATTGGTCATGAAAATAAACACGTACTGGTCATAGTAAAAACACGTATTGGTCATAAAAATCAACAAGTACTGATCATGTAAATAAACTAGTATTGTTCATAAAAATAAACACGTACTGGTCATAGTACTAAACACGTACTGGCCATATAAATAAACTAGTATTGGTCATAAAATTAAACACGTACTGGTCATAGAAATAGACAAGTATTTGCCTTTGAAAAGTACTGGTCATCGTAATAAACAGGTACTGGTAATAGAAATATCTGTTCCGATATATATCGAACCCAGGGTAATATGAAAGAGATAGAACCCAAACGGTGACACAAGTACTGGTCATAGTAATAAACAGGTACTGGTCATAGAAATAAACACGTACTGGTCGTAGAAATAAACAGGTACTGGTCACAGAAATAAACACGTACTAGTCATAGTACTAAACACGCACTGAAATAAACAAGTGCTGATTGTAGAAATAAACATGTATACTGGTCATAGTAATACACAAGTACTGGTCATAGTAATACACAAGTACTGGTCATAGTAATACACAAGTACTGGTCATAGCAACGAATACTAGCGCCGTTTCATAACGTTTCACGCTAATATAGTACCGTGTCATAACTTTTCACGGTAATATAGCACCGTGTCATAACGCTTCACTGTATTATAGCACATTGTCATAACGTTTCACGGTAATATAGCACCGTGCCAGAACGTTTCATGGTAATATAGCACCGTGCCAGAACGTTTCGTGGTAATATAGCGCCGTGCCAGAACGTTTTATGATATATAATATAGCGCCATGCCAGAATGTTTCATGGTAATATAGCACCGTGTCCGAACGTTTCATGGCAGTATCGCACATTGTCATAAAGTTTTGTAGTATATTATGGAATCTTCCTAGAACAAATATAGGATAGAGCATGAGTGTTGCGTGTGTACGGGGAGATAATGCACGAGCATTAGCGAGTGCATTATCGTCCGTACACGTGCAACACTCATGCTCTATTGTATTTAAACCACAATAACTAACATATGCTGTGTATATCCTCGGGTATTACACGATGCATAGTGTGTATTTAGGCTGTTGTGGTATACCACAACAGCCTAAATACACACTATGCATCGTGTATACCACAATAACTAACATATGCTGTGTATATCCTCGGGTATTACACGATGCATAGTGTGTATTTAGGCTGTTGTGGTATATGTGTACATCCTCGGGTATTACACGATGCATAGTGTGTATTTAGGCTGTTGTGGTATACCCGAGGATATACACAGCATATGTTAGTTATTGTGGTATAAATACAATAGAGCATGAGTGTTGCACGTGTACGGACGATAATGCACTCACTAACGCTAGTGCATTATCTCCCCGTACACGTGCAAAACTCATGCTCTATCCTATACTTATACATCAAATCTGTAATATATAGAACATAAAATGTAATATAGATCTCACAAACAGTTATCTCCCTTGCCAGCAACTGTAGAACATTCTTACGCTTGAAAAAAAGAACTTTGTTATCCGGTTCTTGTTTAAATGTATTTCTTATAATGTGCAAATATCCGCTCTGTTTTTATTGCAGGTGACACTACTGGGCCAAGTTCATGATTTCATCCAGGTGTGCTCATAATTTCTTACAGGTTTGGATATGCCTGAATGTTTTTGAGTCCAGATCTGAGAATTTAATACTGTGTAGTGATGCATTTGAAAATGAAAGTGAAATGGATAATTCAACAGCGTTATCTATGGATATTTTTGTGAGATATTTCGAGCAACAGACATCAAGTTTCACAAAGAGAACATTTGTTAGGGAAAAAAATAAGGAAGTTGTACAGTTGTCCAGAGAGGTCCTTCTACATATGCAGAGCAGTGCAAAAGCAGCTGTGTTGTAAGACGTAAAGATACAATATGTAATATATATTAATAATCCTGACTTACCTGCAAGACAGCTTACGACAACAAAACATACGAATGTCTTCATTGTGAGTTTTCTGTTACTATCTCTCGGGCAGTAATAAACTAGTGCAGATGGCTCCACTTGACTTATATAGTCATGTAGTCACGATAACTCTGGTGGCAAAGTAGGGTCTTTCACTGCAGACGTTTATCTTTCTGACCAGGTCACTTATCGTCCTATCACGACAGGTTTCACGTTTTTCTGCGGTTGCCATTTTTAGCTGAATGGCAGTTTGCCCGAACACGAGTTCCTCCAATTGTTTTCTCTTTGGTGTAAACTTAAATTCCAAAACGAAAAGAGAAAAAATACCAAACTGAAGAGACTTGTTTCAAATAAACGTGTGTTTTTCTAATTATTTTTAATTTTCCAACATTTCAAACAATTTTACACAAACTATTATTATATTCAAGAAATTCAAGTAAATATCTCAGTCACAAACTAGTGTTATATCTTATCTCAGTCAAAAACTAGTGTTATATCTTATCTTAGTAACAAACTATTGTTATATCTTATTTCAGTCACAGACTAGTGTTATAAAGTGATACTAAATAATGCTTGAAGTCTGCACGTTCTTATCTCAGTCACAAACTAGTGTTATAGAGTAATACTAAATAATGCTTGAAGTCTGCACGTTCTTATCTCAGTCACAAACTAGTGTTATAAAGTAATACTAAATAATGCTTGAAGTCTGCACGTTCTTATCTCAGTCACAAACTAGTATTATAAAGTAAAACTAAATAATGCTTGAAGTATGCACGTTCTTATCTCAGTCACAAACTAGTGTTATAAAGTAATACTAAATAATGCTTGAAGTCTGCACGTTCTTATCTCAGTCACAAACTAGTGTTATAAAGTAAAACTAAATAATGCTTGAAGTCTGCACGGTCTTATCTCAGTCACAGACTAGTGTTATAAAGTAATACTAAATAATGCTTGAAGTCTGCACGTTCTTATCTCAGTCACAAACTAGTGTTATAAAGTAATACTAAATAATGCTTGAAGTATGCACGTTCTTATCTCAGTCACAAACTAGTGTTATAAAGTAAAACTAAATAATGCTTGAAGTATGCACGTTCTTATCTCAGTCACAGACTAGTGTTATAAAGTAATACTAAATAATGCTTGAAGTCTGCACGTTCTTATCTCAGTCACAAACTAGTGTTATAGAGTAAAACTAAATAATGCTTGAAGTATGCACGTTCTTATCTCAGTCACAAACTAGTGTTATAAAGTAATACTAAATAATGCTTGAAGTTTGCACTTTCACAAACTCAGTCACAAACTAGTGTTATAAAGTAATACTAAATAATGCTTGAAGTATGCACGTTCTTATCTCAGTCACAGACTAGTGTTATACAGTAAAACTAAATAATGCTTGAAGTCTGCACGTTCTTATCTCAGTCAGAAACTAGTGTTATACAGTAATACTAAATAATGCTTGATTTCTGCACGTTCTTATCTCAGTCACAAACTAGTGTTATAAAGTAATACTAAATAATGCTTGAAGTCTGCACGTTCTTATCTCAGTCACAAACTAGTGTTATAAAGTAAAACTAAATAATTCTTGAAGTATGCACGTTCTTATCTCAGTCACAAACTAGTGTTATAAAGTAATACTAAATAATGCTTGAAGTTTGCACGTTCACAAACTCAGTCACAAACTAGTGTTATAAAGTAATATTAAATAATGCTTGAAGTCAGCACGTTCTTATCTCAGTCACAAACTAGTGTTATAAAGTAAAACTAAATAATGCTTGAAGTATGCAAGTTCTTATTTCAGTCACAGACTAGTGTTATAAAGTAATACTAAATAATGCTTGAAGTCTGCAGGTTCTTATCTCAGTCACAAACTAGTGTTATAAAGCAATACTAAAAAATGCTTGAAGTATGCACGTTCTTATCTCAGTCACAAACTAGTGTTATAAAGTAAAACTAAATAATGCTTAAAGTCTGCACGTTCTTATCTCAGTCACAGACTAGTGTTATCAAGTAATACTAAATAATGCTTGAAGTCTGCACGTTCTTATCTCAGTCACAAACTAGTGTTATAAAGTAAAACTAAATAATGCTTGAAGTATGCACGTTCTTATCTCAGTCACAAACTAGTGTTATAAAGTAATACTAAATAATGCTTGAAGTTTGCACGTTCACAAACTCAGTCACAAACTAGTGATATAAAGTAATCCTAAATAATGCTTGAAGTCTGCACGTTCTTATCTCAGTCACAAACTAGTGTTATAAAGTAAAACTAAATAATGCTTGAAGTCTGCACGTTCTTATCTCAGTTACAAACTAGTGTTATAAAGTAAAAACTAAATAATGCTGGAAGTATGCACGTTCTTATCTCAGTCACAAACTAGTGTTATAAAGTAATACTAAATAATGCTTGAAGTCTGCACGTTCTTATCTCAGTCACAAACTAGTGTTATAAAGTAAAACTAAATAATGCTTGAAGTATGCACGTTCTTATCTCAGTCACAAACTAGTGTTATAAAGTAATACTAAATAATGCTTGAAGTTTGCACTTTCACAAACTCAGTCACAAACTAGTGTTATAAAGTAATACTAAATAATGCTTGAAGTCTGCAAGTTCTTATCTCAGTCACAAACTAGTGGTATAAAGTAAAACTAAATAATGCTTGAAGTCTGCACGTTCTTATCTCAGTCACAAACTAGTGTTATAAAGTAAAACTAAATAATGCTTGAAGTATGCACGTTCTTATCTCAGTCACAAACTAGTGTTATACAGTAATACTAAATAATGCTTCAAGTCTGCACGTTCTTATCTCAGTCACAGACTAGTGTTATAAAGTAATACTAAATAATGCTTGAAGTTTGCACGTTCACAAACTCAGTCACAAACTAGTGTTATGAAGTAATACTAAATAATGCTTGAAGTCTACACGTTCTTATCTCAGTCACAAACTAGTGTTATAAAGTAAAACTAAATAATGCTTGAAGTATGCACGTTCTTATCTCAGTCACAAACTAGTGTTATAAAGTAATACTAAATAATGCTTGAAGTCTGCACGTTCTTATCTCAGTCACAAACTAGTGTTATAAAGTAAAACTAAATAATGCTTGAAGTATGCACGTTCTTATCTCAGTCACAGACTAGTGTTATAAAGTAATACTAAATAATGCTTGAAGTCTGCACGTTCTTATCTCAGTCACAAACTAGTGTTATAAAGTAATACTAAATAATGCTTGAAGTATGCACGTTCTTATCTCAGTCACAAACTAGTGTTATAAAGTAATACTAAATAATGCTTGAAGTCTGCACGTTCTTATCTCAGTCACAAACTAGTGTTATAAAGTAATACTAAATAATGCTTGAAGTCTGCACGTTCTTATCTCAGTCACAGACTAGTGTTATACAGTAATACTAAATAATGCTTGAAGTCTGCACGTTCTTATCTCAGTCACAAACTAGTGTTATAAAGTAAAACTAAATAATGCTTGAAGTCTGCACGTTCTTATCTCAGTCACAAACTAGTGTTATAAAGTAAAACTAAATAATGCTTGAAGTCTGCACGTTCTTATCTCAGTCACAAACTAGTGTTATACAGTAATACTAAATAATGCTTGAAGTCTGCACGTTCTTATCTCAGTCACAAACTAGTGTTATAAAGTAAAACTAAATAATGCTTGAAGTCTGCACGTTCTTATCTCAGTCACAGACTAGTGTTATACAGTAATACTAAATAATGCTTGAAGTCTGCACGTACTTATCTCAGTCACAAACTAGTGTTATACAGTAATACTAAATAATGCTTGAAGTCTGCACGTTCTTATCTCAGTCACAGACTAGTGTTATAAAGTAATACTAAATAATGCTTGAAGTCTGCACGTTCTTATCTCAGTCACAAACTAGTGTTATACAGTAATACTAAATAATGCTTGAAGTCTGCACGTTCTTATCTCAGTCACAAACTAGTGTTATAAAGTAATACTAAATAATGCTTGAAGTCTGCACGTTCTTATCTCAGTCACAAACTAGTGTTATAAAGTAAAACTAAATAATTCTTGAAGTATGCACGTTCTTATCTCAGTCACAAACTAGTGTTATAAAGTAATACTAAATAATGCTTGAAGTTTGCACGTTCACAAACTCAGTCACAAACTAGTGTTATAAAGTAATACTAAATAATGCTTGAAGTCAGCACGTTCTTATCTCAGTCACAAACTAGTGTTATAAAGTAAAACTAAATAATGCTTGAAGTATGCAAGTTCTTATCTCAGTCACAGACTAGTGTTATAATGTAATACTAAATAATGCTTGAAGTCTGCAGGTTCTTATCTCAGTCACAAACTAGTGTTATAAAGTAATACTAAATAATGCTTGAAGTATGCACGTTCTTATCTCAGTCACAAACTAGTGTTATAAAGTAAAACTAAATAATGCTTAAAGTATGCAAGTTCTTATCTCAGTCACAGACTAGTGTTATAAAGTAATACTAAATAATGCTTGAAGTCTGCAGGTTCTTATCTCAGTCACAAACTAGTGTTATAAAGTAATACTAAATAATGCTTGAAGTCTGCAGGTTCTTATCTCAGTCACAAACTAGTGTTATAAAGTAATACTAAATAATGCTTAAAGTATGCACGTTCTTATCTCAGTCACAAACTAGTGTTATAAAGTAAAACTAAATAATGCTTGAAGTATGCACGTTCTTATCTCAGTCACAAACTAGTGTTATAAAGTAAAACTAAATAATGCTTAAAGTATGCACGTTCTTATCTCAGTCACAGACTAATGTTAACAAGTAATACTAAATAATGCTTGAAGTCTGCACGTTCTTATCTCAGTCACAAACTAGTGTTATAAAGTAAAACTAAATAATGCTTGAAGTATGCACGTTCTTATCTCAGTCACAAACTAGTGTTATAAAGTAATACTAAATAATGCTTGAAGTTTGCACGTTCACAAACTCAGTCACAAACTAGTGTTATAAAGTAATACTAAATAATGCTTGAAGTCTGCACGTTCTTATCTCAGTCACAAACTAGTGTTATAAAGTAAAACTAAATAATGCTTGAAGTATGCACGTTCTTATCTCAGTTACAAACTAGTGTTATAAAGTAAAAACTAAATAATACTGGAAGTATGCACGTTCTTATCTCAGTCACAAACTAGTGTTATAAAGTAATACTAAATAATGCTTGAAGTCTGCACGTTCTTATCTCAGTCACAAACTAGTGTTATAAAGTAAAACTAAATAATGCTTGAAGTATGCACGTTCTTATCTCAGTCACAAACTAGTGTTATAAAGTAATACTAAATAATGCTTGAAGTTTGCGCGTTCACAAACTCAGTCACAAACAAGTGTTATAAAGTAATACTAAATAATGCTTGAAGTCTGCACGTTCTTATCTCAGTCACAAACTAGTGGTATAAAGTAAAACTAAATAATGCTTGAAGTATGCACGTTCTTATCTCAGTCACAAACTAGTGTTATAAAGTAAAACTAAATAATGCTTGAAGTATGCACGTTCTTATCTCAGTCACAAACTAGTGTTATACAGTAATACTAAATAATGCTTGAAGTCTGCACGTTCTTATCTCAGTCACATACTAGTGTTATAAAGTAATACTAAATAATGCTTGAAGTTTGCACGTTCACAAACTCAGTCACAAACTAGTGTTATAAAGTAATACTAAATAATGCTTGAAGTCTACACGTTCTTATCTCAGTCACAAACTAGTGTTATAAAGTAAAACTTAATAATGCTTGAAGAATGCACGTTCTTATCTCAGTCACAAACTAGTGTTATAAAGTAATACTAAATAATGCTTGAAGTCTGCACGTTCTTATCTCAGTCACAAACTAGTGTTATAAAGTAAAACTAAATAATGCTTGAAGTATGCACATTCTTATCTCAGTCACAGACTAGTGTTATAAAGTAATACTAAATAATGCTTGAAGTCTGCACGTTCTTATCTCAGTCACAAACTAGTGTTATAAAGTAATACTAAATAATGCTTGAAGTATGCACGTTCTTATATCAGTCACAAACTAGTGTTATAAAGTAATACTAAATAATGCTTGAAGTCTGCACGTTCTTATCTCAGTCACAAACTAGTGTTATAAAGTAATACTAAATAATGCTTGAAGTCTGCACGTTCTTATCTCAGTCACAAACTAGTGTTATAAAGTAATACTAAATAATGCTTGAAGTATGCACGTTCTTATCTCAGTCACAAACTAGTGTTATAAAGTAATACTAAATAATGCTTGAAGTCTGCACGTTCTTATCTCAGTCACAAACTAGTGTTATAAAGTAAAACTAAATAATGTTTGAAGTATGCACGTTCTTATCTCAGTCACAGATTAGTGTTATAAAGTAATACTAAATAATGCTTGAAGTCTACACGTTCTTATCTCAGTCACAAACTAGTGTTATAAAGTAAAACTAAATAATGCTTGAAGTATGCATGTTCTTATCTCAGTCACAAACTAGTGTTATAAAGTAATACTAAATAATGCTTGAAGTCTGCACGTTCTTATCTCAGTCACAGACTAGTGTTATAAAGTAAAAACTAAATAATGCTTGAAGTATGCACGTTCTTATCTCAGACACAGACTAGTATTATACAGTAATACTAAATATTGCTTGAAGTCTGCACGTTCTTATCTCAGTCACAAACTAGTGTTATAAAGTAAAACTAAATAATGCTTGAAGTCTGCACGTTCTTATCTCAGTCACAGACTAGTGTTATACAGTAATACTAAATAATGCTTGAAGTCTGCACGTTCTTATCTCAGTCACAAACTAGTGTTATAAAGTAAAACTAAATAATGCTTGAAGTCTGCACGTTCTTATCTCAGTCACAAACTAGTGTTATAAAGTAAAACTAAATAATGCTTGAAGTCTGCACGTTCTTATCTCAGTCACAAACTAGTGTTATAAAGTAATACTAAATAATGCTTGAAGTCTGCACGTTCTTATCTCAGTCACAAACTAGTGTTATACAGTAATACTAAATAATGCTTGAAGTCTGCACGTTCTTATCTCAGTCACAAACTAGTGTTATACAGTTATACTAAATAATGCTTGAAGTCTGCACGTTCTTATCTCAGTCACAAACTAGTGTTATACAGTAATACTAAATAATGCTTGAAGTCTGCACGTTCTTATCTCAGTCACAAACTAGTGTTATAAAGTAAAACTAAATAATGCTTGAAGTCTGCACGTTCTTATCTCAGTCACAGACTAGTGTTATACAGTAATACTAAATAATGCTTGAAGTCTGCACGTACTTATCTCAGTCACAGACTAGTGTTATACAGTAATACTAAATAATGCTTGAAGTCTGCACGTTCTTATCTCAGTCACAGACTAGTGTTATAAAGTAATACTAAATAATGCTTGAAGTCTGCACGTTCTTATCTCAGTCACAGACTAGTGTTATACAGTAATACTAAATAATGCTTGAAGTCTGCACGTTCTTATCTCAGTCACAGACTAGTGTTATACAGTAATACTAAATAATGCTTGAAGTCTGCACGTTCTTATCTCAGTCACAGACTAGTGTTATACAGTAATACTAAATAATGCTTGAAGTCTGCACGTTCTTATCTCAGTCACAAACTAGTGTTATACAGTAATACTAAATAATGCTTGAAGTATGCACGTTCTTATCTCAGTCACAAACTAGTCACAAACTAGTGTTATACAGTAATACTAAATAATGCTTGAAGTATGCACGTTCTTATCTCAGTCACAAACTAGTATTATATATGTGCAAGTAATACTTGAAGTATGCACGTTCTTATCTTAGTATTCCACATGAAGGAAGAACTAATCTAAGTGTTATATGAAAGAAGAACTAGTTGTATGAAGGAAGAACTAATTTTATGAAAGTAGAACCAGGGCTTCCCACGACCCATTAAGGCACAGTGTTACATGAAGGAAGAACTAATCTAATTATTATATGAATAAAGAACTAGTTGTATGAAGGAAGAACTAATTTTATGAAAGTAGAACCAGGGCTTCCCCCGACCCATTAAGGCACAGTGTTACGTGAAGGAAGAACTAATCTAATTATTGTATGAATGAAGAACTAGTTGTATGAAGGAAGAACTAATTTTATGAAAGTAGAACCAGGTCTTCCCCCAACTCATTAAGGCAGAGTGTTACATGAAGGAAGAATTAATCTAAGTATTATATGAATGAAGAACTAGTTGTATGAAGGAAGAATTAATTTTAAGAAGGTAGAACCAGGGCTTCCCCCAACCCATTAAGGCACAGTGTTACATGAAGGAAGAACTAATCTAAGTATTGTATGAATGAAGAACTAGTTGTATGAAGGAAGAACTAATTTTATGAAGGTAGAACCAGGGCTTTCCCCAAACCATTAAGGCATCGTGGCATCACTACTCCTTGATTTCAAACAGGTGCTTGCCACTACTCCTTCATTCTGCCACTACTCCTTAATTTTGACCCTACTCCTTAATTTTGCCACTTCTCCTTAATTTTGACACTACTCCTTAATTTTGACCCTACTCCTTAATTTTGACCCTACTCCTTAATTTTGACACTACTCCTTAATTTTGACCCTACTCCTTAATTTTGACCCTACTCCTTAATTTTGACACTACTCCTTAATTTTGACCCTACTCCTTAATTTTGACCCTACTCCTTAATTTTGACCCTACTCCTTAATTTTGACTCTACTCCTTAATTTTGACACTACTCCTTAATTAATTTTGACCCTACTCCTTAATTCTGCCACTTCTCCTTAATTTTGACCCTACTCTACTCCTTAATTTTGACACTACTCCTTAATTTTGACCCTACTCCTTAATTTTAACCCTACTCCTTAATTTTGACACTACTCCTTAATTTTGACCCTACTCCTTAATTTTGACCCTACTCCTTAATTTTGACACTACTCCTTAATTTTGACCCTACTCCTTAATTCTGCCACTACTCCTTAATTTTGACCCTACTCCTTAATTTTGACACTACTCCTTAATTTTGACCCTACTCCTTAATGTTGACACTACTCCTTAATTTTGACACTACTCCTTAATTTTACCCTACTCCTTAATTCTGCCACTACTCCTTAATTTTGACACTACTCCTTAATTTTGACACTACTTCTTAATTCTGCCACTGCTCCTTAATTCTGCCACTACTCCTTAATTTTGACCCTACTCCTTAAATCTGCCACTACTCCTTAATTTTGACACTACTCCTTAATTTTGACACTACTCCTTAATTTTGACCCTATTCCTTAATTTTGACACTACTCCTTAATTTTGACACTACTCCTTAATTCTGCCACTACTCCTTAATTTTGACACTACTCCTTAATTTTGTCCCTACTCCTTAATTCTGCCACTACTCCTTAATTTAGACACTACTCCTTAATTTTGACCCTACTCCTTAATTCTGCCACTACTCCTTAATTTTGACACTACTCCTTAATTTTGACACTACTCCTTAATTCTGCCACTACTCCTTAATTCTGCCACTTCTCCTTAATTTTGACCCTACTCCTTAATTTTTACCCTACTCCTTAATTTTGACACTACTCCTTAATTTTGACTCTACTCCTTAATTTTGACACTACTCCTTAATTTTGACCCTACTCCTTAATTCTGCCACTACTCCTTAATTTTGACCCTACTCCTTAATTTTGACACGACTCCTTAATTTTGACCTACTCCTTAATTTTGACACTACTCCTTAATTTTGACACTACTCCTTAATTCTGCCACTACTCCTTAATTTTGACCCTACTCCTTAATTTTGACACTTCTCCTTAATTTTGACCTACTCCTTAATTTTGACACTACTCCTTAATTTTGACACTACTCCTTAATTCTGCCACTACTCCTCAATTTTGACACTACTCCTTAATTTTGACCCTACTCCTTAATTCTGTCACTACTCCTTAATTTTGACCCTACTCCTTAATTTTGACCCTACTCCTTAATTTTGACACTACTCCTTAATTTTGCCACTACTCCTTAATTTTGACACTACTCCTTAAGTTTGACCCTACTCCTTAATTCTGCCACTACTCCTTAATTCTGCCACTACTCCTTAATTTTGACACTACTCCTTAATTTTGACCCTACTCCTTAATTCTGCCACTACTCCTTAATTTTGACCCTACTCCTTAATTTTGACACTACTCCTTAATTTTGACCCTACTCCTTAATTTTGACACTACTCCTTAATTTCTTAATTTTGACACTACTCCTTAATTTTGACACTACTCCTTAATTTTGACACTACTCCTTAATTTTGACACTACTCCTTATTTCTGCCACTACATCTCAATTTTGACACAACTCTTTAATTTTGACCCTACTCCTTAATTCTGCCACTACTCCTTAATTTTGACCCTACTCCTTAATTTTGACACTACTCCTTAATTTTGACCCTACTCCTTAATTCTGCTACTACTCCTTAATTTTGACCCTACTCCTTAATTTTGACACTACTCCTTAATTTTGACCCTACTCCTTAATTCTGCCACTACTCCTTAATTTTGACACTACTCCTTAATTTTGACACTACTCCTTAATTCTGCCACTACTCCTTAATTCTGCCACTACTCCTTAATTTTGACACTACTCCTTAATTCTGCCACTACTCCTTAATTTTGACACTACTCCTTAAGTTTGACCCTACTCCTTAATTCTGCCACTACTCCTTAATTCTGCCACTACTCCTTAATTTTGACACTACTCCTTGATTTTGACCCTACTCCTTAATTCTGCCTCTACTCCTTAATTTTGACACTACTCCTTAATTTTGACATTACTCCTTAATTTTGACCCTACTCCTTAATTCTGCCACTACTCCTTAATTTTGACCCTACTCCTTTATTTTGACACTACTCCTTAATTTTGATCTCCTTAATTCTGCCATTGTCAATGCAGTGCCAGTCACGAGTGCAGTTACCCATACAGTCTGTTCTCATGTTGTCGGCCTGTGCCACTGTAAATACAAACACATGTGTGAAAATAGCACGTGTGGACATAGCACGTGTATAAACACACAGGTGTGAACACAAACATAATGTGGATTTAGCACGTGTATGCAACCACGGGTGTGGTCACAGACAAAGGACGTGCACATATTGCTTTCATGTTGAAATAGCACGTGTATATAACATATGTTTGGACATAGCACGTGTATACAACATAGGTGTGGACATAGCACGTGTATACAACATAGGTTTGGACATAACACGTGTATATAACATAGGTTTGGACATAGCACGTGTATACAACATAGGTATGTACATAGCACGTGTATACAACATAGGTTTGGACATAGCACGTGTATACAACATAGGTGTGGAAATAGCACGTGTATACAGCTTAGGTTTGGACATAGAAAAATCAAAGATATAGTACGTGCATTTGATTGACGACAAACTGCAACTTCAGCGGTTCTAACATAACCAAATACTATATATTCTATATATTCTATACATTATAACAATAATAATAATAATAATACAGACGTTATTTAACGTATTCTATATATTTTATATATTCGAACTGCCAAGCATTCGATCTTCTGCTTAGTTTCATTAGTCTCGAATAAGACAGTGATCAGTAACCTACTGAGAGTATTTAACTGACCTATATATTTCAAAATTAAATTACATAAATAAACGCATGTATTATATACTAAATATGGACTGAAAAGTCACGGTATTGACAGATAAGGAATATTCGCCATGATTACTTATCGGACCATCTGGTAACGTAGTTCCATTTGTTGACAGAAATATTTGTATTTACTATGTTAAAATAAGACGAACACGTGAACATTCAAAATTGTATTTAGGGTTTAAAGTCAAACTGATACTGGATAAATAAATCGGGACGTTACTTTCAATACTTGATGAACACTTCAAGTTTGCCATGTGTTCCTTTAATAAATAATCGCACCTCTCATACAATTGACGCCCTTTGACCTTTCGGAGGAAACAAAGATGTTCCGATACGATGACAGTATGGAGAACTTGCACTTAAACCCCCTAGTGACTTGTGTCGCAGATTAATGGGCAATTCTCCCTCCTGATTATGACAGCATGTTTGTATACATAAATTTCTTTTCTTAATCAAGATTTTTTAATATTTTTTTAATGTAATACACTTTAATTGAACCATATTTCATTATGTTAAGACAAAATCAGTTTTGTGATTCATATTTATCTATATAATAACAAAGTAAAACAACAATTTGTCTTCAGTAGATATATGTGTCACTTTGGAACTTTAACAATCACAAAATAGTTTCCATAACTTATTGACAAATGAAAATGTCTTTGTTTTGGAATTCCTTTTGGTGCTTGTGCGCGCCCCTGATCATGGAACCGCACCACTGACCAGGGCACCAGGGCACCGCACCACTGACCAGGGCACCGCACCATTCGAACAGAACTTGAAGGTCTATCAACATTCTAAAGCCTAGCTCTTAACATATAATGTATGACATATTTTGGTAATGTAATCTTTTTGAAATATATATTAATAAAGTATTATGAACATTTTCTATATATTGAGTATTTCTACAGTGTACATATTTATGGGGATTTTTAGATCACCTGAGCCGAAGGCTCAAGGTGATCTATTGGGATCACTCTGCGTCCGTCGTCCGTCGTCCGTCCGTCGTCGTCGTTAACTTTTCTTCAAACGACTTCTCCTCAGAAACCGCTTGGCTAATTTTGACTAAACTTCACATGGATGATCCTTAAATGAATGCTTTTTAGATTTGTTAAAATTAGGTCAGCGTGAAATCCAAGATGGCCGCCATTGCCATATATGGTCGAAACCTTAAAAAATCTTCTACTCCAGAACCGCAGGACAGATTTCAACAGTTTTTCTTTTAAAATGATTGCAAACGCCTAGACTATCAAGTTTGTTCAAATTAAGTCCCCGGGGTCAAAAATGGCCGGGCCCCGGGGATCCAAAGTTTGTATATTGAGATTTTGCATGTTTTTCATATAGACATATAGGAAAAAACTTTAAAAAATCTTCTCTGAAACCACAAAGCACAGAGCTCTCATGTATTACATGTAGCATCAGCTTATGGTCCTCTACTAAGTTTGTTCAAATGGTGACCCTGGGGTCAAATTTGTCCCCGCCCCGAGGGGTCACAGTTTTACATAGACTTATATAGGAAAACAAAATAAAAAATCTTCTCGGAAACTACAAGAGCCAGAGGTTTAATGTTTTGCATTTACTATAAGCATATGGTTCTTGAGCAAGTTTGTTCAAATGGTGACCCTCGGGTCACATTTGACCCCGCCCCAAGGGTCACATGTTTTGCATAAACATGTATAGGGAAAAACTTAAAAAATCTTCTTCTCTGAAACTGCAAGAGCCAGAGGTTTAATATTTTGCATTTACTATAAGCTTATGGTCCTCTACCAAGTTTGTTCAAATGGTGACCCAGGGGTCACATTTGGCCCCACCCCGGGGATCACAGTTTTACATAGGCTTGTATAGGGAAAAACTGAAAACAATCTTCTTCTCTGAAACCACAAGAGCCAGAGGTTTAATATTTTGCATTTACTATAAGATTATAGTCTTTTACCAGGTTTGTTCAAATGGTGACCCTGGGGTCACATTTGGCCCCGCCCCCGTGGTCACAGTTTTACATAGACTTGTATAGGGAAAAACTTAAAAAATCTTCTTCTCTAAAACTACAAGAGCCAGAGGTTTAACATTTTGCATTTACTATAAGATTATGGTCCTTTACCAAGTTTGTTCTATTGGTGACCCTGGGGTTACATTTGGCCCCGCCCCAGGGGTCACATGTTTTACATAGACTTGTATAGGGAAAAACTTAAACAATCTTCTTCTCTGCAACTGCTTGAGCCAGATGTTCAATATTTTGCATTTTCTACAAGCTTATGATCCTTTACCAAGTTTGTTCAAATGGTGACCCTGGTGTCAAATTTGGCCCCGCCCCGGGGGTCACACTTTTACATAGACTTATATAGGAATTTTTTTAAAAATCATCTTCTCTGAAACTACAAGAGCCAGAGGTTTAATATTTTGCATTTACTATACGATTATGGTCCTTTACCAAGTTTGATCAAATGGTGACCCTGGGGTCATATTTGGCCCCGCCCCCGCGATCACAGTTTTACATAGACTTGTACAGGGAAAAATTAAAAAAATCTTCTTCTCTGAAACTGCAAGAGCCAGAGGTTTAATATTTTGCATTTACTATGCGCTTATGGTCCATTACCAAGTTTATTAAAATGGTGACCTGGGGTCACATTTGGCTCTGCCCCAGGGGTCATATGTTTTACATAGACTTGTATAGGGAAAAACTTAAAAAATCTTCTTCTCTGAAACCACAAGGCACACAGCTCTCATATATTACATGTAGCCCTTGGGTCACATTTGGCCATGCCCCAGCATTTACACCTTCATTTTGTCTTTGATCTTTACCAAACTTTGTCAGTGTCTTTATTTCAATGTTGGTAAACAACAGAGGCCACATTTCTTGAACAATCTTAACCAAACTTGCACAGATTGTATATGATCATAAGATTTCGAAGAAGTTTGATAATGGACAATTACTCAGGTGATCGATATAGGGCCATCTTGGCCCTCTTGTTATATATGTAAAGCGATTTAAAGGGATACACGGCAATCTTGATTTGTTTTCTCTTAACTAGCATTTGTTCAATCATCAATATTAATTGTTAGAATAGTTCAAAGCAAATTGTTTTTACATATTATTGACTTTTGATAATATTGCACCAATAATATTTTTAAAAATGTGTAAAATAAGGAAGGAAATAGAAGTCTCATTTTTTTATTTAATTATATGCAAGCAGTTTTAAAGTCAAAATGATACAGTATTAATAAATCGTTGTACTAATTGTAATGCCTGATATAAAACTCAAGATTGTCATGTGTCCCTTTAACTACTTACCTGGTACAGGAAATACGGTACCGTGCTAAGCAAGCTTTCCCAGGAATGAGGCCCTTCCATTGCATTACGGTTGGGCCGACGTCTGCCTGGGCAATGCTTTCCTGGTACAGGGAACACCGAGACCCTTCCATTGTACTACGGTTGGGCCCATAAGTATTTGTTATGTATATGTACAGTAAATTCCACGTGGTGTGGATAGTCACTTGGGCGGCACTCGAAATTGTAAATAGATTTAAAATGACTAAACGTACATATGTGTAGAAGAGACTTATGAACAAAAATAATAATAACTGCTGGATTTATGATATGTATGCTGAACATTTCATTATTAAATGAATTCATTAAGGATGGAATAACATTTCAATTTTTTGTTTTTGAGTGGTGTGTTTTGTTTGGTGTGTTTTCATTCAAAATATTTGACCACATTTATTTTTAACTTTTTTGATTACATTTTCTTTCATTTCATTCACAGAGGTTTTGTTCCTTCTAATTTCTACTATGCTGGTTTAAAGTATGTATCTGTCTACATAGTACTGAAATGCAGTCGCATTTCGCTGAAAACTCAGGTCAGCATGCTGTTAGGATGTTCTTGAAACCCATTACCCAATGTTTCTCCCTGGTAGAAGTATTTGGGGCTTTAAGAACATACACAAGCATTTCAAACAAACAAGATTTTAATAATAAAAATAAATGTTGGAATTATAAGATTTAATTCCTGTTGCTTTGGGCGTTATGTTTTATAATCTGTGCATGATTCGGCCCAGTAAACCAAGGAGAATATTATTTTAAAGGGACACTTGGCAATCTTGAAAATTCGGCGTCCCGTTAATTGTTCTGCATACATTGTATTTGTTCAGTCATTAATATTAATTATAATAATAGTATAAAGCAAATTGTTTTTGCATATTACTAACTGTTGTTTACATTTCACTAATAATATATTCAAACCTATGATAGAATAACAAAGAAAAGTAAAAAACTTTAAATTTGTTTTTCCCTTTAATCCTCTAGAAGATGTTTATAATAAAATTGGCTTCCAACTTCTATTTCCAAAATGTGCTGTGAACACGAGCTTGTCATAAACTTGCAATTGTACACTAATAACATGTCACACTATATATGACACAAAACGCAACGAACCTGTCAGAGAGCACACTCTTAACGCTCCATTTTGGATGTATTACTTGTCTGAACAACGGTCACCTTCTTTCTGATCTGTTTGGACGACGGTCAGCTCAGTACTTATATAGACAAGTAATTATTATTATCTATAGACACATAATTAGTATCAGATTATATATAGCCATGCAACTAGAATTATGATAAATTGAATAAAAATGTGAGTGTATAAGTATCACGTGTGTTGCTTTATTAAGGCATTGAAATATAAGATCACAACGTGCTTCTGGGAATGCCATTTTTGTTTGTATGGCAAACTGTTTATAACAGTGACGGAGCGGTCCGTGTGAATATGTTGACTGTTACACGACTGTTCAACACCAATACCATACACGACTGTTCAACACCAATACCATACACGACTGTTCAACACCAATTCCATACACGACTGTTCAACACCAATACCATACACGACTGTTCAACACCAATTCCATACACGACTGTTCAACACCAATACCATACACGACTGTTCAACACCAATTCCATACACGACTGTTCAACACCAATACCATACACGACTGTTCAACACCAATACCATACACGACTGTTCAACACCAATACCATACACGACTGTTCAACACCAATACCAAGCTAAAACATCTATGAACTATACAAGTGCGTATGAGCATGTATATGATCCAAAGATCGAAGATATATAGTATATAGTCCCTCTAACATATCCACCAAGAGATCACCAAGTCACCGTTTATTCAGGTTTTAACATTTGAATTCACTATATATTTAGAGTAAAATCGGGCTTAAATAAACTCTGTCGAGTAACCCAGGATACTTTAATTTCCTTGTAAATAAGGACTCATTTATCAGCTCATTCATTATGTTTTGGCACTTTAGAATAGTATAACATAGTTGCCTTTACACGTGCTTGGTATGAGTGAAATAATGTTGAAAGTACGTAAGAGCATTATGACTGAAATATTGTTAAGGGTTTGTAAGAGTGGGAGATATATATTGTTCTTTAAGTATTATTCCTGTCATAGAATATATTCGTTTTACAAGTCGAAAATATTACCTCTATAACTTTCAGCATTTTAGCTAAATTGTACTTTAAAACAATGCCATGTATATTATGTTGATATTGACTTTAATTCAAATCACTGACCTGCACTTGTTGGAAGTCTGGTGACTGCATTGTCACATGTTGTTTACTGACATTTTCAGTGCTCAAGAAATAGGATAGCCCGACGCCCGGGGCTCCTCGAAATCCATTCCGGGCCTGTCTCATTTTGCTGACGAGGAGCCCGTCGGGCCTGTCTAAAAAAAAAAAAAAAAAAAAAAAATCCCCCAAAAAATCAATTTTACTGGATCTCAAGCTCAAGTTCCTCAAGACAAAATACTCCCATGTGTATTGTGAAGTGTGAAAACACTAGCAATAAAGAATTAAAATGTGTTATACACACATTGAAACAATAATAAGTTCGAATATTTTGCCTGGCTTCGTGTCGGCAGTTTGTCATAACTTTGAGGTTGACAATTGTTGACATAAAACTCATTATTCTGCTATTAGGGTTGTGTTTTCTTTCCATTGTGATAAGAAATACCGTTTTTGTCATTAAAAACACATTAATGCATGAAAAAAAAATCGTTATTGATGGTATTTCGATTGAATGTTTGTGAAATGTTCGGGCCGTCAAAGTGCGGTGTCATAGTAGTTCGGATGGTACATAATTTCGGATATATTATTATTATTAATTTTTTTTTTAATTTTTTTTTTTTTACATAATCAAATAAGAAAAACTGTCCTTTACAAATACATGTTGGTGGAAAGAAAAATATATATACTGTATATGTATAAATACAGATATAAAGTATATTTCTATTCATTATTTAAGGTGTAAGGAGTTCCTGGAATCCTACTTTTAAATGAATTTTAGTCTAGGCTCCTAATTCTTTACTTGGAGAAAGTGGTGACAAAAAGAAAAAATATAGCCAGAGGAGGCTCTGATAGTCTCATAAAACCTGATTAAAAATTTGGCTCCAAGTTTAGCTCCAGTTTCACCAAGTCGGCTCTGATTATTATCGTTTGGCAAAAGTGCTAGCATTGGTTATAAATTACTATGTAATATTTTAAACGAAATGGTAAATAAGTCAGCTGATCAGGGAGCATAAAGTGGTAGCAAAAAGAAAAATATAGTCAGAGGAGGTTCTGAGCTTGATTAATGCATACGTAACAAAATTAATGTGTGCTATAAAAGTGAATAAAGACACATTTCCAATAAGAAAAAAATATTGGACCTTTCCATTTTAAATCAGGGCCTGTCCATTTAATATCAGGGCCTGTCCATTTCAAATCGGGGCCTGTCCATTTTCAGAAGCAACAAGCCCTGGGCCTGTCTCTTAAAATAATTTTCTTTGAGCACTGATTTTAATGACATTTTAAAAGTATTTGAATCTGCGTATTTCTTCCTATGTTTAGTAAATGTTTATATAATCTGCCAGTTAAAAGGATGTTTATTTAATAATTATGACAATCAAACGAAGTACATGTTTTAGTTCATTAATCAAATCTTGACAGAGTGTTTAAAGTTATATGTTACATTTAGCAATGGTATGCATGTGAGCATGAGTGTATAATTCTACTGGGATGTATAAATAGTCCAAATCTGACCATGCACTTCAGAGAGAGGAGGGAGTGGGCTGTAGAAGTGGTTAGATACGCTTCAGTAGTAATTCAGTATGCATTTTGACGCTGATATGATCAGTCTCAGTTTGATTTAGTAGAACACTTTGGGTTGTCGTAATTAGAATTAAAACTCTGAAGTTCTGAAATGACTTTATTTCTTTTAATGAAAAACACAACGCGAAGATAGACAACTACATGATCACAAGTATACCCGACTACGATATAATAGACAATATCATTATTTGTCAATTTTAAGTCGAACCCCTAGACTCTCATGAAAAGTCTGATGATAGTACAACGAAAATTGTGAAGATATTCCACCATGTGGAAACGGCTAATAAACAGCTCGGAGAAGAAAATGGGCAGAATAATTGCAGTCCCCATTACCAGTAGTAATAAGTTTACGGGCCAATTCCATTTTTAATTTATCTTTCTATATCAGCATACAATGGACATCAATTTTTCACAAAGATTTGGGAATGTTACAACCTGTTATACAGTACAATTACATATATGTGTAACTTATACAGTACACTTACATACATGTGTAACTTATACAGTGCAATTATATATATGTGTAACTTATGCAGTACAATTACATACATGTGTAATATTACATTATACATGTGTAATTTATACAGTGCAATTATATATATGTGTAACTTATACAGTACACTTACATACATGTGTAACTTATACAGTGCAATTATATATATGTGTAACTTATACAGTACAATTATATATATATATGTGTAAACGTATACAGTGCAATTACATACATGTGTAACTTATACAGTACACTTATATATATGTGTAACTTATACAGTACAATTATATATATGTGTAACTTATACAGTGCAGTTACATATATGTGTAACTTATACAGTGCAATTACATATATGTTTAACTTATACAGTGCAATTACATATATGTGTAACTTATACAGTACAATTACGTGTGTGTAACTTATACAGTACAATTACATACACAATTACATATATGTGTACCTTATACAGTACAATTACATATATGTGTGACTTATACAGTACAATTACATATATGTGTAACTTATACAGTGTATTACATATATGTGTAACTTATACAGTGCAATTACAAATATGTGTAACTTATACAGTACAATTACATATATATGTAACTTATACAGTACAATTACGTGTGTGTAACTTATACAGTACAATTACATACACAAGTATATATGTGTACCTTCTACAGTACAATTACATATATGTGTACCTTATACAGTACAATTACATATATGTGTGACTTAAACAGTACAATTACACATATGCGTAAGTTATACAGTACAATTACATATATGTAACGTATAGATTGCAATTACAATATATATGTGTAACTTATACAGTGCAATTACATATATGTTTAACTTATACAGTACAATTACATACACAATTACATATATGTGTACCTTATACAGTACAATTACACATATGCGTAAGTTATACAGTACAATTACATATATGTAACGTATAGATTGCAATTACAATATATATATGTGTAACTTATACAGTGCAATTACATATATGTTTAACTTATACAGTACAATTACATATATGTGTAACTTATACAGTGTATTACATACGTGTAATTTATATAACGTTTACTGTGTGTAATTATGACTTCTTCGTTGAGATGTTCGCCTCTTGTGTCGACCGATGGATGGATGGATGGTAGCCTTGGTCACCCGGCCCGCTTCTGAATTCTTACGCTATGCTACGTGGATTAGTTTAAACTTATTTATTTTACATCGATTGTAACGAAAGCTCTATGAACGTATTTGAATCACTCTCGATGTCTTCCTGGGTAGAACCAGTACTAAGCAATGCAGATAAAGTGTCTTGCTCAGGGACACAACGCATATGGCAATGACGGGAATCGAACCCACGACTTTTGGATCATGGGTCCAACGCTCTACCACTAGACCACAGCGCTCCACATATATACAGATTGAGATCTGCAAGTAAGACATATGCATGGTACGGTCTTGGCAGGCCGAGACTAGATGGACTAATACTGATCCTGCAATGACAGAACAGGGTGCATGGTCGGCTCGTCAGACTTTGCAAACGCATAAAAAATGCGATTCCCTTTTGTTCACAAATACGAGAATTTCAGTGTACAAATGAAGAAATAAGTTTCTTTTAAATGTATGTATTAACTTGGCATTAGCAAAATATATTCTTTATATACATTGCTGTTAAGCTGTTTCTACTTAAATGAACAGAGACTGACTAGTCGTGACATTGATGCTCCGCTCCATTGTCGCCGTCCTTTGTAATCCAAATTCATTTTCTCCCCTCAAAAGTCTCTTTATTTTGAAAACTCTTCTTAGATATGTTTGCTACTAGTATTTGTTTTTTAGCTTTAAAATGAGCAGATATAACACAACCGTTGCCATCCTAAGGAGAGGAATTCTATAAGCAATTGTGATTTCATTCTAATCTTTTTTTTGTGTTGTACAATTACATATGTAATGTTGCAAGCTTTTGAAAAAGAAACATTTTTAAACCAAGCTGTCGAACGAACCGTGTTTTAGTGTAACCCAGGTTATGTATTAACATTCTCTACCTCGTATGTCTATGCCCAAACGGACGGCGGGACTTCCAGCACACTAATCTCTTACTCAATACTACAAATACTGGAATCGTATAATTATATAGATATAGTTTTAATACTTGTGTTATTTGACATGATGTATTCTTCGTTCACATTTAACAACTTAAAGGGACAGACGGTAATTTAGATTTCCATTAAATCATTATTAATAAACACTTCAAGAGTGTTGCATGTCCTTTAATAAATCTGCGTTTTGAACACATTATCGAAGAATATACCGTATTAATAAATCGACATTCTAACAGATTCGCACAGCAGACGGCACGCGTTGAATAAATTAATAAAGCCAGGTGGGATGCGGAGCAAGCCTATGTTTGAATAAGGCAACTCTTCACAGCATTTTTATAGTAATTGCTCTGAAAAGCGATTTGTTCATTAAAGCCGGGTTAAGCCGTTTGATAAAGTTAAATACGTGTGTACGCACGTCGATAACTATCAGTCTCGGCTTTACCGTTATTTTGATGTTGACCAAGCTAATCTCCAACAATTACAATGGTCCTTCAAATGAATAGATAAAAGTGGTTTAAACGTTTATTTCCCCCCTTATACCGCTATACCACCTGCCCTTTTCGCGTCATTGTGTGAAGATGATAACGGAAGCACCCGTGGAAACAAATGGTAGCGGAACTTGCAGACGAAATGTATCCTGATGCAGACGACACCACCCGTATTGTTGGAAACAAAGAACGCCCATCCATATTCGTCAATGCAACGCCCAAGCAAGTCGCGTGAACATCTGCCAGTCCGAATATTAATTGCGATTCATTTCTAAATGAAATGTGGTATTTAGAAACGTGGTCACGATATTTATTTCTACATGACAATTTTTGTAAACATTTTGATTCAGTGTTTAATAATTCGATTGTGTTTTTTTTTTTAAATTTGTACTATTATTATTATTATTATTTCTTAATTATTGCAAATATTTTGAAGTTACGCCCGAACATAAAACAAAAAAGTATGACAAAAAAACAAAAAATACAATCTTTAAAACGAAATACAAACACATCTGGATGTTTAGACAAAACGTTAAAGGGACACACGGCAATCTTGATATTTTTTTTAAAAAACTCGAGGCTTCCCGTTAGTTTTTCTACACAAATTGCATTTGTTCAATCATTAATATTAATTAGTTTAAACTTATTGATTTTACATCGATTGTAACGAAAGCTCTATGAACTTATATTAATCACTCCCGATGTCTTCCTGGGTAGAACCAGAACTAAGCAAATGCGGATAAAGTGTCTTGCTCAGGGACACAACGCATATGGCAATGGCGGGGATAGAATTGAATTGAATGTTGTTTAACGGCTCATCAACACAGTATAGGTTATTTAGAGCCGCCCCAGAGAGAGGGGAAGGATACATAGGAATCCGGAAACCGTGCCCTACTCGTATTATCGAATAGATTCCTATGGTTCTTTAACGTGCTAAGAGGATAGACCGATACACGGGACCGCCCGGTTTACGTCACCATCCGACGAGGCTAAGGGAAAGTGTCTTGCCCAAGAACACACCGACGAAACTCAGTGGCACCATGGAGGATTGAACCCGGGGCCTCCGGTTACAAATCCGCCGCGTTACCGACTGCGCCACGCCAGCCCTCGGCGGGGATCGAACTTTTCGATCATGGGTCCAACGCAGTAGACCACAGCGCTCCACAAACTAATATTAATTACAATAATAGTATAAAGGAATTTGATTTTGTATATTACCAAATTTTGATTATATTTCACCAATAATATATTCAAACCTATGGTAGAATAACGAAGAAAAGTTGAAAAATGAAAATTGTATCAAGCAGGTTTAGTCGAAATGATACGGGATTAATAAGTCGAAAGGCTAATCACGGCAATCTTGGAAGTTTTTATCGTACATTAAGCTCGATAAAAACTTCCAAGATTTTTGCCGTGTTTCGCTTCATTCTTGTAATACTGCGTACTCGGACGCAGGAATATTCACGGGACAGGCATGTTTCGCACTGGCGCCGTCATGTCACACTGACATACTAAAACCCAGTATGTCAAGGTCATTCACATTGACCTTATCTTAGTATGAACACAATTTTCGCTGTTATGTAGATGTTATTGCGTATGAAGTTTAAAAGCTGTATGGCTGTAACTGTGCAAGGAAATAGTAGGTCAAGGTCACAAATATAAGTAGACTTCTTTATCTAGAATATACTCATCATTGTCGCAAATAAGCCAATTTTCATTCTCATGTAAATGTTTAAGCAGCCTAAAACATCTCAGTACATGTTATTTTATATTAAAGGGAATACAGCGACACAGCCAAACAATCTTTATTGAGAGTTCTGAAAAACTTGGAAAAGGGTGAAAGAATTATCAAAATATGATCGTTTGAAGGGATATGAAAGACGCCATTTTTAGAGCTACATCACAGTTCTAAATGACCATATATGGATTATTGATAAATATGAACATTTACTCATTTATAGGGAAAACATTAAAGTAACTGTATGAAGAATATGTGTAACTAATGGCAATTATGCTTTATATGCCCAGTTAAGGAGTTTGCATATATTTGCTTTGCTTTAATTGATATTTATCAATATTCCATATATGGTCATATGGAACTATGATGTCATAGTTTTCAAAATGGCGACTCCCATATCCATTTTAGTACAACCTTCAAACGGCATTATCTTTTTTGTTCATCATCCGATTTTGATAAATCTTTCACCTTTTTGCAAGTTTTTCAGAACTCTCAATAAAATAGCTTGTTTGGCTGTGTCGCTACATTTCCTTTAACCACCTAAATGCCAACGTTTTGATCTTATGCATAATATTACATGGAAATAATGTGCACGACGTTTATGTGTTATCCTGTCATTTTGTGTTCTATAAAGCTACTACAATGGTGTATTATTTTTCTACGATCACTTTTCGCCGGAGCCACGATCATTGTTTTCTGCCATCACTCAAGAATAGTGTTGAAGACCTTTAACATGTTTAATAAAATGGAAAAAAAAGACAAAATGAACATGAAAACGAGGGATTTACCCCTGTGCCTGTATAAGCAGTGGTCCTATTCTTCAAGGGAACAACAGGAGACGTTGCAAACTAAGCATATCTAGGTCGCTCTATATTTACCAGGATGACATTCAAGTAAACACAAACATTTTGATATGTTTTATGTGGTGTCAAACAAATCTATCTAGTGGAAGTAACAATCAGTAAATTAACAGATGCAATTTTTTCCATTTTGAGAAATAAACTTCATTGTTTTTATCCTAAACATGCGGACATCAAATCCGACATAAAACTGGGATTAGTTATCAATAATAACAAATAATTATTGGCTTTTCGTTATTTATTTCTTTTAATAACATGTTGTTATCAATATAAAGTCTTAATACATCAATGGCTAATTTATAATAATGAATATACTGGTGTACCGAGAGTCTGAAACACAAGCATTAAAGAGTTACTCCCCTTGTATAGTACCATGAAGCATTAACAAGTTACTCCCCTTGTATAATACTTCAAGCATTAAGGAGTTACTCCCCTTGTATAGTACCATGAGGCATTAACAAGTTACTCCCCTTGTATAATACTTCAAGCATTACGGAGTTACTCCCCTTGTATAATACTTCAAGCATTAAGGAGTGGCTCCCCTTGTATACAGTTTTCATTTGTTCCAAATAGTTGGAAATGAATTGGGGTTTTACTGCACACCAACACAAGAAAGGTTATATGCCAGGCTCATCCTCCATTTACATCTAGATAAAATATGGAGAATGGGCCTAGAACATTCTAACCTGCAGAACTGCAGAGTTGCTGCAAATTCTATTTTAGACACTCCATTTACGACTGAGCCTCGTTTCCATATTTGCATATGCGGTGTCATGTGAGCATGCTAAAAAAAATGAAAAAATGAACATGAATGGGGGGGAGATAAATAGTTGTGGGGAAAAAGAGTTGGAAAAAAACCTTTTCATTATAGTTTAGTAAGATAAGTAAGTTCGTCCAAGCATAAACAATCATTCTGTGACAGGTGAAGAAGGCAGTAAGAAGGCTCACAATATATATGGTATAAATGGTAAGTTAGCTGTGTAAACAATTATACAAAATAATATGACTTAAAACAGATGTAACCATTGGAGTAATGAATGGAATATATTTGCTACCACATATACCGGCTGTGTGCCAGATATCATATTAACACATATCAAGGGGTGAATGCGTAACTATTACTGTCTTATATGGTGTATATATGGCAGTCACCCACCGCATAATAGTTAGAATCCCAGTCCAATCTAGATGGGTACTCAAATATTCAGAGTAATTATCCCATCCAATCTAGACTTATCCTTGTATATTCAGAGTAATTATTCCAGTCCAATCTAGACTGATACTCAAATATATGGAGTAATTATTCCAGTCCAATCTAGACTGAAACTCAAATATATGGAGTAATTATTCCAGTCCAATCTAGACTGATACTCAAATATATGGAGTAATTATCCCAGTCCAATCTAGACTTGTAGACTTGTACCCGTTGACGGGCAGTTGTTGATTTACATACGTAGTTTATATTACACCTGATCATCTCTATTTTTTAATAGTTTTATCTTTATATATTTACATTAATTTTTAATTAATACTTCATCTTTCATAAATTTGTGCGCACAATATGACCTATATATGTGTCGATGTGCCGTAAAACAGCATTCATTCATTCATTCTAGACTTGAACTTGTATATTCAGAGTAATTAGTCCAGTCCAATTTAGACTGGTACTCAAATATTCACAGTAATTATTCCAGTCCAGTCTAGACTTGTACTTGTATATTCAGAGTAATTATTCCAGTCCAATCTAGACTGGTACTCAAATATATGGAGTAATTATTCCAGTCCAGTCTAGACTTGTACTTGTATATTCAGAGTAATTATTCCAGTCCAATCTAGACTGGTACTCAAATATATGGAGTAATTATTCCAGTCCAATCTAGACTGATACTCAAATATATGGAGTAATTATCCCAGTCCAATCTAGACTTGTACTTGTTTATTCAGAGTAATTAGTCCAGTCGAATCTAGACTGGTACTCAAATATTCGGAGTAATTATTCCAGTCCAATCTAGACTGGTACTCAAATATATGGAGTAATTATCCCAGTCCAATCTAGACTGGTACTCAAATATTCAGAGTAATTATCACAGTCCAAAACTAGACTGGTATTTAAATATTGAGTTTAGGTGTACCGGAAGTAAATCAAATCCCATTGAGTCCAATGCAATATTGTCCAAGCTTTCTAGTTAGCCATTTTTCAAAATGAAAATCGAACTAAGATTCACTTACATGTTCTTAGTCACGAGACCTGCCTCTCTAGAAAACTGCTGAGAAAAGTAGGGGTCATGTGGTATATAAGAAAATAAAATTCTGATCTTTGTTGACACCGTGAACAAACTGCATTCATTCGCCACCACTTAAATGTGTTCTACTTTCACTTTCAAAACTCTCAAGTTGATAAATACAAGAGGTCAATGACCTTAAAGCTCTACTGATTGATTTTGATTTCAGGAAGTAGTCGCTACAGACTTGTTTTTTGAAAAATTATTTTTAGCCGTGGCGGCCATCTTGAATTTCCGGCCGACCTGAAATTTTGCTAGGATCAATTAGACATAAAGAGCAACATTCCTGTGAAGTTTCATGAAAATCCGTCAAGTAGTTTCACAGGAATAGTCGCTAAAAGTTTTCATTATATAGCTCTATGTAAACAAAGATGGCCGCTGACAGCCATGTTTAACGTCAAATCAAAATAATGTTTGACTCTGATAACCATCATGTCATGCTGATCAATTTACAAAAAGTCCCATATCAATATCACTTATAGTTTTCAAGACGTAGTTGCTACAAACTTCTTTTTTAAAAAATCTAATTTTAGCTGTGGCGGCTATCTTGAATTTTGCTAGGATCAATTAAACATTAAGAGCAACATTCCTGTAAAGTTTCATGAAAATCTGCCAAGTAGTTTCAAAGGATTAGTCGCTACAAGTTTTTACTATATAACTCTATGTAAACAAAGATGGCTGCTGGCAGCCATGTTTAACGTTGAATCAAAACGATTTTTGACAAGGACCAACATCATGTCATGCTGATCATTTTACAAAAAGTCCAATATCAATATCACTTATAGTTTTCAAGTAGTAGTCGCTACAAACTTGTATTTTGAAAATCTATTTTTAGCCATGGCAGCCATCTTGAATTTCCGGGCGACCTGAAATTTTGCTAGGATCAATTAGACAACAAGAGCAACATTCCTGTGAAGTTTCATGAAAATCCGTCAAGTAGTTTCAGAGGAGTAGTCGCTACAAGTTTTCATTATATAACTCTATGTTAACAAAGATGGCCACTGGCAGCCATGTTTAACGTCGAATCAAAATAATGTTTGACTCTTATAACCATCATGTCATGCTGATCATTTTACAAAAAGTCCCATATCAATATCACTTATAGTTTTCAAGACATAGTCGCTACAAACTTCTTTTTTAAAAATCTATTTTTAGCTGTGGCGGCCATCTTGAATTTCTGGCCGATCTGAAATTTTGCTAGAATCAATTAGACATTAAGAGCAATATTCCTGTAAAGTTTCAAAGGAGTAGTCGCTACAAGTTTTTACTATATAACTGTATGTAAACAAAGATGGCCTCTGGCAGCCATGTTTAACGTTGAATCAAAACAATTTTTGACAAGGACCAACATCATGTCATGCTGATCATTTTAGAAAAAGTCCCATATCAATATCACTTATAGTTTTCAAGAAGTAGTCGCTACAAACTTGTATTTTGAAAATTTATTTTTAGCCGTGGCGGCCATCTTGAATTTCCGGCCAACCTGAAATTTTGCTAGGATCAATTAGACATCAAGAGCAACATTCCTTTGAAGTTTCATGAAAATCCGTCAAGTAGTTTCAGAGGAGTAGTTGCTACCAGTTTTCATTATATAACTCTATGTAAACAAAGATGGCCGCTGGCAGCCATGTTTAACGTCGAATCAAAACGATTTTCGACAAGGACCAACATCATGTCATGCTGATCATTTTACAAAAAGTCCCATATCAATATCACTTATAGTTTTCATGAAGAAGTCGCTACAAACTTGTTTTTTAAAAACCTATTTTTAGATCTGACGGCCATCTTGGATTTCACATCAACATGAATTTTTGCTAGGATCAACTAGACTTCATGGGCAACATTTCTGTAAAGTTTCATGAAAATCCATTTAGTAGTTTCAGAGGAGAAGTCGCTACAAAAAAAAGTTTACGGACAGACAGACGGACAGACAGACAGACGGACGACGGACGCCGCACCACGGCATAAGCTCTGCTGATCTCTGATCAGTAGAGCTAAAAATCATCATACAACCATGCAATTGGTTCTTAGCTATCACAAACTAGTCAATAAAGTCATTTCAGCCAGAAAAACAGGCCTTAAATACTCAAAAATGCCTTTTATCATAAAAAAGTTAGGGATTATATATTTGGGAACTCCTTTCGACTACACCAGGCATGAATACCACAGTGATTTACTTCCTGTATACCTGTAAGTATGCCTGCCCAAATGTATAATGTATTTAATCTTGAACAACTGCCAGAAGTTTTACTAAAAGCAGGGGAAATAATTGAAAGAATACAATACTCCACAAGGAAGGTAAATTGGCATATAGACTTGAACTACTCATCAACGTGGAACAGCAACAACAGATATTGCACACAGTTAAACATTAAACATAAAACATACCAGTAAAAAAATATATCTGAAAACTAAGCAGATACTGATGATAAAAATATTGTGTATGCTATGACAAGTATATGCAAGTAGAATGGTTTTAACAATTATGTGTACACACAGAACAATGAGATTGCATGTATACATTGACAAATAGGTATATGTGTATGTTTGCATGCATTGACACAATGAACAGATATATGCATAATAAGAAATGTCACGGTAAGTGACAAATGCTCCCCGAAAAGGTGACCTTTAAGGTATGGAACTGGTTCTTGTGAGCAACGCACCTTCTCATTGTGATAAACATTTGTCTTTCATTTCATGGAATTCTCATCAGTTCTTACAAATTTATGGATGAAACATGATTGTTTACTGTTCAGAACGAACAGATAGACAGACAATGCGATTACTATATGCCGCCATTCGGGAGCATAAAAATATGATCAAATGTATATAATCATGGTCACATGTGCTTGGAACTCTTAAAATCAACCTCAGACCATCACAAGTACATATATTTCAATAAGTACAATTGAACTGGAATTGAATTGGGGTTTTAAGGCGCACCAACACATGAAAGGTTATATGGCGCCTAACAGGAATGAACATACCAGGCACATCCTCCATGTACGTCGAGATAAATGAATGAATGGTGTTTTACGGCACGTCGACACATAAATAGGTCATATTGTGCGCAAAAACTGACGAAAGATGAAGAAATGAAGTAGTAATTGAAAATTAATGAGATAAATTATGGATAATGGGCCTAGAATTTTTTCACCTGCAGAGTTGCAGAGTTGCTGCACATTCTATTGTAGACACTCCATTTATGCTGGAGCCTCATTTGTTTTTTATCTGCCACTGCTCTAGTGATGTGAGCGAGATGGCACCTGAAGCAATGCAGTGGTCATGATGAAGATCTTTAATGAGCATGAACAAAAAATGATAAACAACTCCAACTGGATCTGCAGTGGCCCTATTCTTTGCCCGGAACCAAACTACCATAAGCACAAGCTTATATATTTATGGTTGGAGACCGTTTCTGAGAGTTCCAGGCTCCTGTGATCATGTAACATATAATATGCAAGTAATCATGGCCAAAGGGGCCTGGAACTTGGAATCGGCTTGAGACCCCTATAAGTACATATACTGAGGGGAAAAAGTTTAGAAAGTTTTTTTAGATGAAATAAAACTGTATACAAGATAATATACTGACATTCTGGGACTTTACGTGCTTGACCCCTACGTTCATTTATTCGTTACATTAAGATGTTCGACTGTTATTGATGTGTGTTTAATAAAATATTGTGTCTTACTCTATGGCAGTAGTTTCTTGATTTAACAACCAAAAATATATTATTTCCAGGGTGCAACAAAAAGTTGCTAAACATTTTCCCCTCGGTATATATCCTCATTAGTTCATAGATATACATCACCTTAACTACAGTTATATATTATTTGTATTTTGGGGAGTCTGCTGGTCTGAGAGTTCAGGCATCTGTGATTATTTCCACACATAATACGCACGTGCATGACAAATAATAGACAACACTGCATGGATAAGATCTAACACTGATACTGTGTATGCTGGGAGGACAGTGTTTGATCATTACATGAATTTAATGTATTATAAATAATGATAACAATACAGTGCCACTAAACCTGTACATGCATACAATGTGCAAATAAGCATTACAACAACATGTACACATCTGTTATATGTCTGAAATGATACATTACTATATACTCTATATTGCTGGTTTCTCATTGATAGAAGATATATATGGACGATCTCGATTGAATGTTGATGATATTTAGCCTTCTTTATTCAGGAAGGATGTTTAAATATAAGTAGATGAATAAATAATATTGAATTAGGCTTTAGTGTGCACCAGCGCAGAAAAGCTTTACATAGCGAACAGGAATGAACATTCTACACTCACTCTGTAATGTAAGAGAAGGGCAATAAGTGATGTGTGGGGATTTGTGCCCGTATGTGATGTTGGGAGAATTTGCACTCGTAAGTGATGTTGGGAGAATTTGCACCGATAGATGATGTTGGGAGAATTTGCATCCATTGATGATGTTGGGAGAAATGGCATCCAAAGATGATGTTGGGAGAATTTGCATCCATATATGATGTCGGGAGAATTTGCAGCCATAAGTGTTGTGAAAATCTGCACCAACAGCTGATGTTGGGAGAATTTGCACCTATTCTAGTCCAATGTTACAATTTTGCAATGTTCGAATATCATGAACAGTGAATAACAAAATGAAGCAAAAATGGGAGTAGGGAGTGGCAACAACAAGTCTATGAATTGAATTGAATTGGGGTTTTAAGGCGCACCAACACATGAAAAGGTTATATGGCGCCTAACAGGCATGAACATGCCAGGCTCATCTTCCATGTACATCGAGATAAAATATGGAAAATGGGCCTAGAACCTTCTCACCCTGAACTGCAGAGTTGCTGCAAACTCTATCGTAGAAACTCCATTTACGCTGGAGCCACGTTATTGTTTTTCTGCCACTGCTCTTTTGATGCGAGCGAGATAGCACCTGAAACAATGCAGGGATCATGATGAAGACCTTTAATGAACATGAACAAAAAATGATAAAATGAACATGAATTTGGGGGGGACTCTACCCCTCTGCAGGGATCTGCAGTGGCCCTATTCTTTGCCCCCGTGAACCACACGGGAAAACAAGTCTATGAAATTGATATCACAATTTCGCAAATGTTTAAATATCATGTTCAGTAAAATATACACATATAAATGAAGCAACTTTGGGAGTGATGAATGGCAGCAACAAGTCTATGACGCCAATGTTACATCATCAGTACTCTCGTCTTGACAGGAACATCAAATCCGTATTGTAAATATACATAAATATCTCAATTTATCAATAAATAAATAAATACATGCAAATCTACATAGAAAGCAAATCCACTGTTCCATTACTTTTAATTAAGAGAAACAAATAAAGCAAAAAACTTTCAAAATTATTGTTGAATGCTTCTTCAATAAATATTTAAAAGATGTAGATGTTTTTAAAACCCAGGATGTTGAATCCTTACACAAAAATATGCTTCATACTTTTATCTGGAAATGAACCTGGTACTCGACGGTTGTGTTCAGTTGAATTTTTTTTTCCGGCACACTAACACAAAAATATAATATTCCGTGAACATTCCAGGTCCACTCTCATTTACATCTTGATAACACAAGAGCACTGCCTAGCGGAACATATACCACCGTCGTTTCATTGTTGTAGATCTAACACTTTGAAAGTTATTAACACAATCACTTGTAAAAGGCAAGGTTAATTCCAAGGCAAATGTTTATCAAAGGGAACTAATTAAACAATTGAATTAATGAATTATGGCCCTTTACCAGATGTATTCATTAGATCATGTTGAAGATGTATGCAACATTTCATTGTTGTACACCTAATACTTTGAAAGTTATTAGCCACAACCACTTGTAAAAGGCAATGTTTACCTTGTACAGTTCCATGTTAAACCTTTTTTCAAAGGGGAATAATAAAACAAGTGAAGCACCAACAGCGAACGCCGGATTGCGAATTCAACATTTTACTGAAAAATCTAAGTAAATTGAATTGAACTGAATTGGGGTTTTAAGGCGCACCAACACATGAAAAAAATGGGGGTATAATTCAGGTAAAATTTTATGGTTCTTGTCATGTAATATTGTGTAATGATAATAATACTCATAATTATGTGCGAAGTTTCAAAGCTTTCTGACATTTTGTTTTTGAGAAATAAGGAAAAACAAAAACTTTAACCAAAATATCATAACACGTAGACAGACAGATAGAAATTGCCAAATTTTAAGCCTGGATTTGCTAACCAATCCGGCTAAAAAATATGAAACAGAGAGTTACATGCCTTTATAGGATGTTTTCAATAACTCTTGCTGAAGATGTGTAAAAAGTTTCGTTGTTGTAAATCTTATACTTTGGAAGTTAATAGTCACAATAGTTGTAAACGGTCAGACGGACGGACGCCACGTCATAATACGTCCCTATGGGCGTATAAAAGTCTTAAGTGAAGAGTATAAACACCATGAAACATACAACTGAATTGAATTGAATTGGGGTTTTAAGGCGCACCAAGAGACATACAAGCAACATCATTTGATAATCTAACGCACTATCAACAAATCCTGCAATCCAAATGGTTGACGTTCAAACATTTGTGACTTAAATAATGCATAACAAGTCATGTGATTTTAATTGAATTGTGTTGAATTGTGTTTTAAGGCGCACTAACACATAAAAGGTTATATGGCGCCTAACAGGCATGAACATGCCAGGCTCATCCTCCATGCACATCGGGATAAAATACCTAAAATTGGCCTAGAACCTTCTCACCCTGAACTGCAGAGTTGCTGCAAATTC
This sequence comes from Cyrtodaria siliqua, assembly GCA_037043455.1. Taxonomy (NCBI): domain Eukaryota; kingdom Metazoa; phylum Mollusca; class Bivalvia; order Adapedonta; family Hiatellidae; genus Cyrtodaria; species Cyrtodaria siliqua. Next base: position 478,310 of record JAWPHD010000020.1, on the reverse strand, counting down.
TATCGAAGAAACTGCATTAAGCTGGAGCCATGTTTATTGTTTTTCTGCCACTGCTCTTTTGATGTGAGCGAGATGGCACCTGAAACAATGCAGGGATCAATCATGATGAAAGCCTTTAATGAACATGAACAAAAAATGATAAAATGAACATGAATTTGAGGGGATTCTACCCCTCTGCCTACCCCTCCAAAGGGATCTGCAGTGGCCCAATGCTATGCCCCGTCACCAAACGGGGCCCCTGGGAACCACACGGGGCCATGTGATTTTAAACCGTCAAAAATGGGACGTTATTGTTTTCAAGGCATTTGTGGGTAATCCTGTCAAACACAATGAACTGCATTAGAAATGGGTTAACCAGTACTGAATTTTTTACTTTTGCGACGGTATATAAGCCGTTTAACGGTCGCAAAAAAAATTGCGACTGATATACTGCCGCAAAATTTCTATCAGTTAACCCTATAACCTGCAGTGTAACTATTAACTTATTGTACGGTTTATTGTCATAATAATAACAAGAGATTTGCTTTATATATAAACTGATATTTTTAAAAAAGTATTCTATTTAAAACTGAAAAATAACGACTTATATCATGCATTAAAAGCTATTGTGTCTAAAAGTATAGAATTAAAAACCATGCAGTCTTTCATATACATATAATTGTAAAACTATAAATTCTAATACTTTACATAAAACATAATAAAGTCATTCTATAAATCTAAAATAAATCTGTCTTAAATGACATGATTTTGAATGCAGGCTTAACAGTATAACAACTTGGTATATATAGTGGTACAGAATAAAGTGGACAAAAGAGGACACTGGATTTCCATGTACACAACTTGTGAAAACAATTTGGTGTCAGATGTGTGTGTCAAGTTTCATCTGGAATATCAGAACTGTACCAACCTTTCTCTCCTCTCAGACAAGCAGGTGAGATGAATATCAGGGACATAACCAACTATCTTACATAAAAGAGATATCAAGATATGTAGAAAGAACCGATTCCTTTACACATATCTTATGTCCGCAGGTGACATATTTCCATCTCATTTCACGGTAGGTTAACATTCTCAAGGAATACTGGGCAGGAACACTGACAAACCCAAGGTACATATACTCTCTCACTTCTGCTTGTTCAACTCAGTCAAGTCCCCTCCACTTCTACTCATTAAACTCCCTCCCACTTCTACTCATTAAACTCCCTCCCACTTCTACTCATTAAACTCCGTCCCACTTGTACTCATTAAACTCCGTCCCACTTTCACTCAGTCAAGTCCCTCCTACTACTACTCAGGTAAATCCCTTCAGTCCCTTCCACTTGTACTCATTCAAGTTCTTCTCACTTCTAGTCATTGAAGATCCTCCTAATTTTACTCCTTCACTCACACTTTTTCTTACTCAAGTCAATTCCACTTTTACTTGCTAAAGTCCTTTCAACATTCACTTGTTCAAGTCCCTCCCACTTCTTCTCATTCAAGTCCCTCCCATTTCTATTCATTCAAGTCCCTCCTAAATTTACTCCTTCAAATCCCCCTCACTTTTTCTTACTCAAGTCAATCCCACTTTTACTTGCTAAAGTCCTTTCAACATTCACTTGTTCAAGTCCCTCCCGTTTCTTCTCATTCAAGTACCTCCCATTTCTATTCATTCAAGTCCCTCCAACTTAAGTGCCTCCCACCGCTACTCATTCAAGCCTCTACCAACTTCTACTTTTTCATGTCCTGCCCACTTCTAATTGTTCAAGTTCCTCCCAGTTTTACTCACTGGGTTCCTCCCACTTCTTTCATTCAAGTCATATACTTCTTCAAGAAATGAACTTAATGTACAGACCACACTTGCAAATACCTTATATTCGATCACACTTCTCTGAATAAAACTTCAACAAACAAAAGTAACACCACAACGTAATATATTATCAAGAAAAACACCCATAAATACATTAAATAAATGTAACCTATGGTTAAATAATAGTCCCTAGTATACAATTATGTTTGTAAGTTTTATGATAAAATAAATCAACCTCAATGACACACCATTTTAGACATAAACAAATCTTGCGACACAAGCATGATTATGCTAGTGGATGTCAAGTTGTCACTGTTAAACACAAAGTAACTATCATTTACGAATGCTCAATCAATGACTGCAACACCACAGTTTGTAAGTAATCTCGTCTTTCGTCGCTGTGTACTGTGAAGTAATTTTCAATCTTGTACAAATTCCGACGGCTTAATCATTGACTGTAACGCGACAGTTTGAACGCAATCTTGTTCTTCGTCGCAGCGCCCAAATTTTCAATGCTATACGAATGCGGACAGCTTAACAAAAGTTTACCTGCATCGCTGTGAAGTAATTTTCAATGTTGTACCAATGCAGACAGCTTAATCAGTGACAGCAACACAAAAGTTTGTCCGTAATCTCGTCCTAAACGTGAATTTTACTACACTCACATTGCCCATCAGCAAGTACAAACAAAAGATTTGTGACCTTGACCACTCCGACCTTGACCAAGTTTTGTGACCTTGACCACTGCACTATTATCACAACTTTTCATCCTGCAGCATGTCTTTCAGACTGGAATTCCTCATCCATCCATTATTGTCAATCTCTTTGAGATTTTGTGATGGATGCAATTAATTCTACACCATATAAATACTCTAGCAGTCTGCCTGCATCATCGGTTACTTGGAGCGGCAGCCAGGAGCGGGGGTTGGGAGTGAATGTAATGTCCGTTACTACTGGCCGTCATCATCCCGGGACCGCTCGCCCCCGACATGAATCTCGACACCTCCGAATCCTCCTACAATGGCATATAGGTGTAAGTGTGTATCAATGTTTTAAAGGGACAAACGGCAATCTTGATTTTTTAAAACTCACAGCGTCCCGTTAGTTTTTCTATATTGCATTTATTCAATCATTAATATTAATTACGAAATTAGTAGAGCAAATTACCAATAATATATTTAAACATATGGTAAAATAAAACAAAAAAGATAAAACCCAGCATTTCATTGAATTATATGCCAGCAGGTTTAAAGTAAAAAAGATACCGGATAAATAAACTGAGATGCTAATTTCAATCCTTCAAGATTACCTGATGTCCCTATTACATTCTCTCAAATTAAATGCTTACTTTGGGGTATATCAGTTTTTCTTGCATTTCCCGGGTTCGAGATTAAATTGAAAAATATTAATATTTTTTATTCTAAAGGGACAAAACTTAAAGGGAATGTAGCGCCACAGCCAAACCATCTTTATTATTGAGAGTTCTGAAATACTTGAATAAGGGTGAAATAATTATCAAAATCAGATGATAAACAAAGAAGATATGATCATTTGAAGTTTCTGTTAAAACGGATATGGAAGCGGCCATTTTGAGAGCTATGACATCACGGTTCTAAATGACCATATATGGAATATTTATAAATATGAAAATTTACTGATTTATAGGGAAAAAATGACTGAAACTGTATGAATAATATGTAATACTTAATGGCAATAATGTTTTATATCACCAGTAAAAAAAAATCATTCATTTGCAGTGATTTTCTTCATTTTAAATGATATTTATCAATATTCCATATATGGTAATATGGAACTATGACGTCATAGTTCTAAAAATGGCGGCTCCCATATTTGTTTTAGAACAACCTTTAAATGGTCATATCTTTTTTGTTTATCATCCGATTTTGATAATTCTTTCACCTTTTTCCAAGTTTTTCAGAACTCTCAGTAAAAGAGTTTGTTTGGCTGTGTCGCTACATTCCCTTTAATGAATGAGATTCACTATTATATACACGAAAATTTATTTAGCAGATAAATATGTGCTATCCTTCATAAGCATTTTATTATTTATTTAAAAACTTATACGAACAGACATTTATGTTAAAGCTATCCAGAAATGAAAGACAAGTAAAAATAAGGTCCTGTGTAGCTGAGGGTATAATTATAGTAACGTACAAGAGCTCAAAGACAGGCGCCACCATGACAAACTACAATTTCCAGTACACTGCCCTAATTGCTTCTTTTTTATTTTTACACATTTTTTAAAATTTTGTTTGTTGAACAGTTAACACTCAACAGCCCATGGCTATCAGAGGCCAGGACTGTCACATCTGATTAAAACCTCAGATGAGATTCTACAGCAAATTATTTAATACATAAATATTTTTTACAAGATAACCTTTGCTATTAACTCGTCCAAATTATGTCACTTTTATGTTTTGAGAGATTATTCCCCTTTACTGAAATATTTATTCTCCTATTTTTATATTAAGTGTACAAATATCCTGACTAACAAAACCGCCGCTGCGCCCATCTCTACAACTCTTGTAATGTCACCATGGCAACCACTCATAGCAACCACACCAGCGACCCACTTTACGAAGCTTACATCGTTCTCCTGTTTTACCTCATACGGCTCATCTTTAATGGAGTGGAACCTGCCGCCTTCACCCCGCACACGGTTCAGGGCGTGTATGTGGCGAGATTCATGTAGGTACTTCTGAAATATAAGTTTATGTAAGTGTCAGAAGAGACGGCGACGCATGTTGTGTATGGCATTATTTCCTCGTGAAATTCGTGTCCTTTCAACATTTTTACTGCTGTAGTTGCTTAATTGTGGAGCATTCGTCTCACATGCAGGAGGTCGAGAGGTCATCTTCTCTTCATGGTTAATGGATTGATAGGAAATTTAATACCTCCTCAATAACCAATCAGAATTGAGTATTTTAATAAACTATGTTAGATAGTGGGTACTCATGGCAAGTTACACTTATCAAGTCCATTAAGTTTGTAAGTAAATGAACCCAAAGTTAATGAGCTGTAATATTTATAGTAGTCTCATTTTTTCTTTGAATTAACAAGACAAAACAAGAGGTCAATGACCTTGAAGCTCTAATGACAGGTTTTGATAGCTAGATCAGGATTCCTGTGAAGTTTCATGAAAATCTGTCAAGTAGTTTCAGAGGAGTAGTCGCTACAAGTTTTTACTATATAACTCTATGTAAGCAAAGATGGCCGCTGGCAGCCATGTTTAATGTCGAAACAAAATAATTTTCAACAAGGACCAACATCATGTCATGCTGATCATTCTAGAAAAAGTCTCGTATCAATATCACTTAAAGTTTTCAAGAACTTAATTTAGAAGTAGTTGCTACAAATTTGTGTTTTTTAAAAATCTATTTTTAGCCATGGTTGCCATCTTGAATTTCCGTCCGACCAGAGAAATTTTGCTAGGATCAACTAGACATCAAGAGCAACATTTCTGTTAAGTTTCATGAAAATCCTTCAAATAGTCTCAGGAGTAGTCGCTACAAGTTTTTCCTATTTAACTCTATGTAAACAAAGATGGCCACTGGTGGCCACGACTTGTAATGGACAAAGAGACAGACAGACATCCAAGCTAAAAACAATACATCTACTTCTAACAATGAAAACAACCAACGAAGGAACGTTTCCTGTTTCAGCAATGCTATTTTGCAGACAAAAAAATATATTGAACAAAAGAAAATCCACTTAAAACATCTGATTGGCTATTATAGTAGGGTCAATCTGGCGTGACCTGCAATGGAGTGTAGTCAGATCCTTGTAGTGTAGAGTATCGTAGCATGATAAAGGGTCTGATTTTAATGAGACTGATTCGGAGCTACAATGACAGCATGTTCACCTTTCTTATTCGTGGTATTTTTCCTGAGGCCTCGAGTCTCGCCCTGGCTTGTCGTCTCTTCAGTATGCGATGGTATTGTTTGGCATTGACATACAGTGGCTCCTCCTCCGTAGACTCCTGACCAGCACTGACCTGTAATCTCTGGGCTGCAGCAGGTAAGTTGTTGAGATTCCCACTCAGAACCTGCTGTAGATAGATGGGGAACAAATTCAGTTACTTTCTGTGGGACTGACAAATAAAATTTAAATGGTCTTAACATAACGGTCGAGTCTTAAAATGACCCCATTTCATTCTACACAGTATTATGTGCTATTCTAGGTTACACACCAGGGTTAATGCAGGGCACTAGTCAGCTTTCAGGGGACTGGGGCCAGGGCCCTCAGGAAGGGGAATTTTGCATTGTTTTCATATCAATGGGGAATTTCAAAGAAACACAAATTAGTGTGTGTTTTTTTATTATTTAAGTGGCACTTAGAACGTACCATTTCATATTGCAAAAAGTACGCTGTTAAATTCCTGTATTGTAATTTAAAACATTTCTAATAAACCACCCCCACCTTTTTTTTTGGAGGGAAATTCTTCCCAGGAAAAGGGGAAAAATACATACTTCTAGGAGAGGGGAAAATGGTAGATTCCATTCAAAACATAATAATTATGATCAATTCAAATTTTAGATAACAACATGGCCATCACCATATTCCGATTGATATTTTTTATCATGAATTGGAATATTTATTAAATTTTAAGAATCATGTAACCCCATTACTCTGGTGGTTTAAGGGAGGTAATACATGCCCATCGAATAGCATAATAGTAAGATACCTGTAAGAGTTAAGCCCCTTATTAAAATTATCACAAAAGCTATTTAAGGAAAGTAATACATATACTGAAGCTATCTTGAAAACGAGAACGTGATAAAAGTTTTGATTCCCATTCATCCAAAATGCAAATGTGTATTCAACTGAATGCTGTCCATGAATTTAATCGTGCCAAATGAGTGCATTAAGAAAGGCTATCAAGACCATCAGACAGCATGTGGTATACATCTGCAGATGTTTTGGTGGGGACGACACGATATCTTGTCGGCCTGACTGGTCTATGATCAGTAAAGTGAATCATACAATTTTTTTTTATAACTAACAGCTTTTGTAAACTGCCGCTGAATGTTAAGGGCTATTCTATTGAAAAATACCAGGGACCGCAGAAAGGCAATTAAATAAAAGTCTATGAGTGAACTCTATTTTCCGAAATTTAGTTCTTTAAACTCAATTTTGCATCTTGGGGTGGGTGTTCAGTTGCCTCCCTGATTTAATCGAATAGCCTCAAGACCGATAAAGACTGTAAACGCCCGCCCAGTGTTAGACTGACCATGATCTGTCCATTTGGCAGCTGAATCATTTGCGGAGCGGCCGTAGTTTCCACCTCATCTGTACTACCCATCATTCCTGCTGCTGTAAGTATAATTGAACATAAGTAACTGAAAGACCAGAAGAGCAGGAAGACAGAACATGTGCATTTACAGAAATTACGTGCCCATTTATCTCTGCCATTTATTATTCAATATTGGTGGTTTTCAAATTGTCTAAGCATCCATTGATATCGAGACTGGGATAAAGTTTATCAAAGGTCAGCTGCAACTAGAATGGCATTCCACGTAACATTTATGTTGCCTGCCAAGTGCTTATTTCATCATTCACCAAGTACAATCTAACTATAAAATGTGAAGACTGCGGGTGCAATCCTTCAATTGATGAGGAATTGTATGATGAAGTTGTATAACCATAGGTCAATATTTAGTGTTTCCCCTAATGCGGAATGGCAGGACGGGTCGGCACGCCCTGTTTTCGCCGTGCCATGCAGTCTTTACATACCGCCGTGCCTTAAATACATGCCGCCCCGCAGTGCCCTTTCTAAAACTGCTCACGACAATACACAAACACACTTTGACACATTGTGTGACCTTTAAACAGACAATCACCAGATTTAGCCACAGGGTATTTCCAGTCTACATGTAACTGATCACACGTGACACTTGTGATAAGCAATGGTTCCCGTGAATTCACACTGTTAGTATAATCGGCGTAATGGATTGCGGTAACCAACGACTTTGTCGTACTTGTAACATGTTTGTTTTCATAGTAGATGCAATTATCGGATTAAGGACAATTATCTGCGGCATTATAATCGGCTCTTTGATGAGTTGATGAGATGATACATGATAGGTACTGCCCCGAAGATTGGCAATTAATGACTGAAGTAATTATATTGCGCCGTTGTTGTTTTCTTTTGAACGCTAATTTTCGCGATCTGCAGAGTAGAATAAATGTTGTTGTCTGTTTTTTAATGAATAGTGATGTTTGTAAAAGTTTGTGGAACTTAATTAGCGATTGAGTAAATTATGGTTTATTGTTATTATTATACACAAAAGTAGATATAGAATATTGATGAATACTCATACTCAAACCATTCAGCAAGACTACATTGAATACTAAGAACACTGTTAAAAGAATATAATAATAATAATAAAACTTTAATTAGGCTATAATAAATGATTTGCTAGTTTCTCATCCAAATTTACTTCAAAATAGGAGGGAGGGGGTGGTTGAATTTTTATTTATACGACAAATAAAAATGGCCCCGGCACAAGGCAAAAATAGTAAAACATACTACTGAGAACTTCCAAGATTGAAAACACATTTTTGCTTTGAAGAAATAACAAGAGGCCCAAGAGGGCCTGTGAACGCTCTACTGGCTGTTATACCATTGATGAATCGAGTCGTACTACATGGTGTCTAGAGTGTACACAAGGTTTTTCAAGTATTTGACCTAGTGACCTAGTTTTTGACCCCATGGGACCCATTTTAGAACTTGACCAAAATATAATTAAGACAACATTTCGACAAAGTTTCATCAAGATCGGGTCAGAAATATGGCCTCTAGAGTGTACACAAGGTTTTTCAAGTATTTGACCTAGTGACCTAGTTTTTGACCCTGTGTGACCCATTTTCGAACTTTAGCAAGCTATAATTGAGACAAATTTTCTGACAAAATTGCATCAAGATCTGGTCAAAAATATGGCCTCTAGAGTGTACACACGGTTTTTCCAAAGTTTGACCTAGTGACCTAGTTTTTAACACCATGTGACCCATTTTTGAACTTGACCAAGATATAATTAAGACAAACATTTTGACAAAGTTTCATCAAGATTGGGTCAGAAATACGGCTTCTAGAGTGTACACAAGGCTTTTCAAGTATTTGACCTAGTGACCTAGTTTTTAACCCCATGTGACCCATTTTCAAACTTGACCAAGATATAATTAAGACAAACATTCTGACAAAGTTGCATCAAGCTCGGGTCAAAAATATGTCCTCTAGAGTGTACACAAGGTTTTTCCAATATTTGACCTAGTGACCTAGTTTTTAATTTCATGTGACCCATTTCCGAACTTGATCAAGATATAATTAAGATAAACAATTTGACAAAGTTTCATCCAGATTGGGTAACAAATATGACCTCTAGAGTGTACACAAGTTTTTTCAAGTATTTGACCTAGTGACCTAGTTTTTGACCCCACATGACCCATTTTTGAACTTGACCGAGATTTCATTGAGACAAACATTCTGACAAAGTTTCATGATGATTGCATCAGAAATGTGGCCTCGAGAGTGTACACAAGAAAAGTTGACGGACGACGGACGACGGAAAACGGACAACACACCATCCCATAAGCTAAAAACAAACTTTACCGAGCTGTTATTGACATTAACAATCTGGTAAAGTTTAGTAAAGATTGAATGAAAAAAAATATGGCGTCTAGAGTGTACACAAGGTTTTTCAAGTATTTGACCTAGTGACCTAGTTTTTGACCCCATGGGACCCATTTTAGAACTTGACCAAAATATAAATAAGACAACATTTCGACCAAGTTTCATCAAGATCGGGTCAGAAATATGGCCTCTAGAGTGTACACAAGGTTTTTCAAGAATTTGACCTAGTGACCTAGTTTTCGACCCTGTGTGACCCATTTTCAAATTTTAGCAAGCTATAATTGAGACAAATATTCTGACAAAATTGCATCAAGATCGGGTAAAAAATATGGCCTCTAGAGTGTACACACAGTTTTTCCAAAGTTTGACCTAGTGACCTAGTTTTTAACACCATGTGACCCATTTTTGAACTTGACCAAGATATAATTAAGACAAACATTTTGACCAAGTTTCATCAAGATTGGGTCAGAAATACGGCTTCTAGCGTGTACACAAGGTTTTTCAAGTATTTGACCTAGTGACCTAGTTTTTAACCCCATGTGACCCATTTTCAAACTTGACCAAGATATAATTAAGACAAACATTCTGACAAAGTTGCATCAAGCTCGGGTCAAAAATATGGCCTCTAGAGTGTACACAAGGTTTTTCCAATATTTGACCTAGTGACCTAGTTTTTAACTTCATGTGACCCATTTCCGAACTTGATCAAGATATAATTAAGATAAACAATTTGACAAAGTTTCATCAATATTGGGTAACAAATATGACCTCTAGAGTGTACACAAGTTTTTTCAAGTATTTGACCTAGTGACCTAGTTTTTGACCCCACATGACCCATTTTCGAACTTGACCGAGATTTCATTGAGACAAACAATTAAGATAAACATTCTGACAAAGTTGCATCAAGCTCGGGTCAAAAATATGGCCTCTAGGTGTACACAAGGTTTTTCCAATATTTGACCTAGTGACCTAGTTTTTATTTTCATGTGACCCATTTCCGAACTTGATCAAGATATAATTAAGATAAAAAATTTGACAAAGTTTCATCAAGATTGGGTAACAAATATGACATCTAGAGTGTACACAAGTTTTTTCAAGTATTTGACCTAGTGACCTAGTTTTTGACCCCAAATGACCCATTTTTGAACTTGACATTCTGACAAAGTTTCATCAAGATCGGGTCAAAAATATGGCCTCTAGAGTGTACACACGGTTTTTCCAAAATTTGACCTAGTGACCTAGTTTTTAACACCATGTGACCCATTTTCAAACTTGACCAAGATATAATTAAGACAAACATTCTGACAAAGTTGCATCAAGCTCGGGTCTAAAATATGGCCTCTAGAGTGTACACAAGGTTTTTCCAATATTTGACCTAGTGACCTAGTTTTTGACCCCACATGACCCTTTTTCGAACTTGACCGAGATTTCATTGAGACAAACAATTAAGATAAACATTCTGACAAAGTTGCATCAAGCTCGGGTCAAAAATATGGCCTCTAGAGTGTACACAAGGTTTTTCCAATATTTGACCTAGTGACCTAGTTTTTATTTTCATGTGACCCATTTCCGAACTTGATCAAGATATAATTAAGATAAACAATTTGACAAAGTTTCATCAAGATTGGATAACAAATATGACCTCTAGAGTGTACACAAGTTTTTTCAAGTATTTGACCTAGTGACCTAGTTTTTGACCCACATGACCCATTTTTGAACTTGACCGAGATTTCATTGAGACAAACATTCTGACAAAGTTTCATCAAGATCCGGTCAAAAATATGGCCTCTAGAGTGTACACAAGGTTTTTCCAAAGTTTGACCTAGTGACCTAGTTTTTAAACCATATGACCCATTTCCGAACTTGATCAAGATATAATTAAGATAAACAATTTGACAAAGTTTCATCAAGATTGGGTCAAAAATATGACCTCTAAAGTGTACACACGGTTTTTCCAAAGTTTGACCTAGTGACCTAGTTTTTAACACCATGTGACCCATTTTTGAACTTGACCAAGATATAATTAAGACAAACACTTTGACAAAGTTTCATCAAGATTGGGTCAGAAATACGGCTTCTAGAGTGTACACAAGGTTTTTCAAGTATTTGACCTAGTGACCTAGTTTTTAATCCCATGTGACCCATTTTCAAACTTAACCAAGATATAATTAAGACAAACATTCTGACAAAGTTGCATCAAGCTCGGGTCAAAAATATGGCCTCTAGAGTGTACACAAGGTTTTTCCAATATTTGACCTAGTGACCTAGTTTTTGAACCCACATGACCCATTTTCGAACTTGACCGAGATTTCATTGAGACAAACATTCTGACAAAGTTTCATGATGATTGCATCAGAAATGTGGCCTCTAGAGTGTACACAAGCAAAAGTTAACGGACGGACGGACGGAAGGACGGACGGACGGACACCACACCATCCCATAAGCTCTGCTGGCCTTTGGCCAGTAGAGCTAAAAATTACCGGGGCGGCATAAAAAAACGGGGTCGGGCGGGGATGAGAATCTAGCAATTAATTTATTATTCTTAGTTTGCTGTATGGTAATATTGCTCAAATGACTGCAAGTTAAGTTATACAATGAACATTGTGTAATAATACCACATCAAACTAAATAAATTTTTATTTTATTTATATTCACCCAATACAAAGAAGTAGATGACAACTCGTACTCAAACATACCATAAAGCGACATTAAGTTACAAAGATTTATTAATTTTGCGCGTTAAAAATGCCCTTTTTTTTTTATTTACCCTGCCCTTTTTCAGGGCTGGGGGAAACACTAATAGTTTGCCAAATGATGAGCCAAAAGTTAGGTTGCAGGTTAAGGTGTGACGGACAATGACAGACAAAGTGATCGTGTTTACGCAGGCGTCACAAAAACATGTGGACAAAACGACATGTTTTTTTGTTACATAAGGAGCCGTAACTCCAGAGTTTATTTTTCAATACAGAACTTTTTAAAAACTAAAAATAATGATTTGCAAATATACATGTTGAAAAACTAACAAAATGCCGCTGTTTGAAGAAAGAAAAAATTGTCATGTGTTCCCTTATGTCTCTTGAATATGCTAAATGCCAGTTGAAGTATTTGGAAGCCCAGCCATAATTACAGAATATTGTTTCAAGTGTGACATTACTGTATCCTTACTCTGCACTTGTTCCTGCTGTTGTTGCTGCTGTTGCTGTTGCTGTTGTTGCTGTTGTAGCTGTACAGTGTTGTCTCCCGCGTTCGTCGTGACGGCCTGCGTCTGGGGCTGCTGGTAGATGACAGTCTGTCCGTCCGGGGTCTGGAACACCTGCCCCAGCTGACCAAACAGCTGACTGAGGTTCTGGGCACTCATCATCTGGTTCTGCCCCACCATCTGACCCTGAGGCATCTGTACCATTATCTGCAGGAAGACGAGAGTTAAATATAGATGTGGGAGGTGTGAACACTGAACTGTTGTAACTATATATATAAATAATTGAATGTTGTTTAACGGCTCATCAACACAGTATAGGTTATTTAGAGCCGCCCCAGAGAGAGGGAAAGGATACATAGGAATCCGGGAACCTGCCCTACTCTTATTATCGAATAGATTCCTATGGTTCTTTAACGTGCTAGGAGTATAGACCAATACACGGGACTGCCCGGTTTACGTCCCCATCCGACGGACGAGGCTAAGGGAAAGTGTCTTGCCCAAGAACACACCGACGGAACTCAGTATCACCACGGAGGATTGAACCCGGGGCCTCCGGTTACAAATCCGCCGTGCTACCGACTGCGCCACGCCAGCCCTCATATATAAATAAGGAACAAGATACATAAATAAGGAACAAGATACGGTAGTTTGTGTTGAGCTCTCGAAAAGTATTTGTATCTATGTACCTGTTGATAAGGTAAGTTGACCAGCACTCTTTAAGTCGTCATCTGTTTTGGTTAGGCCAGACAAAAAAATACTAGTGTTTCTGGTTACTCAGTTGAAAAAATTAGGGTAGGTAGGTAGGTATTTTTTTTCTTTTCTTTTTTTTCTTTCTTTTTTTTTTCATGGATGTCAAAACTAATCGGATTCTATTTTAATATATATAGCACCTTTGCTAAGTGCTTAATTAAGTTTTAATTCAAGAATGACACAGCCTAAGTGTCCTATCATACTGACGCACACAAATCATCTTTTATATTGCAAATATTTGTTTGATTTTTGACATTACGCTTAGTATGTATACCACTTCTCAGTCTTCTGGATATTTTTTTATATAAAACCACATACCTATAAATAACAAATATGTAGGATACTGTGAAATGTATATCTGTTTCACGTGGCAGTGCGGAAATTAATGGTATTTTATACAATTTTTTATTTAGAAAAACTATTATAATCCCATATTGCCATTTATTTTAATATGAATCTTTGCATGTATTTTTATCAAAATCTATGAATATTTGAAAGAGATGTTCGAAGAAAAAGTTAAGGTGCTACGTGATAATTTGGCCACTTCATCGTCTATAACTACATTACTCTTGGACATTTTTTCAGGAAAACTTAAAACATGTTTGTTTTCAACAAATAACACGGAAATCTTTTTTTTTTTTTTTTTTTTAATTTTTTTTAATTTTTTTTTTTTAATGATAAAAAACTGTAGGGTCGGCGCCAAAAAATAGGGACGGTCGGGTAACCAGAAACACAGGTATTTTTTTCCCCGGCCTTAGACGGACTAATGACAATCTTGATTTGTTTCAACCTTGCAGCATCCCATTAGTTTTTTTTTACATTAGTAGCATTTTCCCAATCTCCACGCAGAGTTATCGTTCCTTGCACTCACATATATCTCTGCTAACTACTAAATTACAAGATTTTGGTAAAACAGGTTAAATTGGAATATACCGGTATATGTTTGCCTGAAACTTATTTATTTCTTGTGTAAATATAATTTTCAGAATATCTGGAAATTAGATGTTGCAAGATTTGAAATAATGCATGAAAACAATTTAGTTTTAATCGGAACTATTTTACTACACTTAGGTCTCCTCAATCGAAAGTAAACATTTCAAACCGAAGCTCGATAGCAGAAAATTACTAAAAAAAATTAACTCATACAAATGTCATAGAAATAAAAATTGAAATTATTTAATATAGGTCTATATTTTATCTTTGCAGATCACGCAAAAGGATTTATTACAAACATTGTCATAACTTTTTTGAATTATCACGTGACCTAACCGTTCGCCCTACTTTCTTTGCCGTTGACAGAGTCAAATGAGGAACGAGTGTACTCTGGGTAGAGATTGGCATTTTCCAATCATTGTTATACATACCTATATATAACTGGCATGGTTCAAAGCTATATAATTATAACTGGCATAGTTCAAAGGAAAGTGTGTTTAGATATATTGCACTAATAATATATTTAACTTAAATATGGTAGAATAATGAAGAACAGTTAAAACAAAATTTTATGGAATTATATGTACGGAGGTTGAAAGTCAAAATCACAGGATTTATAAATCAAGGTGCTAATTTTAATGCTTTATAAATAGCACTGATGTGTGTCTTCACAAATATGGCTCTACTTTTCAAACCTTGATGCCAACTAGGAATACAGAGGTAGGTGGCGACCCTGGCTAGTGTGAAACACGCCAACCTAGAATATGGAGGTAGGTGGCAGACGTGAAACATGCCAACATGGAACATGGAATGGAGGTAGGTGGCGGACGTCAAACACACCAACATGGAATATGGAGGTAGGTGACGGACGTGAAACACGCCAACCTAGGACAGGGAGGTAGGTGGCAGACTTTAAACTGCGCGAACCTAGAATATGGAGGTAGGTGGCGGACGTGAAACACGTCAACATGGAATATGGCGGTAGGTACCGGACGTGAAACATGCCAACATGGAATATGGAGGTAGGTGACGGACGTGAAACACGCCAACCTATAGCTAGGACAGGGAGGTAGGTGGCAGATTTGAAACACGCGAACCTAGAATATGGAGGTAGGTGGCGGACGTGAAACATGCCAACATGGCATATGGAGGTAGGTGGAAGACGTGAAACATGCCAACATAGAATATGGAGGTAGGTGGCAGACGTGAAACACGCCAACATGGAATATGGAGGTAGGTGGACGTGAAACATGCCAACATGGAATATGGAGGTAGGTGGCAGACGTGAAACACGCCAACATGGAATATGGAGGTAAGTGGCGGACATGAAACTTGCCAACATGGAATATGGAGGTAGGTGGACGTGAAACATGACAACATGGAATATGGAGGTAGGTGGCAGACGTGAAACAAGCCAACATGGAATATGGAGGTAAGTGGCGGACATGAAACATGCCAACATGGAATATGGAGGTAGGTGGAAGACATGAAACATGCCAACATGGAATATGGAGGTAGGTGGTGGACGTGAAACACGCCAACCTGGAATATGGAGGTAGGTGGAAGACGTGAAACATGCCAACATAGAATATGGAGGTAGGTGGCGGACGTGAAACATGCCAACATAGAATATGGAGGTATGTGGCAGACGTGAAACACACCAACCTAGAACCTCGCGATAGGTGGCAGACGTGAAACAGGCCAACCTAGAAAATGGAGGTAGGTGATAGGTGGCAGATGCAGAACATCGCTAGTGGGTTCAAACACATCATGACCTGACCCATTTCGAATTACATGTAGCAGTCGGGGAGCAGGTGACATCAGTATCTCTATATATATATACCGACGTTTGACGAAAATGCACCAGTAGATTATATGGCTGTTAAATTTAATTGCTAAAATAAAGTAATTTATAATAATAAATGCATATTTTGAAATTGAAGGATATTACATGTATGTAGGTGGCAAACGTGAAACATGCCAACATGGAATATAGAGGTAGGTGGCAAACGTGAAACATGCCAACATGGAATATGGAGGTAGGTGGCGGACGTGAAACACGCCAACATGGAATATGGAGGTAGGTGGCAGACGTGAAACATGCCAACATGGAATATGGAGGTAGGTGGAAGACGTGAAACATGCCAACATGGAATATGGAGGTAGGTGGCGGACGTGAAACATGCCAACATGGAATATGGAGGTAGGTGGCAAACGTGAAACATGCCAACATAGAATATGGAGGTAGGTGGCAAGGTGAAACATGCCAACATAGAATATGGAGGTAGGTGGCAAACGTGAAACATGCCAACATAGAATATGGAGGTAGGTGGCAAAGGTGAAACATGCCAACATAGAATATGGAGGTAGGTGGCGGACGTGAAACATGCCAACATGGAATATGGAGGTAGGTGGCAAACGTGAAACATGCCAACATAGAATATGGAGGTAGGTGGCAAACGTGAAACATGCCAACATAGAATATGGAGGTAGGTGGCAAACGTGAAACATGCCAACATGGAATATGGAGGTAGGTGGCGGACGTGAAACATGCCAACATGGAATATGGAGGTAGGTGGCAAACGTGAAACATGCCAACATGGAATATGGAGGTAGGTGGCAAACGTGAAACATGCCAACATGGAATATGGAGGTAGGTGGCAAACGTGAAACATGCCAACATGGAATATGGAGGTAGGTGGTGGACGTGAAACATGCCAACATGGAATATGGAGGTAGGTGGCAAACGTGAAACATGCCAACATGGAATATGGAGGTAGGTGGCAAACGTGAAACATGCCAACATGGAATATGGAGGTAGGTGGCGGACGTGAAACATGCCAACATGGAATATGGAGGTAGGTGGCGGACGTGAAACATGCCAACATGGAATATGGAGGTAGGTGGCGGACGTGAAACATGCCAACATGGAATATGGAGGTAGGTGGCGGACGTGAAACATGCCAACATGGAATATGGAGGCAGGTGGCGGACGTGAAACATGCCAACATGGAATATGGAGGTAGGTGGCGGACGTTAAACATGCCAACCTAGCATATAGGAGACGTGAAACGAACCAACCTAGGATATGGAGGTAGGTGGCGGACAATATTTTATTACTGATTACCAATTGCAAACATTGATTGTCTCACAATTCCTTAACATGGTGTATAGTACATTCAGTTAATGTCACATGAGAAGAAAACAAAAGTCACACATATATAAAATTATATGAATCAATTCTTACTAATACTAAACTTCACAAAAACAAATACATTGTTATAAAGGTTACACATGCCCACTGAGGTCTGCTGATGTTAAGTGTTGCTTCTGATGTGACCATGATTAACTGCTCTTAAAGACTTATTGCTTTGTTTGTTAAGAATGTCTAGCGTCCACTCCAGTCAAGGAAGATCCCAGTGTGACAATCTGACTATTTGCAGTATAGACTGTATCAGTTACTGGCTATTCAGTTACAATGTAACTAAGATCAGTTGAAATTTTATGTATTTTCAACAATGAGGATGGTATTAAAGGGATCCACAGCAATTAAAGGGACACTGTCCGTAAGTAAGCAGATATTGAGCATAGTCAAATAACTGTCTGATTTTTTATTCAGTGAAATGTATACATGAAAGCATAGACCCAGATAAGCCTGTAGTAATACATTCGAGAGTCTGAAAAATTAACGTTTTATTTATTATTTGTAAATAATGTGGGGACCCACATTATTTACATTTTCTGCTGATCGCATGACATCCATTAGCGCATTAGCTTTTATATATTGTATCTCTTACATAATACATCTGGCCGGTTAGCTCTGTCAGTAGCGAGCGACTATTACGATGTTCGACTACAATTACCCGCGAGTGTAATTTTTGTGTGGGTTAATTACGAGTTCAACCCCACGAAGGGGTACTTCTTTTTTGTACCTCGATAGAATTCCGTCAATCTTTGTATTATTTAGTAAATATTCAATAATGTTTGGTGTGTTATGTTTGTCAACGTAATTATTTTATGTTTTAAAGGCTAAACGTTACGGACATTGTCCCTTTAAGCATCAAAACAAAACACCCACAAAAGAGTCTCTTGGACACCAAAGGACTAGGTATGATAAGGGATTACATTGGCCCCCAATATTGAAAGTTTTAATGCACAAGTTTTGAATATCTAGTTTAGCTACAAATGAACAGAATCAATACCAAAACTCGTTACAAGTATGTTTGAAGGCTCTAAATGAGTTTAAGCGTCTCACAACAAGGCCCTTTCTTTCAAAAATTTACATTTTTGTTCATTCTCAGCAGTTTTCGATCAGTAATACAGAGCGCACCCTCGAGCACACGTGATTTTTTGTTGAAACAGGTACTTGATAGGGATGCATCATCAGCCAAAAAACTATGTGTGCTCGGAGGTGCGCTCTATATTTTTAGGATCAAAATCTTGCCCAGAAAGGTCCAAAATCTACAAAATATAACAAAATTACCAAAAATGCCATTTCTTGAGACCCTGTTAATTCTTCTAGATAAATAAAATAAATAAAGATATATTTTTAAGATGAAATATGACCAATTTACTTCAACGTGCACAACAGATTATATGTAAATAATTATATTTTTGCATACTGAACATATTGGGGGCCAAAATACCCCCTTATCATACCTTATCCTTTATAACTTGATAATGTAAGTTTTGAAAAAATAACAACTTCAATGGTATAGTTAAAGCAAATTATTTTTCTTTTACCAAAATGCCAGCTTAAGTATACTGATTACAAATCAAAGGTGATTGTGAAATCTTTTACCAATATATATACACGAAGAACAAGGTAAAACAATTTCGCAAACTAAGCCCTCGAAACAAATTTTGAAAAGAACAAATTGATTACCGATACCTAAATAATGTAATGTAGTGTTGACTGTTGAAATATATGCTCTTCAAAGTTTTGCGAAAATACATCAAGATAAGGATTGCCTTTATAACTTATTTCAGCAACCGTAGCTAAAGTTACTCAAAGGGGTGGACATATTAATGATAAAGACGTGCATGGGAAATTCGAAATGTACCTTTCATTTACTAAAGGTCATAAAAATGAATGTCTCAAAGATATATTTATTGTTATATATTTATTGTTCACAGCACTTGTTTCAGCCAAAGTGTTTTTCAGCATAGACATAAGCAATTTTAATAACAGTGTTACATTAATAAATTATATATCATTGGAACTGGAATTTTTTGTGGTAAATAAAAACAGTTAAGTTCTGAAAATCGGTTGAGAAAATATTTTAAAGCAAAAATACTTTTCCCCCATGTACATTCCTTGTTGTTGTGACAGCAGAAAATTAAGATCATATAACTTGCAATAAAACTTTCGGGGTGTCTTAATTTACATTTGTCCAACACATTAAAACCATTTTTGGATAAAAATTCTAACAAATATAATGTTTGATGCAACAGAAGTTTGCATTGAAAATGTCCGATCAAAAACAATTTTCGCACTTGAAATTGTTATTTCTCAACCGATTTTGAAAAGTAAGTTATTTTTCATTTACAGTTAAAAATGTGGTTTACTCATTCTACCACTTATTTAGGTACTAGACGATTTATTTCTTCAAACCTTTAGCTGAAACAAGCACCCCAAACCATAGATATGCTGGACTTGACAATGTGTAAAGAGACTACTGAACCACAGCACTATTAATATCTCAAAGATGTTGATACGTGCTGAACCTGACACATGTGTAAAGCGACTACAGAACCACAGCACATCTGAGTCTCAAAGACGTCTTGACATGCTGGCCTTGACACACGTGTGAAGCAACTACTGAACCACAGCACTAATAATGTCTCAAAGACGTCTAGATGTGCTGAGGTGACACGTGTGCAGCGACTACAGAACCACGGCACAATTAATGTCTCAAAGACTTGCTGACGTGACACGTGTGAAGCGACTACAGAACCATGGCAAAAATTAATGTCTCAAAGACATCTAGGCGTGCTGGACTTGACACATGTGTAAAGCTACTACAGAACCACAGCACAACACACACTAACATGTAGGTTACCTGCTGCGGTTGTGGGAAACTCTGGAATGTTTGATTGCTTGTTGGTGTCGTCAAATACTGTAACTGTAGAGATGATGGACTTACAAAAAAAGTGTTGAAGTAAGTCAAATCTAATGTGTTCAAAAACACAGATTTAAGAGACAATTTAGGAAAACATGCAATTGAGAGAATGGTATTCTTTTTCCAAACTAGCTCTACAGCTCTTTCCCTAATTATTCCATGTGTAAGAACAGCAACACAGAAATATGTAAAAAAAAAAGAGTTTTAAATGAGGGGAGGTGTGTAAGAAGCTATGTGTAAAAACAACACAGAAATATGTAAAAAAAAAATAAGAGATGGGGGTGGGGTGGTGGGGAAGGGTGGGTAGTGGGGGCAACATATATATGTGTAAGAATTAACTAAAACAACACAGAAATATGTAAAAAAACAACAACAAAAACTGTGGCATGGGGGTTGTGTGGAGGGAGTGGGGACAGGGTGTGGAGGAGGGAGCCCATGCCCCAATATGGGTGAAGTATGAATAAGATGCATAATGCTATAAGAAATCCCAAACCAAAAATTAAATATGGATATATACATGCTTACATGCAAACCTAGATCTGCCTTTATTGCACATTTTATGGGCCATCACAATTTGGGTTCCATGGGAGCATAGAATTTGCAAAAGACAAAATTACTTACCCAACCCCTTACAACATACTATAAGGAAACCAATTCCCAAATTTAGTTCAGCCATGACAAGAAATGTAAAAGATATAGACCACAGCTTACACGCAAAATTTGATGTGAAACAGACACATTTTAAGGGCTATCAGAATTTGGGTTCCATGGGAGCCCAGAGGTTACAGGAACCAAAAGTACGTAGGCAGCTCTTAAGATAATGCTATAAGGAAGCTAATGGCCAAATTTGGTTGTGCTAGGGTAAGAAATGTAAGAGATATAGACTTTTAAACACAGCTTACACGGAAAATTTGGTGTGAAATGGGACACATTATATTTATCATAATTTGGGTTCCATGGTTACAGGAAACAAATTTGCTTACGCAGCCCTTAAGATAATGCTATAAGGAAGCCCATGGCCAAATTTGGTTGTGCTAGGATAAGAAATGTAAGAGATATAGATTGTAAATTTATACAGCTTACATGTAAACCTTGATGTGGGACGCCGACGCCAACGCATAATTTGGGTTCCATCAGAGCCCACGGGTTACAGGAACCAAGCTTGCTTATTCAGCCCTTAAGTTAATGCTATAAGGAAGCCCATGGCCAAATTTGGTTGTGCTAGGATAAGAAATGTAAGAGATATAGACTTGTAAATTTATACAGCTTACATGCAAACCTTGATGTGGGACGCCAACGCATAATTTGGGTTCCATCAGAGCCCACGGGTTACAGGAACCAAGCTTGCTTATGCAGTCCTTAAGATAATGCTATAAGGAAGCTCATGGCCAAATTTGGATGTGCTAGGATAAGAAATGTAGGAGATATAGACTTGTAAACACAGCTTACACGCAAACCTTGATGTGGGACGCTGACGTGATTACACAAGCTCTCTTATTCTTCGAACAGTCGAGCTAATGAGAAAAAATAAAGTCCTCGATCTTTTTCAACAGTAAGAAAGAATTAAAAGAAATCGTTGATCTATTTTAACAGCGTGCTTACATTTTGTGCAGGACATTGAATGTTTAGTACTTTGCAAGCGTCTATTGAAAAACGAATAAAATAAAACAATGACACTGACCAGCAACTCGGAGATTTCGAAGCAGAAATCTAAATAAGACTTCTTTAAACGCCGTTGAGAAGTTGTACACACTTTATTGTGAAATGCACAAACATCCTTTTTAATAAATAGCAGTAAAACCCTGTGTGTTAACATTTTTGTTTGCCAGCTTTGTCTACTGATCTTTCTTGCGTACAATGTCCTAACATTGCATTCTTTTCTATCAGGAGAGTCCATCTGAGGGCCTTCAAATAGCTTATAATTCATTATTTTTTCGAGGGGCTGTGTCCCGTCTGGGGAGGACTCCCGAACCCCGCGCCAACTTTTGAAAATCTTTCTCGTACAAGTTTGAAAAATTATTGAAAACACTGTAATATAGTTTATAGGCATAAATGACCAGTCAAAATGATAAGAAAAAGAGCTATTGTTTATTGTTTGCTAGAGCGAGCTATAATTTGCCAGTTCAGTTTTAATAAACTGGCAAAAAGATGACAGTTGAAAAAAATGCTAAATTCGAGCCCTGGTATGTTACGTTGTATATGCTGCAGAACTGGCTGTTTAAGCTGCTGAAGTATAGACATCACATTGATTCTGCAGCACTAATTTAAAAGATGCTTATCAATTGATTAATGCCAACAAACAAATCATTGTGAGAGGAAAAGCAATATTATGTTTTTTCAGATCTTATTATTACTACAGTAGTAATAATACTGCTATATAAAGCGAATAATATGAAATGAGGTTAATGCATTATATTGGGACAGCAACCTCAGAGGGAGATGAGATAAGGGTAAAGTTTTCCCATCAGACATGCCTCGACAGGGCACTCGTTTGGCCATTTTGGGGCCGAAATTCTGCTACCAACTGCGCCACGCCAGCCCTCTCATAAATATCATCCTTATTATGAACTTTCTAGACAATTAATGTGATTTGTTTTAACATATTAAGGAAAACTTTCATGTGATGTTTTATTAATATTAGCATAGTAAAGTGATTAGGCTAAATAAAATTATACCTGAGTTTACTGTAACCCGACCGACCCTCTGAAAACACCACCTACTCCATTTTTTTTTTATTGAAAAAAAAATATATATTAAAAAAACAAATAATAATTATGTTCACGCGAACACGGCCGACTCATGTGCTCATTGTCCTGCTGTTGGAACTGACCCTCTTCCGGACATGCGAAAAATAAATTAAACTGTTACCCCTTTGCAATAATTGCAAGTGATTGGGAAAAGAGCCAGTTGTTGCCATGCCTTTTGGGAAACAATAAAACATACACAATTTCATATTGTTATCTATTGTAGTTTTGATTCAAAAATTCTGTTATTTTATGAAAACTGAGGTCGAAAGGCAATACTTTTTTTCGGACGGGCCTAAAAAATCAGGAGAGGAGGTGATGAGAATCTAACAGTTTTGTTTTTGCAGCCTAATGTACATATGCCATAAAAAACATGAAATTCATAACACAGATATGTATTTCTATTATGTCTTTGACAATGGGCTGTGAATATGTAACCTGATGCACGTGCTATCCTGGTCCCTGTCTGAATCCCGGTAACCATCCCTTATTCCTTATCTTATTACAATGAAACTTATAATGAATAAGCTCCATTCAAACCTACTCAAGAGATCACTTCTTGTTTGAGACTGGTCACCTGATCTGAGACTGTTGTTTCAGTTCCCAACTGTATAGTTTTAAATTAACATGCACCCGAGCGGTATTAAGAGTCTTGTGTTAAATTTCAATTGACTTGACGCCAGTTGTCAATCATTTATCCATTTAACCGATCAAACCAGTAAGATACCTCCGATAAACAATATTATTGTCAATATACTCTGACATCAAGAATAGGGCGGAGATATCCAAGGACTGGTGTCATGATATTCTAGATTTCCCTTTAGAGGTCTCTCTCAATACAGGTTCGACTGTATTAATGAACACGAACCAAATGGCCAATATCAGCATGTGTGTGTTACATAGCCATTATTAGCACTGTGTATTATGTGACCATTATCAGCACTGTGTTATATAACCATTATCAGCACTGTGTGCAATTTAACCATTATCAGCACTGAGTTATACAACCTTTATCAGCACTGTTTAATATAACCATTATCAGCACTGAGTTATACAACCTTTATCAGCACTGTTTAATATAACCATTATCAGCACTGTGTTTAATATAACCATTATCAGCACTGTGTATTATATGATCATTATCAGCACAGAGTTACTTAGCCATTATCAGCACTGGGTGTAATATAACTATTATCAGCACCGTGTTATATAGCCATTATCAGCACTGTGTGTTATATAACCATTATCAGCATTGTGTGTTAAATAACCAGTATATAGATATATACCTGTTGTCCATTCTGTATTCCGGTATTCTGTATGGCTGGCTGTATGGCTGGCTGTATGGCTGGCTGGGCTTGGGGCATCTGAACTATGACCTGCTGACCCGAGGGCAGCTGTAGGATCTGGTGGCTCTGCCCTCCCAACTGGACCATCTACAATACATAACATAAATCAGATTTAATATGCAGAAGGAATTTTTTGATGATTTACACAGTTACAATGGGATTCCTTTGTGGCAGAGTGTGCCACTGGAAAAAGAAATCGCCTTAAAAACATAAGAAATAGGAAATAATCCTTTAAAGCCTAGTTGGTCAACTTGTACATGTAACACATAATGACATGCCTCAATCTAGTATAAAACAACTAACATATAATTGTTGTATGATTTTTCTCAATTTTTAAAATATTTGCGACATAGTTCTTTTCAAAATTGTTCACTTGTGAGGACCCTGCCACAAATAAAACGATGTTAGAACCCTACAACGCTCCCCTTTTGTAAATTGTCCTCTGTATAGCTTCAACCATTAGATACATCAAGGGAAATAACTTCCACTGGATAACAACATCAAGTAAGTCGAGTACTTTCCCTTTGAAAAAGCCTGCATCGTTTGTAAAAATTTACATTACCTAACAGTGATTACCTAAAATGGTTTCAGAAATATGCTTGGATCAGAACTATGCTCAGTTTAGATATATACTCCGAGCAAGAAAAGCGGGAAGGACGGACAAACAAAGTGACGACTATATATGCTCAATCTGGGAGCATAAAAAAGTTTATGTCACAATGTAAACAAACATCTCTCAGATTAATGTCACAAAATACAGTAGTTTTGAAACACTTTAGCCCTGAGGTCATAGGGCATGTAAAACAAAATCTGAAAACATGTGCATCTCTCCTTTGTGACTGAGATGGTACATGTATCATCTACTAAATATAGCGGCTAGCCCTTAGTGACGAGGATCTACCTGTTGTTGCTGGCCCTGAAACTGCGTGCCCCCTGCCTGTAAGAACTGGATAGGTAACCCTGGCATCATGACCTGCTGGAACCCTTGCTGTGAAGCGTCTATTGTCATTGTACCCTGCTGACCCTGGAACTGCTCCATGTTAGAATGTGATGAAGAACTTGGGTAACATCATTGTTGCAAAGGAGAAAAATCAATACACTACACTTGTGAAGTCAGACGGCAGGTAATTCTGAAATTATAAAGATATATAAAGATATTGTGTGTGGATTATAACTAAAGGAACAAAAGCACCTGAATGTTTACTTCATCTGTGACGCAGATATTGACTTTGTTGAGATCGGAGCTCCAGATAAGTTGCATACTTGCATAAATATGCAACTAAAATGATGAGCAATAGATTGCAATATCATAGCATGTATATCATTGCTCAAATTTTCTTTTGCAAAATAACCAATTCAAATAAAAATGATCGAGTAACAATATACAATGATCTGGATCTCCGAGAGATGACCAGTTTTGCTATAAACATGACCGTACTTGTGTATGCTTAGCATTACAGGGGACTTTTTTGGCTGTTTTTAGCCGAAATTCGGTCATAGTCCCAATGCCAAAACATATCTTTTTTTCCCAATTAAGAGGGAAAAAATGCCAATTAAAAAAAAAAATGCCAATTCAATGAATGAGGTTAAAAAGCTTAAATAAATGCTTCTGTTCATCTTGGTGTACAGAAAACAGTATTAAAGATATAATTATGAAAGGAATGCTTCACTTTATATTTTTCCAAACTAATAAAAATCGTGCTAAAATCCCAATTTTACGAAAAATCATGCTAAAATTCCCAACTGAGAAGGTATGGGTTATGTTCCAAAAAAATAGAAAAAAAAACACTGTGTTAAATCCTTATTCTACTCAACTGATGTACAGATAGCGTCGATATTTTGCAATTAGTCAATTCATGTAATGGTATGTTATGCAACATCACCAATCTTGTACCTACATAATCCAAACTCAATAAGGGTTGCAATCTGACTCAGTGAGGTCAGTATTTGTTTAAAGATATCAGTAGTCTGTACAGATCGCACAGAAAACATTTGTCACAGTTGATTCTGATGACCCACTTTATTAATTGATAACAAGTTTGCAATTTTAAATATTGTTTTAAAACTAGTTACCTATTCTCCAGACCATACTTTAATCATATATACAATAATCAAACAAAGTGAAAAACAGTTCCAATTTAGAGCACTTGCTTAAAGGGACAATGTCCGTAACTTTTAGCTAATAAAACACACACTAATTTTAATACGTTCACAAACACTACACACAAAACATTATTGCCTATTTACTAATTAAACTCAAAATTGTTCGACGGAATTCAATCACGGTACAAGAAACATAGATGTACCGCTTTGTGAGTTTGAACTTGCAGCCCAAACTACCCAAACTAAAATTACCATCGTGGGTAATAATAGTGTGTGAGAAATAGTTGATGTCGCTCCCATCTGAGCTAAGCGGGGCATACATATTACGCAATACATACTATGTAGACCTAATACATACTCATGCGCTATTATGGATGTGGGTCCCATTTCCTTTAACGTACATTTGTAAATAGCTCTTTAGATTTATGGCTTTTTACCAGCTTTTAATTTCACAAATACTGGTTCTAAAAAAGTGTCTTCCTTCTACACTTTATGTCACTTAAGATTAATTTCCTGGTAAACTTACAATTTATATGAAAAATAATTTAAAAAACACAATAGGTCACTAATCGATATCTGGGTATTTTACAAAATAAAGAAATAAAAAGTGAAAGAAATATTTGATTGTTTAATCAACCTATTCCTATATTCATTTGATGCTCAGTCAATATCAATAATTCATGAAATGAAATTGAAATGACAGACAATCCCTTTTCGGGCCTCTAATTAGAAGCAGACAAACCAGTCTATACATTGTACAATTAAAACAAAGTTCCAAAAACAACAACATAATTAAGATTTACAATATAACAGACTGTAACAGTTGATAATTAGTTAAAACAGCTTCAAGTTAGCAAATAATAAACAAAAATCACCACTTTCTTTTCGCACTGACAAATTGACGATGACAGAACAAAAGCCGTGAGATGAAATTATGCATCACAAGAGAAAAAGCAAAGAAATCAGGCGAATAAAGTCACAAAGAAGCAGAAATATCGTTTAAAATTAGTTAATATCATAAAAAACGTGATAATTAGACTTACATACGATCAAAATAATGCCGATTCTGTTTGATTGGCTATGAAAATCAACATAAAATGGACGGCGAATCATGTCCAAATGTAGACCACTACCTCGTCACCATTGGTGCTGCTGAACTTGAAATATTGACCGATGGATTTTCTCGTGAAAATAAGATTTACGGCTTAATTTACCGAACAAATTCCTACACGCGCACAGCGTGAGGAAGAAAAAATATTAATTTTAAGAAATATGTGTAAATATATTTAATTGAGTGGAAAATGATCGTAGAAAACTATGCAGACATATTCTTATCGGCGTGCTGTTTGTAAGATGGAAGAGCCAAATGCATGAGCTCTCTTGGTCGTTTCGCCAATCAATAACGGTGAGGTGTATCACGTGGTATACCTAATTTCCTATCAAATGACATGAATTTGTGTACATGGCTAGCCGTTTCAACACGGAGAAAGTGGGCTGGACAAGTACAACCCCAAAATGCATGACAGTTTGGTCATGGGTAGGTGTCTGCGCGTTTAAGCATGAATTTAAACACGTTTAGGATTGAGTTGTTGATTAAACCCAATTGTCGTGTATATAATTGTGCATTTACCGGTCTCGTCTTCCGATCAAATATCATCGACCGTCTTTTCCCAGGGTTGCTCACGAGCCGATTAACGTTGTTTGATTGGTCGTTCGAATCTTGAGGTTCCCGGGGGATTTATTGGGGAAAAATCGATGAATGGACGTTCTATTTATAGAAACAGTGCGCGTGTAATGTTTGTAAACAATGCTGTACGGAAATAAATTAGAAGACAATTGTTGACAATTTATCTTCCTGTCTTCGATATTTCACTGAATTTTATTGGTTCAGTTATTTTTTTTTATCTTTCTCCATATTTTCCTTTTTTCATTGCTTCCCTGTTTCTCTCAAAATCCGTGTGTGTGTGTCGTTCTAAGGTTTATAGACCGTCCGCCAACTAACACGACAAGGTATCCCTGCCGCGATGGGCACATTAGTGTCTGGTCTTTACTAGATGAGTGTGTAGGTTGACCTGGCGCTGCTGATGTGTTGTCGATTCTGTTGTCTGTGTGTAGATGCTGTGTCGCTTTCGCTCTGTGTAGTTGTCGGTGCGGCGGTGAAGTGTTGTCTGGCGTGGCTGGTGGTGGTGGCTCCTACATCCGCTAGGTGGTGCTGTCCTGCATCCGCTACTGGTATATGGTCGGGGGTCCTTGTGTTTGGGGCCACACCCATAACCTTATGGCCCCTGCGCTGCAAGCATTATCAGATGGCTGTATTTTTCATGAATCCCTCTTCTGTTGTCAGACTACGGTCGAATGTAGGGCTCGGCGTCGATGCCTAATTATTACTAACTATGTACTTCTGCTACTGCTACTCTGTGTTGGTTGATCTCAGCTCTGGCCCGCGGACTTCTGTCTTTCCAACTTCCAAGTTCTACTACTTCCATCTGATGATGAGTGCCTTGATGGGGGCGCAGGGGACTTCTTCACTATCAGTCAAATGACACTCGGGCTACTGAACCGAGACAAACCAGTTCAGTAGTACCAGTGTTGATCACTATACGCGAATATAGTGCGTCACACCAGTAATGTTGTATAGGGCTGGCAAGGCGACCCCTATACAAACACCATGTCATCAGTGCCCTCTCCGCGACGTGCACGCTGTGAAGAACAGGAGAAGAATCTCTCAAAATCCTCAGACTGAGACCAGCAGACCCCCTGACACTAATAAGTATGTTTATTACATAACATGCAGTGTGGGAGTGTAAAAACACCATTCAATATTTTCGATATTCCACTAGTGGTATAACATAACGTTAATGACTATGGACGTCACGTTATGTACGTGTTCGGACGTGTTAAAGCGACAGGCAAAATGCAATAAAAAGTTGGTATGTGAGTTATGTGATAGAACCTAACATTCGTTCTCGTTCATTAATGAATTTAATATACTTTAAAGTAAGAGGCAAGAGCCTCGCATTATATCATTTTGCCAACTCGTTTGATAAATTCAATATTGAATGAGTACTCGTGTAAGATCCTCTGTATACAGCTTCGCAAGTTTCTTCTGTGTGTTCTTTGGCAAGAGGCAGTTTGTTCTCATTGACATACGGATGGGCATAATGTCCATGGCGGGGATAGTTGAGACGCTGTGTCTAAAACTCTCGCCTCTCATTGCTGCATGTTCAAATGTCATTGAGAGCCTGACTTGTCATGTGAGAAAGTGCCATTCTTACTGATGGTGGGAGGTATAAAGTACTGGTTCCACCAGGGAAAAATTAGGTGATCCGCCTCTACCACAAGAAATTGACCGTCATATATGGCCTAAGGCCTAAAAAATATATATGTTTGGTTAGGGTTACCCGACCCTACCTATTTTTTCTGGTGAAACCTTGAAATATTTAAGGTTCACCAGAAAAATATATAAATCAAGGTTGTTTTGGGTAAAAAATGTTGTATTTCTATATAAAAAAAAATTCCCACTTACCCTACCTATTTTTTCTGGCATGTAACCCTAACCACACGTTATTTTCAGGCCAAACCTAACGTGTGCTAAAAATAACGTAAAACACCATTCAAACAAACAATCGTTTGAATTGGGATATAAGCTGGGTGGTCCCTGCAACAATGTTAAAAAATCATAGGCATATTATTTGATAGTAAGTCAAGGTTCCTGGATTTCTGTGCATCATTCCCTCTCTCTCGGGCAGCTTGAAAAACCTAATGGCAGTATATGTTTGTAAATTTATGGCAGTATATTTTTGTACATGGTGATGTATGTTTGTACATGACAGTATATGTTTGTACATGGCTGTATATGTTTGTACGTGGCAGTATATGTTTGCACATGGCTGTATACATATATGTTTGTACATGGCAGTATATTGTTGTACATGACAGTATATATGTTTGTACATGACAGTATATATATATATATATATGTTTATACATGGCAGTATATGTTTGAATATGGCTGTATATGGTATATGTTTGCATATGGCTGTATATGATTTTACCTGGCTGTATATTTTGGTTAATGACAGTATATGTTTGTACAAGACATTATTATTATTATGTTTGTACATGGCAGTATATGTTTGTACATGACAGTATCAATCTCAATAAAATCAGACCCTTTATCATGCTACGATACTCTACACTAGTAAGGATCTGACAACACTGCATTGGAGGTCAAATCAGATGGACCTTATGATCAGCCAATCAGATTTCAGCCTTCACAATCGCTCGGTATAGACTGCTTCACTGCTCATGTCACGTTTCAGTCAAATGCTGTGGAGCAGTCTACGCTCGGTATTGAAAGAGACAATGTCCGTAAATTTTATAGCTTATAAAACACAAAATAATTACCTTGACAAACATAACACATCAACCATTATTGAATATTTACTGGAAAAAAAAGACGGAATTCATGGCAGTATATGTTGTTACATGGTAGTATAAATTATATGTTTGTAGCTGCCAGTGTATGTTTGCACATGGCTGTATATGTTTGTACATGGCAGAATATGTTTGTACATGACCTTATATGTTTGCACATGGCAGTATATGTTTGTACATGGCAGAATATGTTTGTACATGACCTTATATGTTTGTACATGGCAATATGGTGGTGTATGTTTGCACATGGCAATTTATGTTTGTACATCGATTGTAACGAAAGCACTATGATCTTATTTGAATCACTGTCGATGTCTTCCTGTGTAGAACCAGTACTAAGCAAATGCAGATAAAGTGTCTTGCTCAGGGACACAACGCATATGGCAATGGCGGGGATCGAACCCACGACATTTCGATCATGGGTCCAACACTCTACCACTAGACCACAGCGCTCCTGTGATAGTTATACATGCCAGTATATGTTTGAACTTTGTACATGGCAGAATATGTTTGTGCATGGCAGTATATGATCAGGATATGGGGTTATTTATTTTTCCTTATTCAAGTTCCTTATGTATACACTTATATTTCTTTCAGATTCTGGATATATATCATATACACGTATACCCATGACTGAATCAAACAGTATTGCAGGCATTTGTATTTTTCAGGGAGCCAACTCGTATGGTCAGCTTGGGCAAGGACACTGTGAGGATGTGATGGTGCCGAGGAAGGTGGGGGATGTGCAGCAGGTCATACGGATGATCTGTGGTGGTGGCGGACACACACTGGCCATAACAGGTTGGTATTTGACAGTCAAAATAAACCGATCCATTTGACAGTCAATAAATTTTTATCCAGCCCTTCTGGAGGCAAAAATAGTAGTTTATATCTCCTGTCATTGATATGTCCAAAAGCTTTGCAAAACTTTGGGTATGAATTATATGAAGTGATTTAGAAAAGTCAACTTATCATACCAATATCAAAAGGTCAAGATCACTTCAGGTCAAGTTCACTTTCTGGGTTTCAAAAGTAAAATTTGAATAAAAACTTCAGGTTTTTTTTTTGGCTGTTTTTATAGCCGAAATTCGGCCATATTCCCAATGCCAAAACATATCGTTTTTTTCCCAATTTTTTTTTTTGATTGGCGTTCAAAAGCTTAAATAAATGCTTCTGTTTATCTTGGTGTACAGAAAACTGTATTAAATATATAATTATGAAAGGAATGCTTTACTTTATATTTTTCCCAATTTTATGAAAAATCGCGCTAAATTCCCAGTTTTATGAAAAATCACGCTAAAATTCCCAACTAAGAAGGTATGGGTTATGTTCCAAAAAAATAGAAAAAAAAACACTGAACTTAACTCAAACTTTTGGTTATTTCATTATATTTCTTCACCAAACATTGCATATTTATTGACTATGTACAGTCAACTGTACCAATATCAAAAGGTCAATCATAGTTAATTTTATTACCATATCTTCTAGACATCCTTATGTGTAAATAGTTTTACCCATACACTTGAGCATACTTTTTAATAATTGGCCATTTCATTTTCATTGGTTTTCTCGCACAATATGACCTATTTATGCGTCGAAATGCTGTAAAACACCATTCATTCATAATTTCATTCATCCTAAAGGTCAACGTCACATTCTGGGTTACTCAAAACTTAAAACATACCATAGTTTGTTCATATTTTATCCGACAATCAAACCTGGTTAATTAAAATACTCAGTGCTGATTGGTTATTGAAGAGTTTTTAAAAATGCTATAAAGACCTCTGACGTCACGTCCTTCAACCGTTAGAACGTCATTGTAAACGATTTTCGAAGTCGGAAAACATCTTAAACAACGATTACGTTATTTTTAAGCAACGTTACGTTCAAACAACAAATTGAACTTGTTAAAAACAAGATAAAGCTGTATATTTTCTTCGTTTGGTGCTGAGAGATGGACATACAATGTAAGTTGTGAGAATGTGTTTGTATTATGTTCAGTCTCTCAAAATGTGTGTATATAATACATAAAAATCCATGTCAGATAAGAATAAAATATTTCAAACGAGTTTATATTGTGCGAGATCAAAACCTGGTGTTTGGGACTTGAAACTCATGGAAACTGCAGGCCTACGGCACTTGGTATCGATGGTCTTCAAGTCCCGCTCACCATGTATTGATCTGGGATGGGACAATATAAACCCGCTGGAATTTTTTTATTTCTTAATCAAACTTTGCATTTGTAGTCATTGAAACTTGACTAATCTTGGTTTGTATGTCAATAATTAACAAAAAACATGCCAACATAGTGGCAACGAAACCATGGCTGTTACCGTTTCTTGTACATATTACCCATTATCACATAACATGCGGTGTGTGAGTGGGACTAAAGCCATGACATACATATCATAATACGCTAGTGTTATAAATACTGGTACGCAAATGAAGGAATTGAATGTTGTTTAACGGCTCATCAACACAGTGTATGTCATTTAGAGCCGCCCCAGAGAGAGGGGAAGGATACATAGGAATCCGGGAACCTGCCCTACTCTTATTATCGAATAGATTCCTATGGTTCTTTAACGTGCTCGGAGGATTGACCGATACATGGGACCGCCCGGTTTACGTCCCCATCCGACGGACGAGGCTAAGGGAAAGTGTCTTGCCCAAGAACACACCAATGGAAATCAGTGGCACCACGGAGGATTGAACCCGGAGCCTGCGGTTACAAATCCGCCGCGCTACCCACTGCGCCACGCCAGCCCTCGCGGCCGAATCATTGCTTGTTCTTTTCTGGTCAGCTCCATCTGCAATCAAAATTGCCTCGTCGATTTCCGTTATAATTTAAAATACCACATGCAGATTACCGAAAGCTTTGAGGCAGTTCTGCTCGATACGGCACGGAAAAGACGAAAGCAATATACATGTACAACAAAATCACACCCACAGGGACGTATTATGTTGAGGCGTTGTCCGTCCGTCTGCCCTCAACTTTTTACCTGACAACTGATTGAGACTTATAACATTCGAAGTATAAAGTCTACAACAATGAAACTTTGTACACATCTATTCTTCAGCATGTGACATAATACAAGTTAATATATGATACATGGAATCTCACATTCCTTTTGATTTATTATTGTAGTAATTATAATATCACATCATATCATATTTACCAACTCGTTTGATAAATTCAGTAAGAAAAGTTCGCTCGTGTAAGATTCTCTATATCAGAGATCTAAGAACATTTTAGATCTCTGTCTATGTGACACACAACTTCTTGTTTTCCCTCATGACGCACATTCCATTTCAGAAGAGTGTCACCTGTTAACTTGTGGTTCAAATAACAAGGGCCAGCTGGGCCTGGGTTCAACCGAGGACGTAGACAGGCTGACTTGTGTAAACGCACTGACCTCTAGGATTGCCATGGCGGCTGGGGGATGGGACTTCTCACTTGCAGTGACAGGTTGGTTCTAAGTATCAGCTTTAATTTTATAATTATGAAGCTACCTCAGTCATAGAAAATAGTGTGGACAATTAATATTTTTTTACACCAGACAGCCGTAAACATGTAGAGCCATACAGGGCTACAAGTCCTCTTGGGCTGCTTGTTATAAAAACACACTGTTCAGTTATACTATATTTGTATATGTGCACAGCTGGGGGTCCAATGTGATTGATCTATTGTACGATATTTCCTCTATTGTACTACTAGTATATTTGTATATTTCAGAACAGGGAGACGTGTACAGCTGGGGGTCCAATGTGTTTGGTCAGCTGGGCAGTCCAGATTTACCAGATAAATGCTCAACTCCTGTAAGATCCAAGGCTTTCTCTTAGCTTATTTTTCAAAATCGATAAAAAAAAATTCGCCTGCATTTATCTGTATTATGGGTTTACTGATTGAATTTGTACTGCTAAACATTACTTGGAACAAGTTGTTTTGGTAAAGGACGATGAGCTTGGGAGTTGTCCTGCACCAAAACAACGAGTCGGTCAAAAGTGTGGATCCAATAGCTCTCTAAGCTGAGCTGTCTACTAGATTGTTTAAATTTTCTTATCATACTGGCTTGGTACTAACTATAATTGTATTATTGATACATGCACTGGTTACTATTGCAGGCTCGGGTTGTGATAGACGAGCCGGTGGTTATGGTGGCAGCTGGACTCAGACATTCAGTGGCCCTCACAGGTACGGCTATGTACAGACATTCTATACAATTTCTTTCTTTCCAATCCTGTTAAATAAGTATGTATTGTATTGTAATTATAATATTCATATTGAAAACATTTGGAAATAAATATTTTTAAACCAAAATTTACCATTTTGGCATTTTATAAACATGTGATAAAGAGGTATTCAAATTGTCAGTAGTCATTCTCTTGGATGAATATACCGTGTTTGTGTGGAAGGAATCGTGCTTTTGTTTCAAGTTTGCTTGTGACACATGTTAATTGTACTGTTTTTTGTTTTTTTTTGTCTACTAAGTGAAAACGTTCCTTGCTATTAAGATCATGTATTATTGTTTAAGGTAGCGGCAGTGTGTATTGCTGGGGTCATGCCAAGAGGGGGCAGTGTGCCAATCTGGCAGAGGGTAAATCCATTCTGAAGATTACCTCTCCAGTCAAAGGTAAAATCCTTCATCTTGTAAATGTGAATAACCTGAAATAGTCGTGTTTATATGAGGAATACATCCGACGTAAAAATGATTGTGGGGAATGGTGACATAAACACTTGTCCATCTATTTATACTTTGTAGTTAAGGTTTTTTGATTAAAGTCAGACTATGCTTTTTTAACCCTTAACCCCCTACATATATATACTATGTAAAAAAAGTTTTGGACCATGGCAGTGTTCGAACCCGTACAATGATCGCTGAACCATGACATTCGACCATAACCCTTATTATCTCGTTGATAATTCACAATAGATCAACAATCAACAATAATTGTCGTTTACAATGAAAGTTTGCGAAAAAATACAAATCTTTTTATTGGTTACTCGAATGTGTCCGTAACTGTTACTTTTTATGGACTTTGCAACATTTTTTACAGACCCTTTGTGTGTCTTGTTTGGAATTTAATGTTTCTGGTACCAAATTAACCAGGTAGGGTAGATCTTGGTTACTAAAAAAAGATACTTAAATTCTGTCCACCAGATTTATTTTTATAAGACTTTATATACCCTGGTCCAAAACCTTTTTTACCGAGTATATAATGGAAATGACTGATCAGCAACCAGACACTGTAAATCCTGATCGGACTGCGAGTACTGGGTTTATTCGACTGAGTTTACAATGGACGCAAAGGCTATTATAGTTATTCTTAGCAGGTTAAAATAGCTATCTAGCCAACAACAGGCAAACTTTACATCCTATGTACACTGGTTCTAAACCTTCCGACGACGAGGTACATAATTTTATATAACTTACATATTTTGAGATTCCAACCTGTATACACACAATTATATGACTGGCTTTAACCAGCCAGGACAAACTCCGAGACTGGAGCATCGAATTAAGAGTTACCCACTCATAATTCATTTTTATGTATAATCTATCACGGGTATTTTTAGAACCGGTGAAAAAAACAACAACTTTTAATCGGCACATATACATTATTTATATGACCTGAACAGCTGGATATATTTTGATAAACGGTTTTGTAGTGTAATTTTGCTGTTATTTGACGGGTTAGTTTCTTTAATCAATAACCCGTATAGGATATTAAGTGAATACTATTACTGTCTTATTTGTGATAGTTCACCTGATTTCGTCATGCGCTAAGCGAATCAATTGATTTTCAAATCATTTTTAGCATGACGTTTTCAAAGAGCAAAATAGAGCTGTTATCATCATTAGACAACATCATACAGCCAGGTTCTATAACTCACGCGTTTTGTGTCATCTGCTTGGCATGGCAGACACTTAGGGATCACTTTGTCTGCCATAATCGTCTGTACGTCGGTCACACTTTAACCTGCAACCTTACCTTGGCCATACGTTGAAAAGTATTTGACCTATGTTCATAAAACTTCACACACGTCTTCATCTTACCTCAAGGAATGTTGTTACCCATGTCCAATAACCCCGGCTTTCTTTTTGTCACGGTGTGCCCCATTTCATAACACTTTAACCTGCAACCTAACCAAGCTCGTAACTGGCCGTAACTCAAAAAGTATTTGACCTATGTTCACGAAACTTCACACACATTCATTTTACTCCAAAGAATGTTATCTCTGTGAGTTAAAACAAACAGGCGTCTTGTCAAAATGATCAGAATATTTAGGTGTCTAATTTCCAGTGTTTTTTTTATGCCTAATTCGGGGCCGTTATTCGGCCCCATACACAATGCCAAAAAGTATACTTTTTTCACAATTATATCCAAAAAAATCACAATCTGAAAAAAAACAAACAAAAAAACAGGCAGTAAGGATACTAGTCTTAATATAAGCTGGTGTCAAAACTAGTCTGTATTTCCCAAAAAAAACACTTAAAACCAAGGGATATTAAACTGTGAAAATAAAAGTGAAAAAAGTTTCTTTTTCTTTTGTTATAATATTTCACAATTTCTAGAAAAATGCCGCTATTTTTCACAATGGCACAGGCACAGGCTGCATTCACAAAACACATACAAAAAACACTGATTTCATGCACGAATATAAATTTTATAAAATGGAGTGCATCTTAGTATATTCACTGGATGATCCTTTTCAGAAATCTTACGTTTCTCTTTTTAGATCACCTGTGCCGAAGGCTCAAGTGATCTATTGTGATCACTTTTCATCCGTCGTCCATCTGTGCATCCATCAACAATTGTTTCAAACGACATCTCCCCAATAAATGCTTAATCAGTTTTGACCAAACTTCGCTTGGATGATCCCGAGGTCAATGTTTTTCGAAATTGTTAAAATTAGGTCAAGATCCAAGATGGCCACCATTACCATAAAAGGTTGAAATCTTAAAAAATCCCTGTACTATCAACTTCAAATGAAGTTCCTGTGGTAAAAATGACCATGTTCAAAGTTTATATAGAGATTTTGAATGTTTTACTAAAACTTATAAAATCTTCTTCTTTGAAACTACAAGGCACAGAGCCCTCATATATTGCACGTAGAATAAGCTTACGGTCCTCTACCAAGTTTGTTCAAATGGTGATGCCGGGGTAAAATTTAGCACCGCCCCGGTGGTCACAGTTTTACATAGATTTATATAGGGAAACACTTCCGGGGCAAAGAATAGGACCACTGCAGATCCCGTTGGAGGGGTAGGCATGTGCCGATCTAAGAATGTCAAATACACAGTTACGTGAATGATTTTAATAATATCAACTTAACTTTATATAATCCGTAGAATACTAGTTAATCCAATGATTTAATCCACCATTGTGTATTTATTGTAATATCACTGTTTTGACATGCCAATTCATGACCGCGCAAATCTATATGATGTGCGCCATGACGGTCGCCCTTCTAGGTTACCTGATCTGGTCTTACCGGATTTCAAGTTTAACCCGATCTAGTCAAATTAGCCGATTGGGTCTATTTGTGATAACTTTAAAAATATATAATTTTCCGGATTGGCATTTTAGACAGGTGACACCTGACTAGAACTAGATACAGTTAATTATCTAGATCTATATATTTCTTTATATATATATATAACTTAAACAACATCTGTCTGTTTTTATACACATATTTAATTACACATAAAGTATCCGGCATTTCACAGTAATAAAAAAGTAACTGATTATTATGTGTCCATTTCCTGACAAATCCAATTAAAGTTTATCGGCCTTTAAAAAGTAAACCCAGAATGAACCCAGAAATCAGATACATGTAACTGCTCCCTGATAGGACACAGGGCCGGCGTTACAATTGGTGTCAGAAGTGGGATTCAATTTAAATATTTTATTGTCCTTTTAATTTTTCCAGAATAGTGACAGTTTTTTAAACAGTTCATCAGAATATATTTTTTCACCATTTCTTCTGGTCTTGTCGGATCCGGTTTCCCCCTGAAAACAGAAAATAAAAGTGTGAGTATAAACGAAAAAGAAAATAGTTAAAACATGTATTTTAAATAACTGATAACAGAAGATTAATATTAATTGTATTAATCAGTTATTTTTTTCAACACTAGATCTACATATTTATAGTTATTTTTACAAGTGTTAATAATTCCAACCACTGATAAAAAAATTAAAAAAAATAATATCAATATGGATGAATACAGTCATGTTTATAGTGACCTGGGTAATTCACACTTCCAGGTAGATATAAATGAAAATGATACTGAGGATAGTATGAGAAACCATGACAATACACGTGAAAATGACACAAATACTGATACCTCCAGATTTGTTCAAACACAGGGTATAACTAGAGAGGTCAGTGACTTAAGCAAATCAATCCAAAATTTGAATTCACAACTACACCGAAAACTAGATAGCATGCAGTCAGAATTACACACTGTAAAATCCCGATTGTCTCGAGTTAGAGAACCCTGACCCTGAGGTGAGATTTACCCTTGAGAGATCAGATGCCAATTCACACACACACATACACCAGAGTCGGGCAGGGTTGGTAGTAATGTAGTTGTAGAAAATAGTTCCTCTCAGAAAAGAAATATGAACCAATATTTGCCACTAGAGTATGGTAATAACCAAGTTTGTCAAACTTTACCGAGGAATAACACAAACTTGAAAATGAGACCACAAATATATAGTGGTGACGAGGACTTACAAGACTTTCTAACACAGTTTGAAATAACTGCCGAGATAAATGGAGTTATGGAGATAAATCTCTATCTGGCCAGCACAAGCGGGGCATGGTCACTTCTTAGTGAAAGAGAAAGACGAGATTTTGACAGCTTAGTAGAGAAGCTAAAAGCTAGGTTTGGTATTCAACTCAAAACTCGAGTTAGAGGTAAAGGGGAGACAATCCCAGAATTAGCTCAATCAGTAAGAAAAATGACTAGACAAGCCTATCCAACGGCTAGTAATGATGTCATTGAAGCATTAGCCTTAGATAACTTCATTGACTCTCTGAATGAATCTGAAATCAGATTAAGATTGCGGGAAGTAGCTCCTAAAAACGTATCAGAAGCTGAGAAAATATGGAAGCACATAGGTCAGCTGACAGACAAAGAACAAACATTGTTCGTAATATTAATCAAGAAGAACAAGTACAAATACCCTCATATTTTGATCGAGCTTGGAAACCTTCTCCGAGGGTAAATGGTCAAGAACAATTCCAAAACAACCATAAAACTCTACTTTTAGAAACGAAAATTGGGGTAATCACCAAAATCAGTACGACAGCCAGGTCAAAGACCTAGATATAATCCAAATTTCAGAAATTATGGAAATGGTCAAAATGATAGAACTTTTGACAATAACTAGGTAATAGCCGAATATAGGCATATAGTTTCATAATTATATCATTATGAGATACCCATTTAATCGGTAAATTTGATTCAGTAGAGACAGCATTGGATTAATTACATAGGTTAACACGTACTGGTAATGTATTTCAAGTGATTGTTAATTGTTACTAAATAGTTATTCTACCTTATATCCGATTTAGATATATTTTTATAATAGTAAAGGTTCTATTTGATATTAGGAATTTAGTGGAAGACTTGATTTTAACTGTTACTAATAGAATTACTATTAAAATGATTTTAATGTTAAACACCCAAGTTAACATGAATCACAATCCACGTGTGAGTGCTTGTCTTGTAGGAATATTGTTTAAACGGAAATATATAAACAAAAATTTGTCGTTGACCAGCTTATAAATGAAAATTGATCATGAATTCATACTTGAATATGCTTGTAAGGTACTACTATAGAAGTAATATGTAAAGTGAATGGTATGTAAACTATTAAAGTTGAGCTTTAGAATTACAATTCTTCAAGTCAACTAAAAAGTCTAATTCAGTATTTCTATGTATTGTCATTTTTAATTGCAAAATATGGAAGCTGCAGATCAAACTACCATTCATTGTTTATGTACATAAATTTATAGTTGAACATATTTTAAGAAAATTAGATCACATAATGAGTTACAGTGTTTATAAAAATGTATTAGTTATATTATTTATTTTTCTGATAAAACATAATTCTCTGGAATGGCATTTTAGACGGGTGACACCTGACTAGATCTAGATACAATTAATTACCTAGATCTATATATTTCTTTATATATATATAACTTAAACAACATCTGTCTGTTTTTATACACATATTTAATCACACATAAAGTATACGGCATTTCACAGTAATAAAAAAGTAACTGATTATTATGTGTCCATTTCCTGACAAATCCAATACGTTTGTCGGCCTGACAAAAGTAAACCCAGAATGAACCCAGAAATCAGATACATGTAACTGCTCCCTGATAGGACACAGGGCCGGCGTTACAATATATATATTTAATGAGAATGAACAGACGGATACAACCATCCAACCATCATCGGCCCCGGGGTTCATCCCCACCCCTGTGGACATAGCCCTCGGTCCAAGTTGGGTCATAACTTGGAAACTGTTGAGATCCCTACCCTATTACCTTATAATATGTAACACTTACTTACTGAGCATGAACATAGATATCAGCCCAGCATTGGCCCCAGGGTCTGTTTACTGTGTCTGAACACGTGAAGGCTGTCGCGCAAATTTGCGATAGCATGCCATCGACTACACAATCTAATTCTGTTATGAAATTATAAGGTTGTTTGACAATTTTTCGTCTTTACAAAGATCAAGTGAGCGTATAAAGGGCCATTTTGGCCCTCTTGTTTAATAGGCTGGAATTGATATTATGTTTATTTCAATCATCTTGAAGACAACAATATATAACGGGGCAGCCTGGCAGACTGGATGGCATTCTCAACATTTGGTTTAAGAGGACACATGGCAATCTTGAGTTTTATTCAAACATTAATTTGTTTTTCCTCACTTTAGTTATCCTGCGTCATTTTGACTTTAAAACTGCTTGCATATGATTAAATAAAAAATTGAGATTTCAATTTTCTTCACTATTTCACAAAAGGACTAGGTATGATAAGGGACAAAATTGACCCCCATATTGAAAGTTTTAGTGCACAAGTTTTGAATATCTAGTATAACTACAAATAAACTGAATCAATATTAAAACTCATTTCAGGTATGTTTGAAGGCTCTAAATGAGTTTTAAAAGCCTCACAAACAAGGCCTTTTCTTTCAAAAATTGTAATTTTTGTTCATTTTCAGCAGTTTCCGATCAGTTTTTGGTTTGGAAATACAGAGCGCACCCTCGAGCAGAGCTGATTTTTTTGTTGAAACATGTACTTGATAGGGATGCATCATCAGCCAAAATACTGTGTGTGCTCGGAGGTGCGCTCTATATTTTTAGGATCAAAATCTAGCCCAGAAAGGTCCAAAATCTACAAAATATAACAAAATTACCAAAAATGCAATTTTTTGAGACCCTGTTAATTCTTCTAGATAAACAGAATAAATAAAAATATATTCTGAAGATGGAATATGATCAATTTGCTTCAACATGCACAGCAGATTATATGTAAATATTATTTTTTTGCATTTTGAACATATTGGGGGCCAAAATACCCTCTTATCATACCTTGACCTTTTTAAATATATTATTGATGCACTATTATAAAAAGTTAGTAATATGTAAAAATAATTTGCTTTGAACGATTCTAACAATTACTATTAATGATTGAACAAATGCAAGTGAAGAGAAAAACTAACGGGACGCCGTGAGTTTTTAAAAAAATCAAGATTGCCGTGTGTCCCTTTAATTTAGCTGAAGTGTAAGTTGTTGATAAAATGATAGCTTTTGGGTCCTTTTCAATGACTAAAATGATAGCTCCAGTTCTTTTTAATGTCTATCAACCACCATTAGCTAATGTCTATCAACCACCGTTAGCTAATGTCTATCAACCACCGTTAGCTAATGTCTCAACCACCGTTAGCTAATGTCTATCAACCACCGTTAGCTAATGTCTATCAACCACCATTAGCTAATGTCTATCAACCATCGTTAGCTAATGTCTATCAACCACCATTAGCTAATGTCTATCAACCACCGTTAGCTAATGTCTATCAACCACCGTTAGCTAATGTCTATCAACCACCATTAGCTAATGTCTATCGACCACCGTTAGCTAATGTCTATCAACCACCGTTAGCTAATGTCTCAACCACCGTTAGCTAATGTCTATCAACCACCGTTAGCTAATGTCTATCAACCACCATTAGCTAATGTCTATCAACCATCGTTAGCTAATGTCTATCAACCACCATTAGCTAATGTCTATCAACCACCGTTAGCTAATGTCTCAACCACCGTTAGCTAATGTCTATCAACCACCGTTAGCTAATGTCTATCAACCACCATTAGCTAATGTCTATCAACCATCGTTAGCTAATGTCTATCAACCACCATTAGCTAATGTCTATCATCCACCATAAGCTAATGTCTATCAACCACCGTTAGCTAATGTCTCAACCACCGTTAGCTAATGTCTATCAACCACCGTTAGCTAATGTCTATCAACCACCATTAGCTAATGTCTATCAACCATCGTTAGCTAATGTCTATCAACCACCATTAGCTAATGTCTATCAACCATCGTTAGCTAATGTCTATCAACCACCGTTAGCTAATGTCTATCAACCACCGTTAGCAGTAAGCTTGAAGATCATGCGATACATACATAGACCAGTATTTCTTATGCCCGTCATTGACAGAACATATGTGATCATGCTAGGCGGTCAGGTGGCGGGCTATAGTCTTGATCATCTGCGATGCTTGTGGTCCGAGTATTAACTTTCCTACCCCATCCAACCCCTTCTCAAAGAAGCGAAAACAGGTTTGGCTGGGTTATGAAATAAAACCTTAATTTCGGCTTAACAAGTCTGCATATTGTAAAATTAAAACATCTAATAGGTAATTTTAAACAGGTTATTGCATTTTTTCAGTAAAAAATGTATTTAAACGTGTTTTATTGTCAGAATATATGCTATAAAACCCTGCTAATATAAGCTTTCCCATCACTTAATGGAATT
The DNA here is from genome assembly GCA_037043455.1 of Cyrtodaria siliqua. Taxonomy (NCBI): domain Eukaryota; kingdom Metazoa; phylum Mollusca; class Bivalvia; order Adapedonta; family Hiatellidae; genus Cyrtodaria; species Cyrtodaria siliqua. The sequence continues at coordinate 434,168 of JAWPHD010000020.1, read as the reverse complement.
AAGGCGGGACCACGTAATGATTAGAATTACAAATGCCTTGACCCTTTATACAGAAAAAAATGAAAATGGAAAAATGTCCGTAATTTATTTATTTTTCATTATAGTATTTTTGACCATCCACATTCAGTTTGTCTAAGTAACCAGCCAGATTGCACCAGTATTCCCAGAGTTAGTGATGCTTTATTGGTGAAAATCTTTGAAATTGATGATGTCCGTTCATTAACTGGAGTAATTCTAATTGAAATTTAACCAAACATAGACATGATAGACACAATGCTAAACCAGCAGAATATCTTGGTCATGTTTGATAATCAGCCAGATGGCTTCAGTAACACTGGAGTTATTGCCCCTTAATTGATGATAATTGTTGAAATTGACGATATCTGCTCAATGATTTTAGTAATTGTATATGTATACCGGGGGAACATATTGTTTTTAGCTTGGATGTCTGTCTGTTTGTCTATCTCTCTGTCTGTCACAAGTCATGTCCTCTCCATATCTCTTGAACCGCTTCAGGGATTTTTGTGTCGCCTTTTCGTAGAAAAATGTGATACATAGGGATCACTTTGTCATCCGTCAGTCGTTCCGTCCGTCCGTCCATCAATTACAAAAAATTAATGTTGGCTATAACTTTCTCATTTCTTGACTTTTCTTCATCAAACTTTCAATATAATACTCATCATGGCAACATCGACATGACATGATGTCCATACTACTCCTTTGAAACTACCTGAGAGATTTTCATAAACTTCACAGGAATGTTGATCTAGCTATCAAAAACCTATCAGTAGGGCTTCAAGGTCATTGACCTCTTGTTTTCTTCACGAAAACTTAACGATGGCTATAACTTTACTCTTATTTTTTTCTTCACGAAAACTTTACGTTCGCTATATTTCTTCATCAGACTTTCAATATATACCCATCATGACAACATCGACATGACCATACTAAAACATAAAGTTCAAGGTCACACTGAAGGTCATTATATGGGTTAAATACTCTTTTTTTTTTTCTTCACGAAAACTTAACGTTGGCTATAACTTTCTGATTTCTTGATATTTCTTCATCAAACTTTCAATATATACTCATCACTGACAACATCGACATGACCTTTCCAAATATATTCAGGTCAAGGTCACACTGAAGGTCATTATGTGGGTTAAAATATTCATTTTTTCCTCACGAAAACTTAGTCATGCTAGTTTGTCAAGGGTCATTTATCAGGGTCCAAAAAAACTTGTTATACTGACAAAGCGCTAAAAGGCGACACAAATGTTCCGCGTAACACCCGTCTAGTGAAATAACTTGACACAAATGTTCACCATATCAAGACGACATGCAGAGCGCAACTTCTTGCCACGTCCGTTCAAGATCAAGGTCATATGCACTATATTTTTTGTCCTCTTCATATCTTGAAATGCTTGAGGGATTTTGAAATAACTTGGTACAAATGTTCATCATATCGACACGATGTGCAGAGCGCAAATCCTGCCACGTCCGTTCAAGGTCACACTTAGAGGTCGAAGGTCATATGCACTAAACATGTTTTTTGTTACAAAAACAACCCCGTCTAGTTTTAATATAAATTTACCAGATGACTGGTAAGGTTGTCTGCATGGTGCCTGGATCCAAAATAATGTATATTTTGTTTGTCATTTTCGCAGATGACTGTTGCAAGGTCGTCACCGTGGTGTTGGATCCACTATAATGTATATTTTGCTTCAGTCGGTTTTCCAGATGACTGTGGTAAGGTTGTCTCCATGGTGGCTGGATCCAATATACTGTATGTTTCGTTTCACTCAGTTTTCCAGATGACTGGAAAGGCTGTGTGCAAGGTGGCGGGATCCAATATAACGTATATTTTGTTTCAGTCAGTTTGCCAGATGGCTGTTGCAAGGTTTCCTCCATTCGAGTGGGATCCAATATAACGTATATTTTGTTTCAGTCAGTTTGCCAGATGACTATTGCAAGGCTGTCTGCATAGTGTGGGATCCAATTAATATAATGTTATTTTGTTTCAGTCGGTTTGCCGGATGGTTGTGGCAAGGTTGTCTCCGTGGTGGCAGGAGCCTACCACACTGCTGCTCTTACCGGTAAGGCAAACAAATTGAATTGAATGTTGTTTAATGGCTCATCAACACATTATATGTTATTTAGAGCAGTTCGAGAGAGAGAGGGTAAGGATATATAGAAATCCATGAAAATCTGCCCTACTGTTACTTAAAGACATATTTCGAGCCTATTGTATTTGGTGGGGAGAGAATTTCTATAGGTAACTGTAAATCACTGTTAGCCATACAATTTCATGAGCAAAGTGTGATATTCAATTTTTCTTCAGATTATGAGGCCCACCCAATATGGCAATAAAGCATTTGTGACCAGTACACATAATAACACCATACAGAATGTTATATATGTATTGTGTTGTGCTCTGATTTTTGGTCTGAAAACAATTAAGAAATACCAGATAAGTTTTGTATTCAAAAGCTAACTTATGAACATATATTTCTTCATGAAAGTAAATTACAAAGTGTTGTTAAGCTATTCTTACCCTCAGTATAGCAATGCTATACAAATAAAAAACTAAGAGCGGGCCTCAATTTATATACCTGAGTTTATCAGCCATGAAGCCTGCTGGCTGTAAACAATGACCAAGTAGCTTTGGGAAATGTGTCTTTAAGAAATAGAACATCATTTACGGTGAATTATATATCACGAGCCCGGAGGGTGAGTGAAATTATTGTTTACAATTGAACGACAAACCGTGATGTATTATGAGCTCGACTGATCAAAGATCAGCAGAGCTTATGCCATGGTGCGGCGTCCGTTGTCCGTCTGTCCGTCCATCTGTCTGTCCGTAAACTTTTATTTGTAGCCACTACTCCTCTGAAACTACTGGATGGATATTCATGAAACTTTACAGAAATGTTGCCCATGAAGACTAGTTGATCCTAGCAAAAATTCATGCTGATGTGAAATCCAAGATGGCCGCCAAAGCTAAAAATAGATTTTAAAATACAAGTTTGTAGCTACTACTTCTTGAAAACTATTAAGTGATATTGATATGGGACTTTTTCTAAAATGATCAGCATGACATGATGTTGATCCTAGTCATACATTATTTTGATTCGATGTTAAACATGGCTGCCAGTGGCAATCTTTGTTTACATAGAGTTATATAGTAAAAACTTGTAGCGACTACTGCTCTGAAACTACTTGACGGATGTTCATGAAACTTTACAGGAATGTTGCTCTTGATGTCTAGTCGATCCTAGAACAATTTCAGGCTGGTCGGAAATTCAAGATGGCCGCCACGGCTAAAAATAGATTTAAAATAAATAAATTTGTTTGCTGTTGATGTCTAATTGATCCCAGATTTTTTTTAGGTCAGCCGGAAATTCAAGATGGCCGCCATGGCTAAAAACAGATTTTTAAAAATAAGTTTGTAGCGACTACTTCAGCGACTACTTCTTGAAAACTGTAAGTGATATTGATATGGGACTTTTTCTAAAATGATCAGCATGACATGATGTTGATCCTTGTCGAAAATTATTTTGATTCGACATTAAACATGGGCGCCAGTGGCCATCTTTGTTTACATAGAGTTTGTATAGTAAAAATTTGTAGCGACTACTCCTCTAAAACTACTTGACGGATTATCATGAAACTTCACAGGAATGTTGCTCTTGATGTCTAGTTGATCCTAGTACAATTTCAGGTCGGCCGGAAATTCAAGTTGGCCACCATGGCTAAACATAGATTTTTAAAAACAAGTTTGTAGCGACTACTTCTTGAAAACTGTAAGTGATATTGATATGGGACTTTTTCTGAAATGATCAGCATGACAAGATGTTGATCCTTGTCAAAAAATATTTTGATTCGACATTAAACATGGCTGCCAGTGGCCATCTTTGTTTACCTAGAGTTAAATAGTAAAAACTTCAACTTGTAGCGACTACTCCTCTGAAACTACTTGACAGATTTTTACGAAACTTCACAGGAATGCTGATCTAGCTATCAAAATCTATCAGTAGAGCTTCAAGGTCATTGACCTCTGGTTTTGATTTTACATTCTTTGTAGCCATTTAATATCTTCACCAAACTTTGTATATTATACATGTGTCATGCATTCTAAAACAAGGCCTCCAGAAGGCAACACACGCTCCGTAGATCTTCTTCTAGTTATTTATCTATAATTTAGAAATCAGTTCTTCCTGAATAAATTCATTTGGTGGTGAAAATTAATTTGCATTTAACAAAATGTTTTCAAGTCATAAGGTGACATAATCTTCACCAGTTTCAGCCTTTAATATTGACGCTTACAATTTCAGACACTGGTGCTGTACTGGTATGGGGCTGTAACAAGTATGGTCAGTCTACCCTTGACCCCTGTGGTGTACCCCTGGTCATGGCTCCTACCCTGGTGGACCAGACAGTGTTTGGTGACAACAAGGTGAAGGCCATCAAGTCAGGGTGGACACACTTGATCGTACTAACGGGTGAGCCAAGCACTTAGGAATTAATTTACTATTTAATTGTCAAAATTGACTCTTAATTACTAGTATAATTACAGATAGGTACACTGAGGTACACAGAGGCATTTGCTTTAAAGGGGTTGATGCACTATTTTCAAATAAGATTATTTAAAAGGGCTCTGAAAAACTTAAGAAAAAACTGAAAGAATTATCAAAAGTGCGCCTCTTTACCATATATGGCATATTGACAAAATATACTTTAAAGCAAAGAAAATCACTGCAAATTGATTAAAAATTAAATTGATACAGAAAAAGGCGCGATGATGTCATCATTCCAAGATGGCCACCTCTAGTTATGTTTCTCTGCAAATTTTCAATAGTTCATATCTCCTTTATTTTTCATGGCATTTTGATAATTTTTTCAGCATTTTTCAAGTTTTTCAGAGCCCTTTAAAATAGTACATACCCCTTTAAATATAAAAAAGTCGGTATCAATACATTATCAAGCATTGACAAAAAAATATAGATCTACTTAAAACGTAAAATATTGTCTAGGAAATACAATAAAAGGCAGAAATCAAGATTTTGGATGTGGAGGTGAGCGCGGGGATGAGTGGTGGGTGAATGCCATCAGACCCCAAAAGATTGATTACGTTTAAAAGCTGGCTGTAGGTCTGCAGTTTATGGAATAATCCTAGTTGGTAATATGGTAGAATAATTCTACCCATCTTAGCTTTCCTGCCATATAGAGAAGATGAAAGAACATGAACTGTAGGCTCACACATCTCAACTGTAACAAATACAGCTGATGAAATCTACTCCGAAATAATTTGAAAGATTATTGTTGACTATTAATAGTTTCAGTTGAAAATGTCAATTACACAGTTGCATCATACCAATTACTAGCCATGGATTAGAATGAAATAAATGTTAACTAACCATTTGTGACTTAAAACAGCTGGTTCTACTTATTGCAGAGAATGGTGACCTTTATAGCTGGGGTCGTGGTGATTACGGCCAGTTGGGAAGGTCAAGGTCATTCAGTGCTACACCAGGCAAGGTAGAGACACAAGGCAGATTTACCAGCTTCGAGTGCGGCTCGGAACATACTCTGTTTATATCGGGTATGGACTGTGTTTTGTTTATTTTTTGTGAGGAACTAAACTGCTGGTCTCTCAAAGCAGGTGGTCTCTCGGGCACACTGACTGTTTTATCCGTGTGATGCCTGAAGGATCAGCGTTGGGTCATCTTCCAAACAGGCCAGTTATCATTAGGGGCTGGCGTGGCCAAGTGAATAGCACTGTGGACTTGTAATCCAGAGGACCCAGGTTCAAGCCGCACTGTTGCCACCGAGTTTCGTCCTGTGTTCTTGGGCAGGACACTTTCTCTGTCGTATGGGGATGTTAACCAGAGGTTTAGTGTATTGGAGGCAATCCTCCGAAAACGTTAATAACTATAGAAAGCAATTCATTAGCAAAAGTAGGGCAGGTTCCCAGATTCTTATGTATCCTTCCCATCTCTCTGGAGCAGCTCTAAATAACCTATAATGTGTTGATGAGCAGTCAAACCATATTCAATTTAATACTTACTCTGTGCTTCAAGTTATGAATACGCATGGGTTAAAATTGTCATAAACCCGCCCCGGGTTCAATCCTCCGTGGTGCCACTGAATTCCGTCGGTGTGTTCTTGGGCAAGACACTTTCCCTTAGCCTCGTCCACCGGATGGGGATGTAAACCGGGCGGTCCCGTGTATCGGTCTATCCTCCAAGCGTGTAAAAGAACCATATGAATCTATTTGATAATAAGAGTAGGGCAGGTTCCCGGATTCCTATGTATCCTTCCCCTCTCTCTGGGGCGGCTCTAAATAAACTATACTGTGTTGATGAGCCGTTAAACAACATTCAATTCAATTGTCATAAACCCGAACATTGAAGTACATGTATTTCATAAACTCAGTAAAGCTGGTGCATGCATGGTAACATTTGTGAACATCTGATACTATATTGGTAATTTTGCCATCTATAATAAAAATCATTTCATTCTCATATATCATGATTCTCATATGATTCTTATATAAAATGAGCCCGATATGATTCTCATATAAAACCAATCATATAGTAGGTATATGATAGGAGTTACATATAATTTTCGCATGAGAATGAAATCATTAAAGGGACACATGGCAATCTTGGGTTTTAAAAACTTGCGGCGTCCCGTTAGTTTTTCTACATAAATTGCATTTGTTCGATCATTAATGTTAATTATAAGAATTGTATTAAGCCATTTGTTTTTTCATATTATTAATTGTTGTTATTATTGCACCAGTAATATATTAAAGCTTATAGTATAATAAGACGAAATAGTGAATACTTAAAATTTGGTTTATTTAAATTTAACCAGGGTAAAAGTAAAAATGATACTGAATAAAAATCGAGACACTCATTTTAAATACTTCAAGATTGCCGTGTGTCCCTTTAAAGCTTCATTTTCAAAGCACAAACATTTTCATATGATTCTCATGAAAAATATAGTTTTCAGCTTTGATTTGATTCTCGTAAGATACTTATATAAAAACTTTTATATAAGAATCATGTATTGCTCCTTTTATATGAGTATCATATACTGATAAAAATAAGTTTAGCAAGTAAATTGCATGGCAAATTCATTTGCACATATTCTAGGCTATGCGTGGCAGAGGTCATTAACTATATAATTAACATAATTAGCAGATATATGCAGGGCATTGTGTTTGAAATGTAATCTGCGAAAAAAATAAAAAATAAAATTAACCTACCTGCTTTACAGATAATATAATTTCGTTCTTATTTCAGTGTAAAGGGAGGTAATGTCAATATTTTAAACTTTGGTTCGTTATTGCATTATAATGACAAGGTTACTTACTATCCATCGATTTTGCGTTTTTTATAACTTGAAACCCAGAACTGTTATTTAGTGGCGTTTACCCTTGTTCTTTGACATATTGGTATTTTTATGCCCCCAAAGGGTGGCATATAGTAGTCGCATCATCCGTCAGTCGTGTCCGGTCAATACTCTGGCATTCCTGGACGGATTTTCAAATAACTTGGCACAAGTGCTCACCACAACAAGACAACATGTCGGCGCAAGTCCTTGGCTCCAAGGTCAAGGTTTCACTTAGAGGTCAAAGGTCAAAACCACTTTGGGGGCATTTTTCACTTAGTGACATTTCTTGTAAATATTTGACTAAATGGGAGATAACTCTGGTACCTACACTGGATCACAACTAATTAGTGAAAGAGAAGATCACCCTATATGTCATGCAAATGTTTTATAATACTTCACATTATAAAATAGCATTCAATTTCTTTAAGCTAAATGTACATAAGGACTTGCTAAACTTATTGTTTTCCGTATATAATAGGTATTATATGAGAATCATACATTAAAGAGAGAATATTTATCATATATGAATCATATGATTTTTATATCTGGCAAAATTTTGTGTCTAATGCTTCACATTGTTATTTCCAGATAATCACCAGTTATGTGCCCTTGGCTGGAATGAGCATGGAATATGTGGTACAGGTGATGAAGTCAATGTGGAGAGAATTAAACTTGTGGATATGCTGGCCAAACATTCTGTGATAAAGATAGGCTGTGGTGGGGGACACTGTTTTGCCATCACTGACGATGTAACTTGATGTCGGAAGATATATGTTAACCATTCAGAGTTTTATAAAAGCTTGTAAACGATCAGACGCAATGAAAGTGTCCAAAAAGATTCCTCGACAACAGATATAGATGGATGTTTCTTGCATATCAGATATGGATACCCATGTTCAACTAATGTGCTGGAAAATCTCATCTTACACATGAGGGGAAAATAAAAGTCATGCGCATCAACGATGATGACAGAGACATCAACAGTTGCATTATATCATTGTGTTAACCATTACCCGCTACATATATATAATGGACTGTTCTCTCTTTGAATTAAGACCATTTCATTTATGTGACAAAGGGGTGTTTTGGGGAAATGACTGACCAGCAGCCGAACATTGTAAACCCTGATCAGCCTGCGAGTTACTTGCAAAGGCAAAGGCTATTATAGTGAAGCTTAGGGGGTTAAAGGTTAATAAATTTACAGAAAATGAATCAATTCCAATTTTAAAATTTCTTACCATCTGTATAACTGTTTTAATCGAAACCTCTGCTATGCCTTAGTTATACCTTGTGTTCGAATTCCAGATGAAAGATCATATACAAAATTTAATTTTAATTTACATGATTTAAATTTAAAAAAAAATCAATTTAAAACAAGAAATTTGTAATTCTTACATGGTTTGTAAAATGCCTTTTGTTTTGGAGGGTTTGTTAAATGTCAAGGTCAAAGTAAAACTTAAATACCGCATGTCCATACGAATTTTTCAAATATGGAACAAGAATGCAAATATCAAAAATGACTAGATCGGCATGATATCCTTCTTGTTCATGAGTTGTATGCTGGAGGTGTGGTATGAAAGATGAAGTCTAACAAAATACGGCTGTAGTTTATGCTAAAGGTGTGGTATGAAAGATGAAGTCAAACAAAATACGGCTGTAGTTTATGCTGGAGGTGTGGTATGAAGGATGAAGTCAAACAAAATACGGCTGTAGTTTATGCTGGAGGTGTGGTATGAAAGATGAAGTCGAACAACTAACGGCTGTAGTTTATGCTGGAGGTGTGGTATGAAAGATGAAGTCGAACAAAATACAGCTGTAGTTTATGCTGGAGGTGTGGTATGAAATATGAAGTCGAACAAAATACGGCTGTAGTTTGTTCTGGAGGTGTGGTATGAAAGATGAAGTCGAACAAAATACGGCTGTAGTTTATGCTGGAGGTGTGGTATGAAATATGAAGTCGAACAAAATACGGCTGTAGTTTGTTCTGGAGGTGTGGTATGAAAGATGAAGTCGAACAAAATACGGCTGTAGTTTATGCTGGAGGTGTGGTATGAAATATGAAGTCGAACAAAATACGGCTGTAGTTTGTTCTGGAGGTGTGGTATGAAAGATGAAGTCGAACAAAATACAGCTGTAGTTTATGCTGGAGGTGTGGTATGAAATATGAAGTCGAACAAAATACGGCTGTAGTTTGTTCTGGAGGTGTGGTATGAAAGATGAAGTCAAACAAAATACGGCTGTAGTTTATTCTGGAGGTGTGGTATGAAAGATGAAGTCAAACAAAATACGGCTGTAGTTTATGCTGGAGGTGTGGTATGAAGGATGAAGTCAAACAAAATACGGCTGTAGTTTATTCTGGAGGTGTGGTATGAAGGATGAAGTCAAACAAAATACAGCTGTAGTTTATGCTGGAGGTGTGGTATGAAAGATGAAGTCAAACAAAATACGGCTGTAGTTTATGCTGGAGGTGTGGTATGAAGGATGAAGTCAAACAAAATACAGCTGTAGTTTATGCAAGCATGGCGTGATATCTTCAGAAACCTCTCAGGAAGGTTAGGATGGGGTCTTGTTGCATTTTATACCTATATTCAATAAGAGCTATGATTCACACAGCTAGAAATAATCATACAATACATGGACAAGATATAAATTTATCTCCTTGATTTGAATTCGATTTACTGATTTTGATTTGTTTAAAAGAAAGTTCACAAGTGTATTTTATATTAAAGTTATTTGCATGTTAATGAATATTGTCCTGGCCATATTGTTACAAGATTTATAGATTCATGGTATTATAAACTCACTGTGATAATAAATTGGTGAACATGCCCTTATTTAGGCATCAAGTTTTAAGTTTTAAAGCAGTTTAAATGTGCATAGTGTATTAGTATGTTGCATTTTAATCTATAAATCTTTAATATTCTACAACTTTACGTTTCTTGTTAAGTGAAACATTATGTAGAACCTTTTACGAGATATATTTTACATGTATTACATGTATATATTTATTCTGATTTTATCATTAAAATATTTAAATATATTTTTCTCTGTTTTTTGCTTTCGCTAGGTATAGGTAATGCTGAGCAGTTTCACGAGGTTATCTTTCCTGTGCTGATAACAGAAATACCTACAAGAATGACCCGCAAATCCTTTTATTGACTGATTAGTCGAGTATTCTAACCAGGGTTACATTTATGATGAATATACAAAAGTTAATTAAGTCTAGTTAGCTCTACTGGTAGGGCTTATGCCATGATCTGTTGTCCCTCATCATCATTAGTTTACTTTTTAGGTCGACTGGCCATTCATCCGTTAACTTTAAATGTCAACACTCTAGCACTTTTGTTTTTCACCCGATCTTTACCAAACTTTAGCAGATTATTAATATCAATGAAAGCTCGGATGTGTTCGAAAACCAGCCAGATTGGACCAGTAACAACCAGAGTTATTGCCCTTGAATTAACAAAAATTGCTATATTTTGTCTTGTCAACACTCTTGCGCCTCCATTTTGTATTCTACCTTTAAGAAACTTTGCCAGATTGTTGATATTGCTGAAATTATTGAAAAATGTGTTAACTTTATTATGTCAACACTCTAGCACCTTTGTTTTTCATCTGATCTTTACCAAACTTATCCAGATTGTTAATATCAATGACAGCTCGGCTGAGTTAAAAAACCGGCCAGATCGGACAAGTAACAACGAAAATTGCTATATTTTGTCTTGTCAACAATCTAGAGGCTCCATTTTGCATCCTACCTTTATCAAACTTTGCCAGATGGTTGATATTGATGGAAGCTCGGTCAAGTTCGAAAACAAGCCAGATCGGAGCAGTAACACTGAAGTTATGGCCATTGAATTTATTGAAAAATGTGTTAACTTTTTAATGTCAACACTAGCACCTTCATTCTTTACCAAACTTGACCAGATTTTTACTATCGATAAAAGCTCGGAAAAATTTGAAAATCAACCAAATCGTATTAGTAACACTGGAGTTATGGCCCTTGATTTAGTTTACACTAGAAAATGTGTCCATGGGACACAAATGCCCCGCTAAAGGGTCATCGGTTGCTTACAAAATGGAGTAACAAAATGTTAAGTGTAATAATAAAAAGGCAAGTTATATTCTGCTTATGTAGATACACATACATGTTTTTATATGTGCTTTAAAAAAAAAGTCCCCAAGTCACACCGTATAATAAATAATAACATATCAACATCAAATAAGGTTTAAACAATCAGGTTTGGTTTCTTTAGAGTATAATATGCCTTCGAACTTAAGATTTAATTACATTTTAAATACATATTTTATTATGGCACTCGTTTTACTCATATGCCTGCAAGTAGGCAACCATAAACGACCGGGACTGTCCCTACTTACAAATGGGCACACATACGGACACATAATTTAGATTTTTTAGAAAACACATTCATTCATTCATTCATTCACTCGTTCATTCATTTAAACTCATTGGTCCTATAACTGAATATTTATACATACGAGGGGCATCCCAGAAATATTGAGACTTTTGCTATAACATTTTTATTATCTATTCATTTAAAAGATATTTGGCACCAATGCAGTTCATATATTATCTTCTATTTCCGAAAGTGACAGTAGTACTGACGGCACGAAACACAAGTTTTGTTGTCGCTATAGCAACCATATAATGCTGATGCGGGGAGGGTCTAAACGGTCTCTTGAGTTGCTTAAGAAATAGTGATATTACCAGTGAATATAGACGTCAAATTTGGCGAGCTTTAGTGTGTGTGTTAGACGACATCACACGCACACGCTCAGTAAATTTTGACGTCATATCCGTTTCCGTTAGTAAACAGTCCGTAAACAATGAGTAGCAGCAAACTTAAAGATCCGAAGAAAATGACGTCAACAGATCCGCATGAAAGTCGCGCAGTAATCAAATTTTGTTGTTAACTTGGGCAGACACCTACCCAAACATTGAAACTAATTAACCGATCGTCTATGAAGTCAACTGTATCGCGTGCACTCGTGTTCAGGTGGCACAAGCGTTTTAGTGAAGGACGTGCATCGTTACAAGATGATGAAAAGAGTTGAATGTCATTGTTGCAGTTCACGACGTCGTGACGTCGCTATGACCGTCCCCGCTTCAGCATCGTACTCCTTGTACCGATGTGAATATTTTCAACATTATATGTACAATTATCATGATTCTTGGTAATCTGGTGCACAAAAGATGAAACTATATTTCTTGTTTTTTTTAATGTTGTATTCCCATCGACCTTTGAATAAGAGCAAAAGTCTCAATACTTTTGGGATGCCCCTCGTATGTAGTAACAAAACTAAAAAGGTACATGATCATGATTATGTTTTTAAACTGAGAAACTGACACATGTTCGTGTGTTCTGCGTGTATTAAAATATGCCCACTAAAAATACCCATATAAATAAGTACAACAATTACTGAACCCTTATGCCACATGTCTTCTATTAGAAGAAGAGCATGTTATGAAAGGCTAGTAATTGTCTAATATTTATTTTGACCTGTGTGAAACTATGGCTTTTGATATCTAAGAAACTGAGTTAATAAAAACCTTTAATGTAAAAGTTCGATGGAAGAGCCAGAGGTTTAATATTTTGCATTTGCTATCTATAAGCTTGTGATCCTCTACTAAGTTTGTTCAAATGGTGACCCAGGGGTCACATTTGGCTCCACCACGGGGGTCACAGTTTTACATAGGCTTGTATAGGCTTGTATAGGGAAAAACTGAAAAAATCTTCTTCTCTGGAATCACATGGCACAGAGCTCTCATGTATTATATGTAGCATCAGCTTATGGTCTTTTACTAAGTTTGTTCAAATGGTGACCCTGGGGTCAAAATTGTCCCCGTCCTGAGGGTCACAGTTTTACATAGACTTATATAGGATTTGTTTTTTTTTAAATCTTCTTCTCGGAAACTACAAGAGCCAGAGGTTAGATATTTTACATTTATTATAAGCTTATGGTCCTTTACCAAGTTTGTTCAAATGGTGACCCTGGGGTCACATTTGGCCCCGCCCTAAGGGTCACATGTTTTACATAGACATGTATAGGGAAAAACTTAAAAAATCGTCTTCTCTGAAACTGCAAGAGCCAGAGGTTTAATATTTTGCTACTGCTATAAGCTTATGGTCCTTTACCAATTTTGTTCAAATGGTGACCCTGGGGTCACATCTGGCCCCGTCCCGGGGGTCACAGTTTTACATAAATGCTTGTATAGGGAAAAACTAAAAAAAATCTTCTTCTCTGGAACTGCAAGAGCCAGAGGTTAATATTTTGCATTTGCTATAAGCTTATGGTCCTTTACCAAGTTTGTTCAAATGGTGACCCTCGCATCACATTTGACCCCTCCCAAGGGTCACATGTTTTACATAGACATGTATAGGGAAAAACTTAAAAAATCTTCTTCTCTGAAACTGCAAATTTGACCCAGGGTTACCATTTGAACAAACTTAGCTGACCATAAGCTGATGCTACATGTAATACATGAGAGCTCTGTGCCTTGTGGTTTCACAGAAGATTTTTTAAAGTTTTTGCCTATATGTCTATATGAAAAACATGCAAAACATCAATATACAAACTTTGGACCCCCGGGATTTTTTAAGGTTTCGACCGTATATGGTAATGGCAGCCATCTTGGATGTAGCGCTGACCTAATTTTAACAAATCTAAAAAGCATTCATCTAAGGATCATCCATGTGAAGTTTGGTCAAAATTAGCCAAGCGGTTTCTGAGGAGAAGTCGTTTGAAGAAAAGTTAACGGACGGAAGACGGACAACACACCATGCCATAAGCTCTTGGCCAGTAGAGCTAAAAATTAATTAAACAAGAGGCTCATACAATTAATTCATGTTTATTAACAAGCTGAATTACCAATGTCTACAACACAAAATATCACAGGTTATATTAATAACAAGAGCTGTCGGAGAACAGCGCAGCTCCACTATTCGATTTTTCAGAGAATAATAAATTTATAGCTAGTATATACCATCAGAAAACAAGGCTACAACAATGTGGGGTGGGGTTGGGAGCACAACATAACTATGTGTAAAAATTGACAAAAGCAACACAGAAATATGTAAAAAAAAAAGTTTCAAGTAGTTTGGGGTGTGGGGGAGAGCGGGGGGAGAGGCGGGAGTGGGTTGGGGGCTGGGGGAGGGGGAAACATATATGTGTAAGAATTGACTAAAACAACAATGAAATATGAAAAAAAAAAACAGTTAAGAAATGACTAAAACACAGAAATATTTAAAAACAACAACAAAATTAGATTTTCAAGTGGGGGTTGGGTGGGAGGAGTGGGGGTGAGAGTGGGTTGGGGGGAAATGGGGGGGGGGGGGGGCAACATATGTGTGTAAGAATTGACTAAAACAATAAAGAAATATGTAAAAAAAAACAAAAAAAAATCCAAGTGTGGGGCGGGGTGGGGGGGGAGGGGGGTTGCAACATATATGTGTAAGAATTGACAAAAGCAACACAGAAATATGTAAAAAAAAAATATAATAGTTTCAAGTGGGGGTGGGGTGGGGTGGGGTGGGGTGCGGTTGAGCGGGGGTGAGGGTGAGAGGCAGAAGTGGGTTGGGGGTGGGGGTGGATGGGGCAACATATATGTGTAAAAATTGACTAAAACAACGAAGAAATATGTAAAAAAAAAAAAAAAAAAAGTCTGAGATGGGGTGAGATGCGGGAGTGCGTTGGGGGTTTGCGGGGGGTGGGGAGGGGAGCAACGTATGTGTGTAAGAACTGACTAAAACAACAAAGAAATATGTAAAAAAAAAAATAAAAAAAATTCAAGTGTGGGGCGTGGTGGGTGGGGTGATGGGGTGAGAGGCGGGAGGGTGGGGGCGGGGAGGGTTGCAACATATATGTGTAAGAACTGACAAAAGCAACACAGAAATATGTAAAAAACTCAGGTCTTGTATACTGGCTGTATACAAGATATCGTCATTTTTAAGTTGTTTCTTTAATATATCTAAATCAAAACTAGTCATCTCATAAACATTTTTGCCGGTAGAGAAGCTTACCCTTTTGCCGTAAATATTCTGTGTTTACATTGTTCCTATTTTCAGTAACAAGTGTCACGAGACCGTTACTAAATATTGACTGAACTGGGCCGGTCGTTTGAACTGAAAGTAATAGTTATCGTCATGTTCAATAATCCATGTTAGGGATGGTGAAAACGTGTGTAGTTATTAATTGAAACATAAATATACCATTGCATATGAATACGGTCATATGAATACACACAAAAAAATCTAGAAAAAAGCTATATCTACAATTTAAAATGTTTTTTCAACTGTAGGTATCGGATGTAATTTACTTCACTAGTTTAAAGGGAAATAACTGATTGATTGACGTGAACTATTTGTCTCCCTTGGCTGAAAATGTTTAGCACATGCTTTTAGTTTTTTGGGCATGTCAACTTGATTCAATGGTTCGACGTAAAAGGTCAGCTATTTAAAAAGGAAATTTTCCTGCGCATGCGCATTGGCGTGTGATTCCCCCGATTGTGTTTTGTTTATAACGGTATTTATATAGGTAAACGAGTTGGTTTGAGCACAGACATATTAATAAACAGATAGGAAACTTCCTATCTTAACCAATGAAGTAACCAAAATATCACGTGGCACCTTAATTTTTCCTTCTATCTCCTCTCTCAATTATTTACTGATTTTGATGAGAATACATTCAAACGATTCATAGTGAATTGCAAAATGGTATTATAAAAAATTATGTTTATTTTTAAAGTAAGAAATTGTATAAAAAGATGTTTAAAGTTAAAAATGTCATCATTTTTCGCTTTTCTCTTAAAAATCAAGGTTTTGACATAGTCAAAGTTTCCGTTAAACTCCTTTTTTTCTCTAAATGTAAGAGGAAGAAAATTACTATCATTGGAAAGAAAATTAAATTTGTGATGGTATTTGGCGTGAATGAGACTTGTATCTATAAAACTCTTCATAATACGTGTGTTTAAAGTTGGAAAATAATTTGTGAAATTTTCGCACTGTGTCACGTGAAATTTAGATAATTTTCGTAGTGTCCAATCTATTTGTTATTAGGTCTGTGGTTTGAGAGTGTATGTTAACATTTCTAAACTATTTTTTCCTCTCCAATCGTCTGATGATAGTGTGTAGTGATTTGTAAAGTGGGGTCGAAAAATAATTACATCATCGAGCGTTTTATTAATAATGACGAAATCTGGTGAATGACGATAACTGGTACACAACCAGTATATTGTAGACAAAATATCTTGGAAAATCGATACCTGTTCTGCAAACCACACTACACACATATAAGTTGCCATACACAATTTGCAGCTGATTCAGAATTTAAAACCACACTGTGAGAGTGTACTACTAAAGATTAATTTTGCGAAAAAGTTAAATCACCGACCCATCATTATTTTTCCAGAAACTAACTAGTAATATGTTAGTCTTCATAAAAAACAGGGAAATTAAAAATTCTTACTGTTCTGATATTCACCAGAGGGCACCCTTAAAGGGGTTGATGCACAACAAGATTTATTTTAAAGGGCTCTGAAAAAACTTGAAAAAAGCTGAAACAATTATCACAGTGCCATGAAAAATAAAGAAGATATGATCTATTGAAAACTTGCAAAAAAACATAAATGGAGGCGGCCATCTTGGAACAATGACATTATCGCACCTTTTTACCATATAATTATGGCATATTGACAAAATGTCTTTTAAAGCAAAGAAACTCACTGCAAATGAAATTTATACATTTTACATCTGTATACTTATTTTTAATCAATATTTTTTTTTGCTTTAAAATGTGTTTTGTCAATATGCCATACCGGTATATGGTCAGGGGCGTAGCTAGGCCGTTTTGGAGGATACGCCCATATATTGGGGTCCAAGGGGCTGTTGGTCGGGGTCCGGAAGCCCTAAGCGTCCGCACGTTGCTTTTGACGATTTTGGGCTGAAAATGATGGTTTTTATTGATTGATAAATAAATTATATAGTTGCGAAAAATGAATATCTTAGATATTTTATGGCATCTGTTTTGATAACTTTGATATTTATATGTTTATAAATTTCTAATGATGGGTCTCACCCTAGTCAGGCTTCAGTTTTTATTGCATTTTTGGAGCACTATGTTTTCTCATTTTTTTTCCAAGAGGCGTACGCCCGGGCGTACGGGCGTATGCCTGGCTACGCGCCTGATGGTAAACAGGCACGATGACGTCATCGTTCAAAGATGGCACTAGTTCAGAATACGTTCATTGAATTTGTCTAAATGTGAAGGAAAGTGCAAGTTATTATGGGATGCCATTTTGGGATCTCCATGAAAGATTTATGGATATCCATTAATAGTGAATAAATAATAAAAGGGCGCCCTTATTCAGTATTGTCTAGAGATAATTTATAAACTAATTGTCTCTTTGAACAAATGTTTCCCCCAAATCACACAGTTCCAATATGAAAAAGGAACTTCTGTATTTCTTATTTCAATGGTGTATTGTTAACGAATAACCAAATAGCGCAGTCCCAAGCAAAGCATCTTGTCTTGTGACCCAATCACAGTCGAATTCCGCCTGTCACATCTGTACTTTTTAGCAAAAAGCATGAACATGACATGCCATTTAGCGGCATTATGCAAAGGCCTTATTACCCAAGATTGTTTGAAGCAGTGCAGAGCCAGTTTGTACCACCCCTTGGTGACGTAAATGTGCCCCAGAGCATTTAGTGCCGTCTCCAGATGAACAACTGTGTCACACCATATACCATCCTGAATAATATCCTCCAGCTTGTCCAGAGCACGGTTGGCAGCTCCAGTGTCATCGAGCAAATTGTCATTTTTGTACTGTAAGAAGTGCAAGTAAACCTTTGGATCTATCACTACCCAGTCACACCAACTGTCATAAAGGTCATGCTTTACGGTGGTTCTAGGTATTCCAAATGACCGATAGCCCTCAAATGTAAGGGGCATGGAAACCATACTCATTTCCAAAGTGTCAAATATAAGACAAGTGGGTATCTTATAGAGCAGTTCTTCAGCATTCATATCTGAGGTCAGGGTAGTTTTCAAACTATGTATTAGCCTTTTTTCATAAACTTTGCCTTGATAAAATGATTTTTTTCTGTGACCATAAGGACAGTGACAGTTCACTTGGATGGGCAAAACCATTTCTGTTGACTTTGTTAGGATTTCTCTGCACCTGCGATATTGACCTTTCTTAAAGAACACGCTTGCTGTTTTCACATAATACTGGAAACTATCAACTTTAAGCGCATCTTTTCTGTAACGCATTGCTTCAAGCGAATTCAATAGTTCATTACCAGTTTCTTGAACAAATCTAGCAAGAAACAAACAAGCTATTTTACTATGTATGTGCTGTTTTGTATGCACAAACATTCTCAGAATTGTATTCTTCCTGGAACACAGGATGTCAATATTACTCTCATCTAGAACAAGTGATGGCTCGTTCAGAAGTAACATCAGGGTTTTCTCTGTGAACGGTTGGAAGGTCGTGACTTGCTCCTTGCATATTAATAAATGACTTATAGTGTCCATACGGTCAATAAAGTCTTTTAGGTAGGAGATAACCTTTTTAATGTTGGTCGCAAATAAAGGTTTCGCAACACTCACATATCCAGATAGACAAGTCAACTGAATTCTCATGTGCCTCGCATTTGTTTCCATGACCCGAGCCTCAACCGTCAAACCTTTAGGCAAAGGCAACATTCCATGTATGAATGATTTTAAGATACCTAAATAACTATAGAAAACAATATTTAAGGCTGTTTGTACATTCTCTCCTTGTTGTTTGTCACTGAGTTTTGTCTCGAACATATTTTCTTCTGGAATAAAGTAGTTTGGACAGATGTTCCGGCCGACCCATTCATACAATTGCTTAAGACATAACAATGTACAATTTGATAGATTATCTGGTCTCCATATGTTTTGGCTATTGTTCTCAATGGTGTAGAATAGTGCTGTTTTGCAATGGTAGGAGCTAATCACGTCTCCTGCACCAAATGCTTTTAAACAAAACTTTTTGACTAGCTTCAGCAGGATATAGCATTTGTACTGTGTCGGGTTTAAGTTAAGCATGAGGTGTCTTTCCTGATATGAGAAGGATATTCTCCATTGTAAATCTTGCTCAGAGCTTTTTAAATGTCCTACAGCAACAACAAAGCATCCCATCTTCTTAAAAAGTTCAAGTGTCTCTGGAGAAGGCCAGCCATAACGGCGCTCACGTTGAAACCACAGAGTTAATTCTTCTGGCAAATCTTTACATGGGAAGGCACGTACATAGTCTGTAGGGCTGCGCGTTTCCTGAGTCTGTGTTACAGCTGGGCCATGTATATTCAGTCTTTGATCAGGGGCTGTTAATTTATTTGTGTTCCTTACAAAACAATTGTGATTGTTGTCCACTTTTAACGAGTAACTTTTAAAAAAGCAGTGCATTTCAATCCTTGGACTGCTTTTTGCAGGCTTTCCGGTCTGGTATATTTGTAGTTTAGTATATCCAGTGGGGGTTGTTTTATTCTTTACCATGCACAGATATGGCTCATTGGAGGTCTTGTGGTCCATGCATTTACTAGGATCTGCCTCGATGAAGTCTGTATATACAAGAATATCCAAGTCTGAATCTGGTAATTGTAAACTGGTACCATCGGCTTTACTACCCATGATAGTCTTACAGCGTCCTGTGTCAGGAATTATCAGGTTGTCGTAAAGGTTCACCAATACATCACAGTTTACAGATGTTTCTACGTACATGCTTCTTGCCTTTTCATTGAATAAAGTTGCTTCAAAACTTCTGGTCAGATCTTCTACTTCAGATGTGTGTAAATTTTCCTCCTCCATTTTCCACTTTTTTCTTTGTCTAAAAACAATTAAAAAGATGTTCTGTTATTATTGTTGTATTAAACTTAACCTTACTATGGTGATGCAGATTTTATATGCATGGATAACCTTGCATACATAAGAAATGTGGAGATGCAAAATGTATTTAAAACTCATGAAAAGAAACCGAAACTTGAATTGAAACAGACTTTTTCTGTTGAATATTAAACTGGGCTAATAAATTTTGAGCAGGTCTAGTGATTTTACTCAACTACTAGACTGGTGACAGAGGTAAAAAATAACTTTGTTATTCACTAGCAAATTTGGCCAGTGCATAAAATTTCAACTGTGCCATATTGGAAACCCACTAGCCATTACTATGAAATCATGCACATTATTTTGCCAAAGCTATTTTTTGCAAAATAAAACTCTTCTTTTTTCAGCCATGTTAGCTGACAAAAATTTGCTGGACGGTATCATTGATAACCATTATTTTGTACGTAAAACAATGGTGCGTGAGATCGACAAAATGCGACACAGTCTGTTATCCTCGGAATCCCGTGAAGTCATACATTTAAGCAATTTTCTTAACTTGAAAGCAGCTCGTAAATTTTTTGCCTGCTTTTGCAATTTTCAAATCCAAAACTTACAAAATTCGAGTTGCAACTCACAAAATTCGAGTTGCGAGTGCTAAATTCGAGCCCTGGTAATACTTAAAAGGTAAACTTATTTAAAAAATGTTAAGCCCCGAGTCACTGGCTGAAGTGGTCACATAATATTCATTAAAAAGCATGTTATAAACAGAATTCTTGAATTGCAATGTTTTCAATCAATAGAACAATGATTTAAAACAATCCCTAAGTGGACAATCATATTTCAGTGTTGAGACAGGAAATTGTATCTTTTAATATTTGCCTTCTGCTATTATAATTGTCTATTATAATAACAGAAGGCAAATACTAAAAGATACAATGATACAATTTCCTGTGCGTGTTGTGAACTAAAACAAAAATATTTTAAAAAAAAGAAAAAGATTTGTTGTGTTATTTGTTGAAAAAACTTTTGTTTTCGTGAAAAAATGTCCCAGAGTACTGTAGTTAGAGACAAGGTGTGAAGGTCTCTCTGGTCAACATCTGATACCTAACTGTTTTCATCAATTATTTCACTGGCCAAATTCCGAAAATTATCCACAAAACTGGGCTGGTTTGAACCGCAGATGTGTCGTTCTCGAAACCGAAAACAATTTGATCACACCGTTTTCCTGTGACAAGTCAAAATGCTTCGAAAAACGCAGTATACATCACTGTGGAACAAAATAAAGCACATATTCACCGTTATTGGTGGCGATTCCCCGAATGTACCAGTGTCAATCAAATCAATCCGAGACGATTTCAACAACGGAACAAGTAATAAACATAAATACCACGCTTACCTTTTTAAAATTGCTGCATTTGACGAGAAATCTTAAGTTAAGAATATTCACTCCACCCACTGCTTCAGGTCTCACACCTCTAGTATCTCCCCTGAAAGCTCACGGACCTAGAGACAAAAGGAAAATAGAAAATAATTCTAATTTTTTTCTCAATTTTTAATTTGAACAAGAGGTCAATGACCTTGAAGCTCTACCGATTGATTTTGATTTCAGGAAGTAGTCGCTATAAACTTGTTTTTTTTAAATTTATTTTTACCCGTGGCGGCCATCTTGAATTTTGCTAGGATCAATTAGACATCAAGAGCAACATTCCTGTGAAGTTTCATGAAAATCCGTCAATTAGTTTCAGAGGAGTAGTCGCTACAAGTTTTCATTATATAACTCTATGTAAACAAAGATGGCCGCTGACAGCCATGTTTAACATCGAATCAAAACGATTTTTTTGACAAGGACCAACTTCATGTCATGCTGATCATTTTAGAAAAAGTCCCATATCAATATCACTTATAGTTTTTAAGAAGTAATTGCTACAAACTTGTATTTTGAAAATCTATTTTTAGCCATGACGGCCATCTTGAATTTCCAGCCGACCTGAAATTTTGCTAGGATCAATTAGACATAAAGAGCAACATTCCTGTTAAGTTTCATGAAAATCCGTCAAGTAGTTTCAAAGGAGTAGTCGCTACAAGTTTTCATTATATAACTCTATGTAAACAAAGATGGCCACTGGCAGCCATGTTTAACGTCGAATCAAAATAATGTTTGACTAGGATAACCATCATGTCATGCTGATCATTTTAGAAAAAGTCCCATATCAATATCACTTATAGTTTTCAAGAAGTAGTCGCTACAAACTCTTTTTTTAAAAATCTATTTTTAGCTGTGGCGGCCATCTTGAATTTCTGGCCGATCTGAAATTTTGCTAGGATCGATTAGACATTAAGAGCAACATTCCCATAAAGTTTCATGAAAATCCGAAAAGTAGTTTCAGAGGAGTAGTCGCTACAAGTTTTAATATATAACTCTATGTAAAAAAAGATGGCCGCTGGCAGCCATGTTTAACGTCGAATCAAAACGATTTTTGACAAGGACTAACATCATGTCATGCTGATCATTTTAGAAAAAGTCCCATATCAATATCACTTATAGTTTTCAAGAAGTAGTCGCTACAAACTTGTATTTTGAAAATTTATTTTTAGCCGTGGCGGCCATCTTGAATTTCCAGCCGACCTGAAATTTTGCTAGGATCAATTAGACATTAAGAGCAACATTTCCATAAAGTTTCATGAAAATCCGAAAAGTAGTTTCAGAGGAGTAGTCGCTACAAGTTTTTACTATATAACTCTATGTAAACAAAGATGGCCACTGGCAGCCATGTTTAACGTCGAATCATAACGATTTTTGACCAGGACCAACATCATGTCTTGCTGATCATTTTAGAAAAAGTCCCATATCAATATCACTTACAGTTTTCAAGAAGTAGTCGCTACAAACTTATTTTTTAAAAATCTATTTTTAGCTGTGGTGGCCATCTTGGATTTCGCATCAACATGAATTTTTGCTAGGATCAACAAGACTTCATGGGCAACATTTCTGTAAAGTTTCATGAATATCCATCCAGTAGTTTCAGAGAAGTAGTCGCTACAAATAAAAGTTTACGGACAGACGGACGGACGACGGACTCCGCACCACGGCATAAGCTCTGCTGATCTCTGATCAGTCGAGCTAAAAATAGGTTTTTCTTTGCTTTAGCATACATCTGGAGTGTAAAAGACAGATGATGCAGAAAATGCAGAAAATCCCATGTTGATTAATGATGTTTTATTCAAATTTCAGAAGTGTTTGTCCTAAGCACCACATATTCAGTTAGACAGTGACTGTGTAAGAATTTTGTATTTTCCATAGGGGTCACATAAACATGAGCGAGAAAAGAAAAAAAACTGGCTAACTTCTGTATTTTATTGTTTTAAATTATTGCTATACTGAAGATATTAAACCAACAACAATGTCTGCTGGCAAGCTTTGAAGCTCAGATGTTGGAAAAGGCTGTACAGTAACCCTATGGGAAAATTAATTGAGGTGTGATACCTTCAGTGTATTTGTTCAATAGATTCTAGATCATATACGACGCTTGATGTTTTAAAGACTAAGTAGTCTCTAGGTGTACCGGAAGTAAAAGAAATCCCATTGAGACCTGTACAAGAATTTCCAAGCTTTCTACACGGGGATGAACGTACATTCCTCATTTGACTCTGTCAACGTCAAAGAAAGTAGAGCGAACGGTTAGGTCACATGATTATTCAAAAAAAGTTATGACGATGTTTATAATAAATCCTTTTGCGTGATCGGCAAAGATAAAATATAGTCTATAGACCTACATTAAGTAATTCTACGAGTTGAGGAGACCAAAGCACATATTATTTTTGTAGTAAAATAGTCCCGAGTAAAACTAAATTATTTTCATGCATATTTCAAATCTTGCAACATCTAATTTGCAGATATTGTGAAAATTATATTTACATAAGAAAAAAACAAGTTTCAGGCAAACATATTCCAATTTAACAGGTTTTACCAAAATCTTGTAATTTAGTAGTTAGCAGAGATATATGTGAGTGCGAGGAACGATAACTCTGCATGGAGATTGCGCTATTGGTTGAATGTGTACAAAATGGCGGATCACAACATCCCTATTATTTAGCTGCCGACCCTAACTTTTTTTATTGGAAAAAAAACAACAATAAAAAAACAAAAAAACAAATAATAATAATAAAAGTTGAACCCATGAACCAAGGTTTCTTATGAGAAAAATAAAATGCCTCCAGTGAGATTTGAACCCACGACCCCTGGGGTTTCCAGTCTACATTATTAAATATTGAAAAATGGCCCTAACCATGTATTATATATGTAGGTATTAATACCTTCTCCAGTACTTTTTTTCATATTAAAAGTGTTTTTTCATTAACAAAAATAAGGAAATTAATAATAAAAAAATAAAATAAAAAGTTTTGCCTACCTTACCTACATACCCTATTTTTTTTTGAAGCTGTTAGCGGAAACAAACCATTTTTTTGTTTTGGCCTGAGTACATTTTGTTATTTTCTTTATTTATGAAGAATTATTTCTTTTATTCATTGCGTCCATCGTGGAGACATGCATGCAGTTTCATCGGCTGTCTTCATTGTTGTGGTTAGGTAACACTGCAAAAAGTTATTGAAGGAAAACCACATCGGTTGAGCCTTCAGTGAAATCACATGCCTTCATTTGTAATTGTTTTTTTATAGTGTTTAAAGAACAATTACCTATTTTCATACCTCTAATCTTCAAGAATAGCAAATATTAGGCAACTAGAAAGCATTTATTTTATAGCCTAGTTTTCGTATTACTTTTGTCGTCGATACACAAATCGGTTCATGGAGTTGACTGTACGATAAAAAAGTTTAATGTGCTAATGATTTCAGTTTGTATGTGTTTATTTTTGTTGCGTTACAAGAAGAACAATCCACTTTGTCCGTATACCGAAGAATTAAAAGGAACGGGACTGTTCTTGCATTCGGGAGGTCATGGGTTCGAGTCCCCTGACCGCGTCATACCAAAGACTTTAAAAATGGGGTAGTCACTTGTAACCCTTGCCTGACGAGCAAATAATGGGTAGTGCTACGACTGATTGGACAGTGTCAGAATAATGTGACTGGGTGGGTGGGGGTATCATGTCTACTACGGCGTGGTATTCCAGTGTGGCAGCACTATAAAGAAACCATTGAGTTCGCTGCTTCAAGTAGACATATCATCACATCACACAACAACACACAGATAAAAGTCCAGACATTGTGCCTATAATCGTCGGGTAGGACGCCTGGCGTAGGTGGAGGGACTATAATCCTTAGAAATACACACACATATATTCTCAAAGCCGGAGTTCAGTGAAGAAAATATGCACTATGTTATGAATGTAATGACACACTACCGTCGGCATGCTCTGGGTAATACATCCGTAATACGTCACTCAGAGGAGCACACTACCGTCGGCATGCTCTGGGTAATACATCCGTAATACGTCACTCAGAGGAGCATACTACTGTCGGCATGCTCTGGGTAATACATCCGTAATACGTCACTCAGAGGAGCACACTACCGTCGGCATGCTCTGGGTATACATCCGTAATACGTCGCTCAGAGGAGCACACTACCGTCGGCATGCTCTGGGTAATACATCCGTAATACGTCACTCAGAGGAGCACACTACCGTCGGCATGCTCTGGGTAATACATCACTCAGAGGAGCACACTACCGTCGGCATGCTCTGGGTAATACATCCGTAATACGTCACTCAGAGGAGCACACTACCGTCGGCATGCTCTGGGTAATACATCCATAATACGTCACTCAGAGGAGACTGGGGATTTTTTAAACCAGAAGACGGTTATTGGGCAGCCAGTTAGATTCATGAAATGATCTGGATCTGGATAAATGTAACACAGGGCATGCTGCAGCATATGCAAAAAATTGTAAATGTAACAAGCTCGGAGGGCTGTTTGAAAGCCCGGTACTGCATGTGCACTGACTACACTATCACTTAGATGGCCCACTTCACCGAAGCTTTAATGAAGAAAGTGTTTTTGAATTGTTCTGTGTTACATTGTTTCTCTTAAAAACATGTATTACCGGTATTGCTTGTCACTGATATTGTTTGCATTGCAGTATTTTGTTTTGCATTTATAATACGTTTCGGTCTGACTGGCATTGAACACTCCTGAGGGGGTATAGCATGTACCAAACATCCGACCACTTTCTACAAGTCTGTTCAGTTCTCTACGTTCGTATTGGGAAGGTAGGTCCAGCTCTACCAGCATCATCACCCTCCAGTCTTGTAGTCCCCGGAGATAAATCTAGCAGCCTTATTTTGGATGTGGTCCAGCAAATTGATGTCTGGGAGAAGTAGGGATCCCAAACAATCGAGGCATATTCTATCACTGATGTACGCATGTTTTTGGCCAGAGTCGTATAGTCCTTCTGAAGAAGCATACCGTGAAGTTTGCTTTCTTGGCAACTGTTGTAATATTGGGTCCACACTTGAGGTCCTCTGACATTTTTACTCCAAGAGAGGGGTTCTGGCTTACTTGTTATACAAGTTATACAACATACATGTATTTAAGTTAATAGATGTGGCTAGATTTGTTGTTGATTCTCAAGAGGTATCATTTGTAGGTGCTGAATCTCATGCCCTATTTTTCTAGAGAGGCTACGCCGTCCAGTAGTAGTTACTGATCTAACTATATCTGATAGGTCTGTAAAAAAGGCAACCAACTGCAAATAGACGTACTTGGGAGTGTACAGTATCAGACAAATGTTCAAGTTGTTGATATGTTCAAGTCGGTCGTTGATATGACATAAGAATAAGAGCGGTCTCAAAATAGTGCCTCGAGGTACTCCTGATAGTGCAGGAGTAGAAAACTCACCCTCACAATCTACTGTCATGTGTCTCTTTGTGAGTAAAGCTTTGGGTCATTCATGTATACCACACTGGATGCCAAAACCTGTCTAACTTATGTAGTAGCTTGCTGTGTGCTGTGGGTTTGGGATACGAAAGAGCAATGTGTAAAATGTTTCTAACACTGGACACCATGCGTTTACCCGGATATCGTCTTCATATACTCAGCAAAAATAAAAAGTATCCACTTTGTTTTCCTGCAAAATCTGAGACAGTAAGAAAGAACTAACAATTGTAGCATGATTTTCTTTTAATAACATCTTCGTTTGATGTTCATACAACATTTCATCAAAATATACCGAATAAAATAAAAATAAAAATCGCTGTTTTATTAAAAGCATGCTTCTGACGTAACGACTGACGAATTCTGGAGCTAATGCGTTCCATTTGCGTACAAGTGCTGCTGCAAGGTCCTGAACACTTCGGATAGGGACATCCTGACGTACATGACGTCCGATATATGCTCCATGATTCGTCGGTCGTTACATCAGAAGCATGCGACGTCGTATTTTTGAGTGTATTGTGTAATGGTGGACACGAGATATTAGCGAGGTATCGAACATTTTCTGTGTATTTGAATGGGCTTAGACTGCTAAATCTGTGCTATTGTCACTAATCTTTACATTTGTTAAGTTTTGTTAATTTTGTTTTCATACCTATGTTTTTAAAGTTCGATTTATTTTTAATATTTCGATGAAATTTTGTGTGAACATCAAAGATGTTATTAATAGGAAATCATGCTACAATTCTTAGTTCTTTCTTGCAGTCTCAGATTTTGCAGGAAAACAGAGAGGATACTTTTTATTTTTGCTGAGTATATATTGTTTTTATGTTTTCTTACTTTATTTATCACTCTTATAGTGATTGTGTTCATTGTTTTATTCAGAAAAGACAGTGGGATGTGATCAGATTTGCATACTTTAAACTTATTAAAGAAAAATAAAATAAAAACCTAAATTGGGAGATTGTCTTTATTGTTATGTCTGGTACTCATCTGCTTTTATTACCGCACAATGCAACGGAAATACGCCAAATATTGATAGTTTGCTAGTTAGGTATGAAACATCTAGATGGCTTTTTTATTTTCACTTTCTTTATTAAACCCAATCAAAATATCTCCTGACGTTATGGCGTGCATGTGCTTGTTAGTGGTTGACCCATTTCCTCTTTGATTGTGCGATGACCGGACAGACTGCGGACCATATGATGACGTCTGCCTAAATCCTTATAGGATGGTAGCGTTTGATGTTTGTCTTTAATCTCGTCTTGTCGTACGCTTAACGGTTTGTTCTCAGAGTTGTTGCTCTGGCTTCTGCCAAGTCATTAAGTACATACTTTGTGGCTTTCTAGGCTTTTGTTTTTATATTATATATACATGATCATTTATGTGTTTTACTTGTAGTGCCTATTAATGCTGCCTTGTTTGTTAGAGATTATAACCTGGCGGGGATATCTTTATTTACACTGTCCCATTCATTGGGATGACAATAGGTTAAGAGTGAGGTTTGGTGCACCCTTAGTGCATAAAATACACGTCTACGAACGACAAGACGATTTTTTGATGGGTGCATCTATAAACGTCCGTATGTCAAAAAAGCACCCAAAGACGTCAAATAAATGAGACTAGGTGCACCCTAGAACCTGATTTAAACCTCCAGCGGCCTTCTTTGCCACTGACCGTTCCAAGGCGATAGTCCTTATAATTGTCAACACTTTTGTGTTTGTGATGCATTATCTTGCTTTTTATTCATCTTTAAAGTTGTTGTTTGCTTCTGTGTGTTTGTGGTTGACTGTCGTCCTTGATTATGCTACTTTTCCTGTCTGATTTTTATATCTACTTATTATCACAGTTTTATTGTTGTCACCGACGGGTGCTCTCCTTTGCATCGGACACCAATTACTACGCAATAAAATCGCAATGACAATTGTCCGTCCGCTGACACATATAGTCACGTATGTTGCAGCTGCTTATGTTCTCTTTAGCGGCGTTAATCTTTTTTGATCTGTACAGCACACGCCAGGGGCGTAGCTTGGCCTTTTTGACGGCATAGGCCCGCAGTTTAAGTTATTATGCTAGGGGTGTCCGGGGACATGCCTCCCACCCGAATTTTTTTTAATGTTAGAATGCATTAGGTGCGTGCTGACGTATATTTGAGACTTTAAGAAGGACAAAGATAACTTATATATATGAAATATTGCATTTTTTGGAATCTTTAATTTTTCTATTTCTGAAAATTAGGCGTAGGCCCGGGCCTACAGGGCTTACGCAGAGCTACGCCAATGCACGCCATATACCAAATTGCAGGTATACAGTGTTTTTGTGGTATACTCTTCATGGTAGTGATCGGGAAGTAGTTCTGTAACGGTTTCATTATATTCGCGATTAAATGGTGCAAACGAATTGCAGTAATGTTTATTTCATTACTGAATATATATATGAGTAAAGTTTTTATCACATGATGCACACCTTGATAGAGGGTACCAACCCCCCCCCCCCTCTCTAGGGGGTTCCGGGTGAAGCCCCCCCTGGAAAATTTTTAAACCTAGGTGCTCTGAAATGGCATTTCCAGCAATCTGAGACATAAATTAGCTTAAATTTAACTTTTTGGATGGCAAAAAATATTTGTTGAGAAAAATATGGCGTATGCGTATGAAAAACTGCGATGTCTGCGTACCGCAACCCGGCGTACGGAATACTGGCTAATATGGGTCGGAATCCGGCGTACAAAAAGGGGGTCGGTACCCTCTTGATAGTTTCAAAGCAAGACAGTAAATGGCCAAAAAACGAACATACTGACTCACCTCGGCGACGTTTCGACTTGTTTTTCCGACATTTTGTACACATTCAACTGCCATACTGCAGTTTTCATAACTCTCTTCACGTTCACCCCCAGGGGCGTTCCTGGGGCTAATTTAGGTATACGCACCATCGAGTTTTGGATTCATAAATGAGCCTAACCCCACCACCCCCCACACCGTTTTTACAGTTTTTATTGCATTTTCGCTTTTTTAGCCTTTTTTATTTGTTTGCTTCTTTAATAGCCTGTACGCACGTGCGTCAGTGCGTATGCACATATGGACTACACATATATCGAAAATCACCAAACGTGCTAACTCTACCCTTGGATTCATGAGAAAAAACCTAAGGCACTGTCCTTCTAGCTGCCGGAAGAACGCCTACATCGGACTGATTCGATCCAAACTGGAATATGGGTGTGTTATCTGGGACCCCTACCAGCAAGGCGAAATAGACAAGCTAGAGCGGATACAGCGATCATCCGCACGCTTCATCAAGAAGGATTACAGATCCAGACAAGATGGATGTGTGAACACCATGCTGAAGGACCTGGAACTGGCCCCACTAGGCACTACAAGAAAGACGACGCCACCAGCGGCTGACGTTCCTGTACAAGGTGGTGGAAGGGCACGTCCCAGCTATTAATAATGAACACTATCTGAATCCCCTTAGGCCTAAACGAACAATTAGAGCTAAGAAATACGAGGACTACATATATAAAAACATTGTTGCAAACCAAGTGAACAATAACACAAAGTGTTTCCAATTAATACAGTCAAATAGTGATAATTTCAAATACTCTTTCTTCCCAAGAACTGTGATAGATTGGAATAAACTCAGTGACAATATTGTGAACCAACAGACCATCGAAAGCTTCAAAAGTGAATTAACATTACCAGACTAAATTTTACGCGCACACCAGCCCGTTGAATAAAAGCCAGTATTGGTTACTTCGACGTATATATTCAGATTCAGATTCAGCCCAGATACGCCCCTGAGGCCTGACCCCACAGTTTCTAGATAGCCATTTTTCAAAATGAAGTTCAAACTAAGATTTGCTTACATATTCTTAGTCATGAGACCTTCCTCTCTAGGAAACTGCTGAGAATAGTAGGGGTCATGTGGCGTATAAGAATCTTTGTTGACACCGTAAACAAACTGTATTCATTCGGTAGCGATGACAATATGTGGAGGCTCTTTTCGCACTTTAGACCTACCCCATTCTGCGCATGCGCAGTTTTCAGGTTCCATAGTTTTAGGTCATACTACACCAATTCATTTTCCATAGGTCTACCTTATAGCTCTAAGCTCTGTACTAATTCCCTAATATAGGAAGCTATATTTTTTATTATTTGTTTTGAAAGACCTATCTTAGTTTTATCAAAAAAACATACAGAAGCCATACATTGAGTATGTTTTGAAAAAGCTGTTTGGGTCGGATGGTGCTGACCCACCAACTTGCATGTAGAAACATGAGGAAAGTGTAAAATATACTTCTTTCTTTGATTATGCAACACATTATGAATACATTGCACAAATGTATGATTTAACCTTTATAAGTACTCTTCAATAGTTGAATTTTAATTTTTTAGCAGGGTTTTTTGGTTTGATTACCTTGACAACCAATCAAAATTAAGAGATTCTGTGTAATAGCTCCGAATTTACCCTGGAACTTTTTCCTTGCCCGTTGATTGGTTGGTAATTGGTGTAGTCTGATCTTTACCGGTGTAGTGGTTAAAATTCATAGTTACTCCCCTTGATTCGCCTCATTGATTCGACCTCAAATTTTGGGTATATTTTAGGACATGTCCCCTTTGTAATGAAAACTTGGTGATACATTTCACAATTTTGTCCAGTGCTCACATTTCAATGTAGATAGAAAGGAATACATAGATGTTTACTGTTTTAAACACTCACAACCTGTTAATTTATCTCAGTTGACAGTTGACAGGATCAGTTTGGGTTACTGAATATGGGTCTTGTATGAGGAGTCATGGCCACAGTGTATACCACTTTAAAAACGACGAATATTTGTAGTATGCATGGGCTTGGGGCATCCTACGAATATCTCCTCGCAGGAGAATGGCTGGCCTTTTTTAGAGGGGGGGGGGGGGGGGGGCATCATCCTCAAATTTTAAATAGAGTGTTTCTGGAGCAGTGTGGTGCATTCCATTGCATTTTCGATTGTATGCTGGTCTCACATACCCTGACCCTTATCCGACTCTCCACTCGCAGTTTTTTATTGCAGATTTTGCGTTTTCAAAACGTTCGTTTCCTAGAATAATCTGCAGGCCCGGGCCTGCAATGCCTTAGTGCAGCTAAACCACTGGTATGAATCTGGCACGTGGTGCCATACGTGGTCGCAGTGTATACCACTTTAACGATGAATACTTGCAGTGTGAATCAGGCACAAGGTTCCATACATGGCCGCAGTGTAAAGAACTTTAAAAATGATGAATACTTGCAGTATGAATCCGGCACGAGGTGCCATACGAGGCCACAATGTATACCATTTTAACAATGACGAATGACTGCATAGTGAACCTGCCGCAGTGTATTCAAAATGATGAATACTTCTAGAATAAATCTGACACGAGGTGTCATACATGGATATATATGTATTTTGGGGTTTCTGTTGTAATTTTCGTCTCACTCTGTTTCGCCTCAAATTACAACAGAAACGCCCAAAATACATATATATAATAAATCACCATAAAATGGTGATTTACTTGATTTATTAAAACTTTTTTAAAATAGGGGTAGTGAAGATTGCAAGTTTAATTTTTTGTATAAGTTATCAAAATTACAACATTTTTTTTTTTATATGGTTAAACATCAATACGTCTAAATTTTAAGCACTCAGCATTATAATCTTTGAATTTCCAATAACGTGTCATTATTCTGACTGAAACTCCACCACAATCAGCACAAATTTTATTTTTTGCTCTTGTGCCTTTTTTACATATTGAGCACGGCAATACATGACTTGTTTTTATTAAATCTATACTTATGCAAACTGCAATAATTAGAATCTTTTGTAGTCTTATTTTTACACGGATTGTGTAATCCAATTTTAAGAAATTTGCAAACATTAATTTCCATTGTTTCTTTTTGATATATTTTTTTATATTAAATAAAAAAAATAATATAAGTATATCAAAAAGAAATAATGAAGACTGAAGAGATTATAGAACATTTAATACGCCTGTTTGATACAGGTGTAATAGATAAGCAAACACTATCTAACGGTATAAATGCATTAAAAGAAGTTCCAAAGGAAACTCCAAAAGAGGTTAAATCTCAAACATTAGAAAATTTACTCAAGAGACGACGTAACAAAAAACAACGTAAACGAGAAAAGCAGAAATATAATAAATTACAAGAAAATGTTATAAATGAACAAAAGCAGAAATATGCTAAATTACAAGAAAATGTTATAAATGAACTAAAACAAATTTTTCAAGATAGAAAATTAAAACTGGTTGACAAACCAATGTGTGGCTATTTTAAAGCATACGAAATATCTGCCGAGAAATACAAAGACCCTCAAAAACTATTTCGTGATAAGAAATCCATTATCACAAAACAAATAAGCAAAGAGCTGACAAAGATGAATGGATTAAAGTTTCAATTAGGTCTCACTGTAAATTTATTCAAAGATGATGGTGATACCAAAAAATACACTACAGCAGTATTACACAGCGAACAAAATGCAATCTTAAACTCTGAAAAAATAAATGAGTTGTATGATAAATCATCTGCAAATATACAAGAGAGTCTTGAAAGATTTACAAACACAGCATCCGGATTAGAAATTGATTACTGTGTTACGTTTTACTTAAATATTGCAAAGTATGAACCAATAAAAGGTTCTTCATATATTCCTTTGTCTAAAGCAGTATCTGATAAAAAAGCAATAATTAATGTCAATAATGAAGATAATAAGTGCTTGGAAGTGGCATTGGTTTCTGCTTTGTGGCCTAATAAAAATAATCCAACTAGGATGTCTAGTTATAACAAACACATGGGTAAGTTGAATATGGATGGTATTGATTTTCCCACTCCAACTTCTCAAATAACCAAAGTAGAAAAACAAAATAATCTTGCTATTAATGTTTATGG
Source organism: Cyrtodaria siliqua (assembly GCA_037043455.1). Lineage (NCBI taxonomy): Eukaryota > Metazoa > Mollusca > Bivalvia > Adapedonta > Hiatellidae > Cyrtodaria > Cyrtodaria siliqua. The sequence continues at coordinate 400,097 of JAWPHD010000020.1, read as the reverse complement.
ATATACCATAACAGGAAAAAATAAAAAGGTATCTGTTTTTCCATATAAAATATCAGAACAACCAAAATATATTGAACGAATTAATTTGATCTGAAGACACTGAGGTTGAATCAGAGAACGAAGACGATCCAAATAATGAAGAAGGAATTATAGATGACAACTATAACCCTGATGATTATTCCAACGAACCAAAAAAATTAACAACAAAATATCACTATTGGTTGATTAAAAATCTGAATAGACTACTCTGGGATCAAAACAAACACCATGGTCAAACTTACTTTTGCGATCGTTGCCTTCACGGCTATTCTGGAAAAGGACTACTTACCAAACACAAAGAAGACTGTGATGGTATCAACAAAAATTCTTGCAGAATAGAAATGCCAAAAGAAGGTAAAAATCACACAATTTAAAAATCATCAAAATCAGATGCCTGTGCCTTATGCAATATATGCTGATTTTGAGAGTATAATCAAACCGCAATCAATCGAATTTGGAAAAAAATCTGAAATCGCAAATGTACACGAAGCTTGTGGTTTTGGATACCAGGTTGTCAGATATGATGGCAAAGCTGAAGAACCTGTTATTTACAGAGGTGAAGATGCTGTTGAAACGTTTTTAAATCACTTAGAATGTGAGAAGAGCAACATTAATAAAATATTTGCTCACCCAAAACCATTAATCATGACACAACAAAATGAGGAAGATTATGAAAAAGCAACACACTGCTGAATATGCGAGAATGAAATAGGTAGGAAATGTGGTAAAAACTGTAAAGTAAGAGACCACTGTCATTTTACAGGTGAATATAGAGGTGCAGCACATAAAAACTGTAACCTGAAACTGAAAATAAAACCAAATAAAACAATCATCCCTGTTGTATTTCACAACCTCAAAGCATGATAGTCATCTTATAATGCAAAAAATACATAAAATGACAGGTAATATTACATGTATTCCGAACAACGCTGAAAAGTATATTTCATTTAGTGCCGGACAACTTAGATTTTTGGATAGCTTTCAGTTTATGGCTTCATCTTTGGAAAAATTGGTTGATGCAACAGACAAATCTGATTTTAAAATTACCAAAAACCAGTTTGGGGAACAAACAAATTTACTTTTACGAAAAGGTGTTTATCCATACAAATATATGGATAGTATGGAAAGATTTAAGGAAACGCAATTACCACCTATAGAAGTGTTTTACAGTAGTCTCTCAGATAAAAGTATAAGTTCCAAAGATTACAAATATGCTCAAAAAATATGGAAAGAGTTTAACTGTAAAACTCTTGGAGACTATCATGATTTATATCTAAAAACTGATGTAACTCTGTTAGCAGATGTGTTTCAAACTTTTAGAAAAACATGCATGAATGCATATAAACTCGATCCTTTGCATTACTACACAGCACCTGGATTATCTTGGGATGCTTTACTTAAACATTCAAAAATAGATTTAGAACTTTTGACAGACATTGACATGTACTTATTTATAGAAAAAGGAATGCGAGGTGGCATAAGTATGGTATCAAAAAGATATGCCAAAGCAAACAATCCATATGTAGCTGATTATAACACTAGAGAGGAAAACAGATTTTTAATGTATTTTGATGCAAATAATCTTTATGGGTGGGCAATGAGTCAGCTACTTCCATATTCCGGATTTAAATGGGTTGACTTAAAAACATTACAAGAGCTAAGAAAAGATAAAGGATATTTTCTTGAAGTAGATTTAAAATATCCTAAAGAACTACATGATAGTCACAATGATTATCCACTTGCCCCTGAAAAATTAAAAGTAAAAAAATAATGGTTATCTGAGTACCAAACAAATTTATTAAAAAATGAAAATAACGTTATGACAGAACAACTAGTACCAAATCTTATGGACAAAACAAAATATGTATTACATTATAAAAATTTACAGTTGTATTTATCATTAGGCATGGTATTAACAAAAATTCACAGGGTGCTAGAATTTAATGAAAAACCTTGGATGGAATCATACATAAACCTAAATACAGAACTTAGGAAAAAAGCTAAATCAAAATTTGAAACAGATTTTTACAAACTTATGAACAACTCTGTGTTTGGCAAAACAATGGAAAATTTACGCAAGCGGACAGATATAAAACTAGTCAGAACTGACGGCTCTGAAAATGAAAAGATAAGAAAAATAATAGCCAAACCCAACTTTAACAGGCGTATAAAATTTTCAGATGAATTGTCAGCAATACATGTAAACAAAACGAAATTAACATTAAACAAACCAATCTATGTTGGAATGTCAGTATTGGATTTATCAAAGTACTATATGTATGATTGGTACTATAATATCCTAAAGAAAAGGTACGGAGATGACTGTACTTTATTATACACAGACACTGACAGCTTGCTGGTAGAAATCAAAACAGAAGATGTGTACAAAGACATAGCTGAAATGAAAGATGAGTTTGATCTAAGTGATTATCCGCAAAACCATCAACTGCACGATGATACAAATAAAAAAGTAATAGGCAAGATGAAAGACGAATGTGCTGGTGTTGCTATAGCCGAATATGTTGGAACAAGACCCAAACTATATTCTGTTTTGAGAGCGGATGAGCAGATGATTGAGAAAGTAATAAATAAAATGAAAGATGAATGTCCTGGTGTTTCTATAGTTGAGTATATTGAATCAAGACCCTATTTATATTCTAGTCCGGATGAATGAGCTAAGATCCGGACTATCTTCTATTTTGAAAGCGGATGAGAAGATTATTAAGAAAGCAATAGGTAAAATGAAAGATGAATGTGCTGGTGTTCCTACAGTTGAGAATATTGGATTAAGATCCAAACAAGATTCTATTTTGAAAGTGAATGAGCAGATTATTAAGAACGCAAAGGGTGTAAAAGAATATGTAGTCAAAAAACACATAAACTTTGAAAACTACAAGGATGCATTTTTTGGCAAGAAAAAATACACCCATAAAAGGAATATGATACGATCAATAAAGCATCAAATATTTGGCGTAACAGTAAACAAAGTTACATTATCACCATTTTACCCAAAAAGATATATACGAGAAGATGGAATTACAACTGATGCACATGGTTTCTATAAAAACTTATGAATTTGAGTATCAGCAGGAACAATAAGTAATTCCTCTTTGACAAACCTCTCTGCGGCGCTGGTAATTTCAAATAATAAACTCTTATACCTTGCGTCACCATATAACTTTTAATCTTGTGAATATCTACACTCCACATTGGATCAGTTGCTCTGCGTCTTCCACCTTCTTGTTCCCCGGGTTGATATAAATATCTTACACTTGCATTCATACAAATAGGATCACCTTTTAATGTTTTTGTTTCAACAAGAGGGGGCTTTTTTGTCTCCGCATTTAATGCTTTAACAACTACTGGTAATCTCTTTACCCATTCTCTATTACGTTTTTGGGAATCTATTTCCTTAGCATACTGATAGCCAAACAATCTCTCAGCTAATGTTCTGTTAAATCTTTCCACTAAAGCTTGGTCTCTGTGTATTTCTGTTCTGCCTCGTCTGATATTTACTTTATGTTTTGTCATCAACTGCGATACTGCACCCATAAATTCTCTGCCTGGATCCACTTGTAATAATTTTGGATATTTCAAATGCCGACTGTATATTTTCTCAAATGCTTTAGCATCTTCTTTACTATCCTTGGAAGTCAGTGGCTCTGCTTCTTTGTATCTACTTGCAATATCAACCACAGTCAACGCATATTTATATGTCTTGCGGCCACGACCAAAGCCAAAAGTATCATGCTGCAGAAATAACAAATCAGCTTGATGCACTCCATTCTTAGTAGAAACATCAAACCTGGGTCTAGCTATTTTCTTTGGCGCAGGTAAATAAATCTGCCACACAGCTTGTTTCTTTAAAAATTCTAATGCCTTTTTTTCACTGACACCAGCCTCTTTTGCTAATTTTTTAACTGCTGTGTAACCTCTCCAAAATCCTTTTGGGCTGTAATAAATTTTTCCATTTTTTCCACTAAAGATTAAACTTTATATAACTATAAAGAAAAAATGGATATCACAACTGCACAATTTGAGGAACTGCTTGAAGAGCAAAATCAAAATAGCACAAAGAAATGGATAGACTTGGAACTAAATAAAATATACACTATTACAGATACGAAAATAGTGGATACTGAATATGGTCCATCCATGGTATTGACATTATTAGACAATGGTGAAGTATGGGCGCCTGGTCATCTCAAAGATAAATTAGAGAAGAGTGCTAAACCACCATATTATATGCGACCACTTGGATTGAAACCATGCAAGAACAACAAAAAAAAATAGGTATCATGCATATGACTTAGTCTTTTCAAAGTAAACATACTTAGTCATTCCAAATCCAAAGTAATTATAGTTTTAAACTAAAAAATTTTATGAAATCAATTTATACGCCACAAATTCAGTTGCAGCCATGCCCACCACAATAAACGTAATTTCTCTATTCTGTTGATCCGGAGATGGTGTATAAAAATCACTCAACTTGGGCTCCGGTTCCAAAAGCAAATGTTACCAGTTATGTAATAATACTGTTCCTGGACCACATCATCAAAAGTCTGCTCTGCATGATGCTCTTTTTTCAGTTGCTTATTAATAAAATCTAACCTCTCTGTTCTTTTTTTATTCCACGCCGCTTGTGCTGCTTCCAATTGTTCCACGGCTTTGTCATGCCTTTGTCTTTCCTCATCTGAATGAATTTTTCTTGAAAAGAAATAATTTGAACCGCTAAATGCCAATGCATTTGTTAATGCGCCACCTATCATCATTGCTACTGCACTTGCCATTTTTTTTATATATATATTTTTTAAAATTATTTCATAATATCCGCAGGAATAATACCTTGCTTAATCAGCATATCCTTTGTAGCCATTGCTAACATTATATCCACAGACAGCATCCCAACATCTACCATATTAAAATATACTTTAGGGGCTGGTCTTTTTAGTAGTTTTCTGCCAATCTCAGAATATCCAACAGTTAGAAGTGTTTCCACTCCAGCGTGATACATCATATTAACAATTTGTTTTCCGTCAATACTTGCTGCCATTTTTTTTATAGGATTATTTTTTTAAAATAAATTATAAAAAATCAAACGAGTCTTTTGGTGCAACATAAACAGGTTGTACAGCTACAGGTTGCGTAGCAGATTTCTTGTTATAAATATACAAACCCAACCCAGCAACGCCTACTAATAAAACCAGACACGGTGGCATATAATTATTGTATACGTTTATTTTGATTTCGGGTTTCTCTTCATCTATTGTTATTTTTGTTATTTGATTTGCAGCATCTTGCTTTGCAGCATCTTGCTTTGCATCTTGAAGTAAACGCTTTGCCTTTCTTGCTGCTGCTCCTTTTTTCCCAGCTTCTATTCTTTTTGGATTTTTTACTTTTTGTTGTTCAACCTCAACAGGTATAACTTCACTCTCTTGGTTCTCCATTTATATTATCTATATTTTTATTTTTATTAAAATCAATATGTCTAACAGTTGTCAGTATTGCTGTAAATGGTGCTAAGCACATCCCATACCTGTAATACAACTCACAACAAGCACTTGTCAAGGCATGATTAATAAATGAGTCTTCCTCCAAATCTTCTATCAGTTTTGGTGGATTGGTTACATTAAAATATTTTGATACTCCCATCACATACAAGTTAATAAAAGAATTGCCTAAAGTCTTGGTCATGCTTGCCCCAAGCTTTGCTTCATATCTACGGTAAAGTTTGTTAATTTCATCCGGGGACATGCCATCTATATGCGTGAGTTGTATGTCTCTACCCAAATATTGACGACTACCACCGCCAGCCACTATGGCTGATAATCTTTCTTTTTTTGTTTCTTGTTGCTTTGATTCATCACGTTCTGTAAAACCTTCCGACATATCTTGTAATAGTTCTTCCGCATTCATTTTTATATTAATAATTTTATTTTTTATCTTGAAATAAACATAAAACATAAAACAACCAGCTGCGATATTCATGCAACTAGTAATTGTTAGTATTGTTAATAACATTGTTATTAATATTGCTATTTTTTTTATTAGCATTGTTAATTTGCTGCAAGCATTGCTATTAACATTGCTACTTTGCTATGAGCAATGCTATAAGCATTACTATATTTTTTGATATTTCTATTATATTTTCATGTCAGTATTACTATTAACATTGCTACTTTGCTTTTAGTATTACTATTAGCAACAAAGCAATGCTGTTAGAAAAAAAGAATTGCTGGTAGAAATTATTCAACCCAATAACCAGTTGGTTGGTCAGTTCTCAATATTAACTTTGAATATTTAGTTTTTGCTAAAGCTTTTCTTATTCTGGTTCTCTCCTCCAGCGTCGGAATAACATCATTTTCTCTCAAACAATTTTCATAACTATCTCTGTCCTTAGTGTAAAACATACACAACCATTTTGCTTGCTCCCTTAAATATTTCAATACAGAATTATATCTCTGTGAAATGACCCACACTGATTGTTTGGCGTGGCGACCAGAGAATGCCAACTCTGATAACATATATTTTTTCTTTGTTAATTCTTTTGTGGCGGAGCAATCATCAATGATGTATAATGTGGGCTGGCCAGCATATCTTTTGAAAAATAAACGCAACAGTTCTTGAAGCATTTCTTTACCGTTGCTCACAGGATTGACAATTATTATTTTTTTATCTCTCGGGTTTTTCACATCTCCTATCCAGGATCTATTTTTATAAGCCTCGTTCCACTCTATGGTCGGACACACTATAATTATATGTTCAAAAACTCCAACATACTCTTGTTCAAGTATGTCAAGAACAAACTCTGTTTTACCGCAGCCTGTCTGACCGCAGATAATGGCGCTGTGTGGATATTTAGGATATTTAGTATTGTGATTCTTTGAATCTTCCATCTTCAAAATTGATTTGCGCATCTTGTATTATATATATATAAATATTTAAAGTTTGATCTGCATCTGCTTTTTTATTTATTAGTATCGTTATACCTTCACTGCCGTTTTCTATTCTTCTTCCACTGCCGTGTAATAAATTGTCATCACATGTTCTAAGGTCAAGCCACAAAGCATATGATTTTGTCAGATAAGTCTCAAGAGAAACATTGGTAAAGTTTAAGTCCCTCGCTACTATTTCTGTCTCTTTGTTTCTTTTTGATGTCAAGGCAAAATATTTGTTAACTTCATCCCAATGTTGATATGCCCTCATGCCCTGACTATACAACTGATTTGGTACTCCCTCTATTGTCATTTCAACCTTTTCAATCTTTGGGTTGTAAAAGGATTCTGTGCCTGTTCTTTCTGGGTCTTCAAACAGCATTAAAATACCTTTCATTCTCCGTGCTGGTACATTAATGTTGATGTTCCAAAGGGTTTCAGATTTGTTTGCTATTATTTTTCTATGTCGCAAGATACGATCATACATAAATGACATCTTACCATTGATTTGCTGTCTTATTTGTCTGGCTAATTCAACATCACTAACCGTATCAAATTCCAAGCAGATATTTTTTATTACATAAGATGCATCAGCATCACTGCTTTTGATAACTTTGTTATAATCGTTAAACGTTAATTCATATTCTAACCTATCGCCAAGCCCCGCTTGATAAAATGGCATATGACTTTCTAACATTTCAAAGTCCAATGGAATACAAAATCTATTTCCATAAGCTTCTGCTATAGCTTCATCTTCGGTGTCTGAGGATTTATCTCCCGCACCAACTCTATGTTTTAACATGTTTGCTTTACCAATAACTTGGTAAGCTATGTTTACTCGTTCAGTAGGGCTTTTCCATAAATCTACATAACAATGATATATATCACTGTCATCTATTGACATGACTTCATTGCCACTTATTCTTATTGTCATTTTTTTCACAATTGTTCTACCCAGATTCTGGAATAGAGTAGCGTTGGCGTCTGTTCTGCTTTTAAGTTCTATTTCAAAGGCAAGACGAGTAGTACGAGGAACTATCACATCATTAGTACTTAGATTTGGAAATCTTACAAGCAGTTGCTGGTTTTGGTCTATTGTTGATGGATTATTAGTTATTACTACACTTGTGCGGATGCCCTTGGCACCATGAGTCTCTCTTAGTTTTCTATGAGGGTTGAGTTTGTTTCCGTAAGCTGACATTGTTTTTATTTTTTAAATATATTTTTTAAAATTAAATAAAATAAACAATGGCTGAAGGAGGATTCGAATATGAGAATCCCACATACGATCCAGGTGATTATGATGAAGACTTTGATGATGATTTACCAATGGTGCCTGATGAGCCGGTTCAAAGAAGTCTTCTTAATCAAAGCGATCATATTGCTGAACTTAGGGGAGAGCTGGCAGAATCCACACTTGCAATATACAAAAAAAATCTTGTAAAATCCTTTTATAATGAAATAGGAAAACGATATAAGATGGCACCGGACAAAATGGATTATGATCAGTTTAAAGTATCAAATGATGGTAAAACATTATACTGGATTGTTGGTGATAAAGGAATAAGAATAACTGCCAGGCAAGGCTCTTTTACATTTCTTGCTCTTGGTTCTTTGGCAAATGAATATAACAGGGTTATTGGCTCTGGGGGAACAAGGGCGATACGACAATTTTTAAATTTGCCGGAGTATGACAGTAAAACAAAAGTATCACAAACATTTAGACAAGTATTGGAGAGCACAATAAACGATTTACCAGATAATGTGGATGCTATCCCATTACAAGATTTATCAAGTGTTGCGAATGACACAGCACAGTCAATGGAAAGTGCTCTTTATGACTGGGATGTGATTGAGCGTCCTGATGCTGAAACACAAACAAATATAGACAAGCGTCCTGATGTTGAAACACAAACAAATATAGACATGCGTGAAATGGATGGAATAGTAAAAGCAATGACAACTGTCAAGGAAGAACTCACCAATAACGTGGCAAAACTCACACAACTTGATAAAGACATAACACGAGAAAAACAAAAGTTAGAACAAGATAAGACTGATAATGATGAATTCCAAATAAAAAGAATTAGCGATCGCATCAAAGACCTTGAAGATGAGAGAGGTGCACGAATGGATATCATTAATGAGAACAGAGAAGCTTTTCGTAATCAAGTAAGCAGGATAAAAGAGACAATAAACAAAATGTTAAACGAGGATACAACACTTGGTGAGAGGATCAAAACCTTGTTTAGGGAGCAAGGTATTACTATTGTTAGTATCCTAACTGCATTAGGTATGATTCCTGGGGTGATAATTAATTCTATTATTCCCACATCAAGTGCTGCTCCAACTCCAACCCCAACTCCAAAACCTGATCCATCAAGTGTAAAAGACTGGATAAAAAAACAACTACTTAATCTTGGTAAACTTCTTGCCAACCTAGCTGGTAAAGCTGCGGCAGCACTTCCAGGAGTTATTGGTGCAATAGTATCATGGCTTTTATCTGCAACAGGTAATGTTATTAATTGGCTTGGTAACAATCTATGGGCTTTGCTTGTGTTTGTTTCCGGGTTGTTGTATGTGGCAGCCAAAGAGTGGTTTAGTAAATCTCGTAGATAAGTAATGCAGCAAGGCCTATTACTATGGTACCAACAATTATAGTTGTTTTGTTATCTTCGTGTTCAATCGCTATTTTTTGTATTTCTGGTGGGTTATGCTCCACAGTTTTATGTATTGATTTATCAAAGTCAGAATGTTCCGGTAAAAATTTCTTTGTTGTGGTGCCTTGAAAAGGTTGAATAATTATTGGTGGCACTGGTTTTACATTTACATCATTATTCAATCCTAATGCTTGTGCATCGGTTGCTATTACAATTTTATTATTGTAGTCTTGTACTGTTCCAATTCTTAATTCCATGTCACTCGGAGACATGTACAATCCACTTCCATAGACAAAATTTACTTTACTTCTTGCATATTTTAGGGTGGTTTCATATCTTGAAATTTGACTGGGCAAGTCGATGGGGCTATTTATTGCGTCCTCTACATTTGCTAGAAATTGTTTTTGGGCATCAAATGCCGTTCCAGTTCCAAGTATATCTGTTCTTGTTTGTGATTGTGAGCCAAGAATTGCCCAGCAGTATGTTCTTATGATGTCATTGATGCGTTCTACTCCTGCTCTTGTAAATCCAGATGAACAATCTAGTATAAAAGTAGACCAGCTATTGTCAGCCTCAGATCCTTGTGCAATGTAATCAATGTGATATGTTTTATCACTCTCATAGACTGTAAAACTCATCGTTTTGTTGTCGTATACAGTATTTATCAAAGGATGATAACCAATATTTGTCCAGTAATTATAAATTGTTCCTAGACCATCATTATAGCTTTGTTTCTGTCTCAAGTCCGAATTTAAGTCAACGTTAAACTCCTTGCATATTCTTTCGTATGCGTTTCGGTTATATGTGTTATTAAACGCATTCCAATTTGAGTCTTGCGGCATTGCTACACTCATCTCAAATAATATTCTTCTGACTTGGTAGTAGACATGAAATCGAAATAATGAACCAACCAGTGCATCAGCTTTTAGATGGTTGTTGAAATCAATGCCACATCCAGTTGTCGCACACCAAATAGCAAAATTCAACTGATTCTGCCAAAATAACATCCAATCTGTTCCCCAGCTTTGAACTATAGTATCTGATTTGACGTATGGGAGTTTGTATTTTTCAAAGACATTGGGAAATGATGCTTTAAAGCATTTACCGTCTGATGTAATAACTATGTTTTGATTTATTATATCTATCACTTTCTTGCTGAAAGTATTTGAATAGTGAGCATCTGGGTTATATTTGAATTCTTTAGAAATCATTTTTATTTGTGTTTTTATATATATATATTAAAAAAATGTTTCATACAATTTCAAACATAGACAACTCTATTAATTTACAACAGTATATCGATAATAGAGATGGAACTAAGCGCGTTGGATTAAAAAGTTTTACATACACTATCGGTTGGCAAAATATTATTCATGAAACCATAAAGACACGAAACCCAGATAAAATAGAACATTTACCAGGTGGACTCTATAACTTTCAAGACTTGGTAGAAAAGTTTAAAAATCTAAATGAAAAGATTATTCTGGACAATATTGTCCAAATTGGTGCAGCCATTATACATGCGCCAATAGAGACACGAATATCAAGCGGTCTTTCAAAAATGCTGGGATTCAAGGACAGAAAATGGTTGACAGGTACTAATATAGGAGATTACCCAATTGATTTAGCTCCTTATAAACAGCTATATGTTCATCTGGAACAAGTTAATATGAGTAGTAATTATTTCAATGGTAAGCCAAGCACTATTATAGGTGTTGTACCTGTAGTAAATAAGCAGTTTGGAGATATAGTATATACAAGTTTTTATCCTGAATATCACTGTCTTATGAATGGTGCAATTACTGAATTGAAAATAGAAGTTAGAGATGAGTATGGCAACAAGATATTTAATCACGGTTTGCCTATGAGTTGTGTTTTAGAAATTATTTAAAAAATATATTTTTATAAAAAAAACAATGAGTATATTTGGACCACCAAGCCCTAAAAAAACAAAAGACTTAGAGGCTTTAATAAATGATGTTCAAAATTTATATAGGCGAGTTGTGCCTTTTGTTGACCAGTTTAATCATTTAAAAAATAGAGTTGATAATCTTAAATATGGAATTATAACAATATTTGCGGAGGCTAAGGGCCCACTTGTGTTGAATAGAATACTCTCATTTGGTAATGGTGGGGCAGAATCAAATGTGGGGCATGTAATGACACGCCGTGGACGGATTATGGGAATAGGTTTAGCATGTGAACGATTAGTTGGTGACGTAACTGTAATAGTTTCTGTCAATGGTGTTGAACAACCAAATTATGGCATAACGCTTCACATCATCTCACGTAATCATGATAACTTTGATAAACCTTTAGAAATTGTTGCTGGTTCTGTTGTTAACTTTGTATGCAAGGTTACTAACGCTACCGCTGTAAATACGGTGGCATCATTATTAATTGAATTAATTTAATTTTTTATTTATTAATAAAAAAATGAAGCAACCAACAGCACCAAGTTTATATCCTGAGTTGCCAGTGGAAGACGGACAAAATTATAGATTACAAAAGATTTCAGAAATTGAAAAAAAGTTAATTACAGAACGAGATATACGTCAGTCTCTTTATAAACAAATATAAACGTGGTATTAATATAACATATGGAATTGACACTACCTTGATATCTGCAGGTGTTATTATGGCTGGGATTGGATTTGTTGTTCCAGTTTTGTTACCTTTAGAAATAGCAGCAATAGTATGTGGAGCTACAGGTGTTTGTATTAATTTTATCAGACTCAAGCTTAATGCAAAAGCTCAAAAACATCATGAAATAAAAACTTTGGCAGAGTCTAAGTTAAATAGTATAAAGCAGTTAATATCAAGAGCGTTGAGTGATGCACAAATATCTGATCAAGAGTTTAAGATGATTTTAGATGAGTTGAATAAATATTATAGTTTAAAACAGGACACCAAACAAAAAAAGGCTGAAATAATTGAAGTTCAAAAAAAGGAACTAGTAGAGCAGGGAAGAAAGGAAGCAATGGCAACCTTACAAAAAAGTGTGTGATTTATTGTTTTAGTAGTGTGTTTGAGTATGATCCACCACCTTTGTATTCAAGGTCGGAAATTGTTAATTTTGATAACTTATAAAAAAAATTAAACTTGCAATCTTCACTAGCCCTATTTTAAAAAAGTTTTAATAAATCAAGTAAATCACCATTTTATGGTGATTTATTATATATATGTATTTTGGGCGTTTCTGTTGTAATTTGAGGCGAAACAGAGTGAGACGAAAATTACAACAGAAACCCCAAATTACATATATATCATGGACACAGTGAATTCCACTTTAATAATGACAAAAACTTGCAATATGGACACGGCATGATTTGCCATACATGACCACAGTGTATTCCACGATGACAAATACTAGCAGTCTGCACGTGGCATGATGTGCCATTCATGGCCACAGTGTATTCCACTTTAGCAATGACAAATACTTGCAGTATGCACGTGACATGATGTGCCATAAATGGCCACCGTGTATTCCACTTTAACAATGAAAAAGAATTGCAGTATGCACGTGGCATGATGTGCCATACATGGCCACAGTGCATTCCACTTTAACAATGACAAATACTTGCAGTATGCACGTGACATGATGTGCCATACATGGCCACCGTGTATTCCACTTTAACAATGAAAAAGAATTGCAGTATGCACGTGGCATGATGTGCCATACATGGCCACAGTGCATTCCACTTTAACAATGACAAATACTTGCAGTATGCACGTGACATGATGTGCCATACATGGCCACAGTGTATTCCACTTTAACAATGTAAAATACTTGCAGTATGGACATGGCATGATGTGTCATGCATGGCAACAGTGTATTCCAGTTTAAAATTGATAACAACGCCGATATGGACACGGCATGATGTGCCATACATGGCCAAAGTGTAATCCACTTTAACAATGACAAATACTTGCAGTATGCACGAGGTACGATGTGTCATACATGGTCACAGTGTATTCCACCTCATCAATGACGAATATGTGTAATATGTATCTGCATTGAGGTGCCATAAATGGCTACAGTGAATTCCGCGTTTACTATGACAAATGCTTGCAGTAAGGACATGACATTATGTGCGATACATAGCCACAGTGGATTCCACTTTAACATTGACGAATATGTGTAGTATGAACCTTGTATGACGTGACATACATTGCCACAGTGGATTCCACTTTAACATTGACGAATATCTGTAGTATGAACCTTGTATGACGTGCCATACATGGCCGCAGTGGATTCCACTTTAACATTGACGAATATCTGTAGTACGAACCTTGTATGACGTGCCATACATGGCCACAGTGTATTCCACTTTAACATTGACGAATATCAGTAGTATGAACATTGTACAACGAGCCATACATGGCCACAGTGGATTCCACTTTATTATTGACGAATATCTGTAGTATGAACCTTGTATGACGTGCCATACATGGCCACAGTGTATTCCACTTTAACATTGACGAATATCAGTAGTATGAGCATTGTACAACGAGCCATACATGGCCACAGTGGATTCCACTTTAACATTGACGAATATCTGTAGTATAAACATTGTACGACGAGTCATACCTGGCCACAGTGGATTCCACTTTAACATTGACGAATTTCTGTAGTATAAACATTGTACGACGAGTCATACATGGCCACATTGAATTCCACTTTAACATTGACGAATATATGTAGTATGAACCTGTATGACGTGCCATACATGGCCACAGTGAATTCCACTTTAACATTGACGAATATGTGTAGTATGAACCTTGTATGACGTGCCATACATAACCAGTGTATTCCACTTTAACATTGACGAATATGTGTAGTATGAACCTTGTATGACGTGCCTTACATAGCCACAGTGTATTCCACTTTAACATTGACGAATATGTATAGTATGAACCTTGTATGACTTGCCACACATTCCACTTTAACATTGACGAATATCTGTAGTATGAACATTGTATGACGTGCCATACCTGGCCGCAGTGGATACCACTTTAACATTGACGAATATCTGTAGTATGAACGTTGTACGACGTGCCATACATGACCGCAGTGGATTCCACTTAGATATGCATATTGTTTCAAGTTAGTGTCATATTTATGTTTTAATTTGTACTCTGAAATAATGTATTAGTTTAAAAGATAATTATGAATAAGTTAATAACCATGTATTTTACAACTCATTCCATCATTAGTACAAGATCTCTACCGGCTGAAGCTGTCCGTGACATCTAGAAATATTCGTCATTGTTAAAGTGGAATAAACTGCGGCCATTTATGGCACATCATGCCAATTCCATTATGCAAGTATTTGTCATTGTTAAACTGGAATACACTGTGCCCATGTGTGGCACCTCGTTTCAGATAAATTCTAAAAGTATTCGTCATCGTTAAATTGGAATACACTGTGGCCATGTATGGCACATCATGTTATTCCATACTGCAAGTATTTGTATTTTTTAAATTCGAATACACTGAGGTAATTTATTGCACATCAAACCGTGACCGTACTGTAGGTATTTGTCATTGTTAAACTGGAATACACTCCGGCCATATATAGCACCTCGTACCTGGTTCATTCTACACAGATTCGTCATTGCTAAAAAAGAACACACTGTGGCCATGTATGGCACATCACACCATGTCCTTACTGCAAGCATTTGTTTTTAGCTCTACTGGAATGCCGAGTTATCCGTCGTCCGTCCGTCCATTGTTAACTTTTGTCTCGTTAAAGTTCGGAGAAGTTCGAAAACCAGCCAGATCGGACCAGTTAAGTCTCTATCGCCCTTGATTTAGTTAAAAATGCTATATTTTGCCTCGTTAAGACGATAGGGCATTCATTCTTCATTCCATCTTTACCAAACTTTACCAGATTGTTAATATTGGTGAAAGCTCGGAAAAGTTCGAAAACCAGCCAGATCGGACCAGTAACTGCGGAGTTATGGCCTTTGATTTAGTTAAAAATGCTATATTTTGCCTCGTTAAGACGACATGGTCTTATTTTTCATCCGATATTTACCAAACTGTACCAGATTGTTAATATTGGTGAAATCTCGGACAAGTACGAAAACCAGCCAGATCGGACAAGAAACAGCGGAGTTATGGCCCTTGATTTAATTAAAAATGCTATATTTTGCCTTGTGAAGACGATAGGCCCTTCATTTTTCTTCCGGTCTTTACGAAACTTTACCAGATTGTTAATATCAATAAAAGCTCGGACAAGTTCGAAAATCGGCCAGATCGAACAAATAACAGCGGATTTATGGCCCTTGATTTAGTTTAAAATGCTATATTTTGCCTCGTTAAGACGACAAGGCCTTCATTTTTCATCCGATCTTTACCAAACTTTAAGATATTATTATATCAATGACAGCTCGGACAAGTTCGAAAACCAGCTATATCGGACCTGGAACACCACAGTTATTTGCCCTTGAATTATTGAAATATGCCATTTTTAACCTTGTGAACACTCCGGCGCCTTCATTTTGTATTCGATCTTTCCCAAACTTGGCCAGATTGTTGATGTCAATGAAAGCTCTAAAGAGTTTGAGAACCAGCCAGATCGAACCGGCAGAATATCTTGTTTTTGTTTGATAAACAGCCAGATGGCGTCAGTAACACTAGGCCTCGTAATTGATCCAGTTATTAATTTTGATAAAGCGTTATCAAAATAAACTGACCAATCAATGACCAGAAATTTAATACATCTCTAAATTCTGGTAGGTGACACAGGGGTCCGGCTCATGTGTTTTGTCGATAAATACCAGTTGAAATTGAACAAAAGTGTCCTGCTTCTCCTGCTCTTCACAGCGTGCACGTCGCGGAGAGGGCACTGGTGACACTCATGGTGTTTGTATGGGGGTACGCATTGCCAGCCCTGTACAACATTGCGGGTGTGGTAAATCACTGTATTCGCGTATAGTGACTAACACACTAGTACTTCTGAACTGGTTTGTCTCGGTTCAGGAGCCTGAGTGTCACTTGACTGATAGTGAAGAAGTCCCCTGCGCCCCCATCAAGGCACTCCTCATCAGATGGAAGTAGAGAACTCGGAAGTTGTCAGACAGAAGTCCGCGGGCCAGAGCTGAGATCAACCAACACACAGTAGAAGTAGCAGCAGCAGTATTTAGTTTGTGATAATTAGGGATCGACGCCGAGGCCTACATTCGACCGTAGTTTGACAACAGAAGAGGGATTCATGAAAAATACAGCCATCTGATAATGCTTGCAGCGCAGGGGCCATATGTGATGGGTGTGGCCCCAAATACAAGGACCCCCGACCACTAGCGGCTGTAGGGCAATACACTAGCGGATGTAGCTTCACCACCGTAGCGGATGCAGGCCACCCCGACCACCAGACCACCACTTCACCGCCACAGCGACAACTACACAGAGCAGCAGCGACACAACACTACACATCTACAAGAGAAACGACGACACAGCAACACAGCAGCACCAGATCAACCAACACACTCATCTAGAACAGACCAGACTCTATTGTGCCCATAGCGCCAGGGTTCTCCTGGCGCTTTAGTTGGCGGACGGTCTTTAAACCTTAGAAATAACAACACAAAAGTGTCCTACATGAGTTGGGAAGACATCTGAGTCCAGCACCCATATCATAGAATAGAACACTTTTGTTCGATTTCAACTGGTATTTAGCGACAAAGCACATGAGCCGGACCCCTGTGGTAGGTGATAGACTCAGTCTTTATCCTAGATGTTCAACCAAGTTTACTGTTGAAATAAGAATATTTACTGTGTGATTGTTTTGAAACCCTGCATATTTCAGGCACATTTACTGATTCAATATATGCATCTTTCAAAATCGAATCTCGAAAATCATTATCGTTCAAAGATTTTTATTTTACTATAGAACCTAGGGATAAAAACCGAGTAACACAATGTTTATCATCTAGTAAAAATAAGGTAAAATCTCAACATTTTGGCAATGGAAAATTGTGAATATAATGTATACTAGGATTTGTTTCAGTTTGTTTACCAGATGACTGGCAAGATTGTCTGCCTGATGGCTGGATCCAATATAATCAGTGTTTTATTTCAGTCGGTTTGCCGGATGACTGTGGCAAGGTTGCCGGATGACTGTGGCAAGGTTGTCACCGTGGTGGCGGGATCCTACCACACTGCTGCTCTTACCGGTAAGGCAAACAAATTGAATGTTGTTTAACAGCTCATCAACACATACTTTGGTTATTTAGAGCTACCCCGTAAAAAGAAGACAATCTAATTTGGTTATTTAGAGCTACCCCGTAAAAAGAAGACAATCTGAGAACCCGCCCTTCTCGAACTATTGAATACGATAGATTCCTATGGTTCTTTAACGAGCTCCGAGGATACATTCCGATACACAAGACCATTTATAGGCTACTGTCTTGCCCGAGAACACAACATCCCCGAAACTCATTGGCTATGGGGAGGCTTGAACCCTCTAGATATAAAGTTTATCGTGATATCCTCTGAGCAACACCAGCTACCTCGTAAGGCACACAAATTATGAACTACAAAATACGTTCACCCAGGGCCGAGTACGACTATCAATTTATATCTGAAGTTAATTTAAAAGTCTTCTCTGTTTCTTGCATGTCATCGACACTGAGTTATATCAATGTGTTCTTTGGCAAGACCCTTTTCCTTATCCACGTCTGTCAGATGGGATTGAAAATGGGCAATGTATCGGAGTCTATCCTACTAGCATGACCCATAGAAAGCTATTTGTCAGTAAGAGTAGGGCAGGTTCCCTGACTCCTATATATGTATCCTTTACCTTCTTCTTAGGCGACTTTAAATAACTATAATGTGTTGATGACATGTTAAACAACATTCTATTTAATTACAGACCTGATAAGATTTCATTTTACATGACCGCTGGAAAACCGGATCTTACACATGGGGGCAGATACAATGTCACGTGCATCTAGAATTATGTTGACATCAACAGTTGTTGCACAATATTATTGTGTAAAGAAACATACACTTTTTTTGTAGTGGACAACCTAAACACACACAATGTCAATGGTATGCCAGTTTTAAGAAGAAAAAGAATCAAGTCATGGTTATCTGGTTCAGATAGGGGAATTTCAACCATCTGTATAACTGTTATATGTCATGTTAGAATTCCAGATCTTCAATGGACACACATCAAAGATTCTTATATAATTCTAAAAAAGTAGATATTAATATCTCCCACCCCGGTCTTGCAAATGAAGTTTAAAAGACCCTGTGCATACTCAGGGTCCATTCCATTCAGCTATCTGTCAGTACATCCTTCCATAGATCTGCCATAGACAACTAACCCAAACCCAAATTTTACACATGGCAATGTTACGAATAAAGCTGGTCAAGTGGGGTTTTCAAACACATCAGCATTTAAGTTAGTAATAGTTGCCCTTGGCTGATACGAAACAAAAAGTTTGGTTTCTGCTTTGCTTAATACTTGAAAAACGGTTTGGTAAATAAAATCTAGGTCAACCCATGACTGAAAGAAAAACAGTGAAAAGTTTGGTTTCTGCTTAATAATTGATGAACAGTTTGGTAAATCAAAATTATAAAATTAGGTCAGGTTATTAGGGTGGTCATTACTTTAAAGTATACGGTCCTTGACTGCACGAACACTAAAAGCTGAACATTGGAGTTTCTGCTCAATAACAGAAGTATACTTTAATGTGTGAAATCATGTACCGTATTCGCCTCCTTAAGCGCCCCTGCTCCTATAAGCGCCCTCTACATGTTTTTCCGTCCAAAATTCATTAACCGCCTCTATTTCAACAATGGATACCGTAATTCTTTTCGATCAATATGATTTTTGGAACAATATGCAGTTTTAGGTTTGTAGTGTTGTATTTGTTTTATACCCTCAAGCTGAACGAATTAACCCATTATCCTTGACAGTAGTTTACGTTAGTGTATGTCATAACAAGCGGCCCTTTTTTTCTGGATTTTCTAATCGTCCGGGGCACTTAAAGGGGTGAATAGGGTAGGTATTTTTAATACAGTTCTTCTAATTATTACTCTATAATTTAGAAATCGTCTTTTCTAAATGTATTAATTTGGTGGTGAAAATTAGCTTGCATTTAACAAAATATTCTCAAATCGTTAGGGTACCTAATCTCCAACATCGACATTTACAAATTCAGACAATGGTTCTGTACTGGTATGGGGTTGTAACAAGTATGGTCAGACTACCCGTGACCCCAGTAGTGTACCCCTGGTCATGGCTCCTACCCTGGTGGACCAGACAGTGTTTGGTGGTGACAAGGTGAAGGCCATAACATCTGGATGGACACACTTGATCGTACTAACAGGTGAGCCAAGCATTTTCCTTTCCCAGTATTTAGGTATAAATTTAAAGTTTAGTTTTCAAATCATACTCTTAATTTACAATTACAGTTAATGGTATAATGGGATAAGCCTAGTTGTGAACTCTACCCTCATATAGGTAATAAGAAGTTGGTAATACATGTAGATTAATACTATCCATCTGAGCCTACCAATGAAGATGAAAACACACAAACTGTAGGATCGTGTCCTAGCATTTCCCCCATTTTAGCCTACCTACATATCATGAAGATGAAAACACACAAATTATAGGATCGTGTGGCCTAGCTCATACCTGTTGTTACAATACAGCTGATGAAATTTATTACTAAATAATTACAAGATTAACATTGACAATTAGTTCAAGTTGAAAATGACAAAGTCAAAAGTATGCATACAGGTGCAGCATACCAATTAAGGGCCATAAATAGAATGAAATGAGTTTTAACTAACCCTTTGTACTTTGTGAAACAGCTGGTTCTACTTATTTCAAAGAATGGTGACCTTTACAGCTGGGGTCGTGGTGATTATAGACAGTTGGGAAGGTCAATGTCATCAGAAAGGTCATTCAGTGCTACACCAGGCAGGGTAGAGACACAAGGCAGATTTGCCAGCTTTGAGTGCGGCTCGGAACATAGTCTGTTTATATCTGGTAATTGATACACTGTTTTATTTTTAAAACATTTTGGGATCTGAAATGCTGGTGTCTTAAAAGCAAGTGGTCTCTTTGGCACATTTCACTATTATCTTTTATCATGCCTGAAGGATCAGCTTCGTAGGCCAATTATCTTTAGAGGTTTTCAACTTTTATATGATTCTGATGTTAAAGGTTTTTTATAAGAATCATGTACTGCTCCTTTATATCCTAAGTATCCTTCAAGCAAGGTTTCAAACGAGCGTAAAATAACTGCCGAGAGAAAACAGCATATATCTGGGTAGGAACTTGAAACAAAAAATTGACATAATAGATCATGTCACGGTTGTTAAAACAATATTGAAAAAAAATGTCACAGAGAAATAAACACGCCACGACCGTTTTTCCTTACCAGACACATTTCTTCCGGATTGTTATCATGTTTTTACCATTAATTTTAAATCAAGGTGGGCGACCTCGCTTCTCTCTCTGTTCAGATACCTTGACATGCCTTATATATTGATTACAATTCACCCTTGTAACACAACGTGCTAGAAGTACACATCAGCACAGAAATACGTGTGCGTTAGCGTGTGCGTTACAACACAAATAAACTGTTCACTGCTACAATGTGTAATTATAAGATTGCGTTATCGTAAAAAATTTAAAGGAACTGTTCATTGCTACCTTACCATTCCATTCTTATATGTGACAATATTCCATATGTAATGTATCTCAAACATTGTGTTATTTCCAGATAATCACCAGTTATCTGCCCTTGGCTGGAACGAGCATGGACTATGTGGTACAGGTGATGAAGTCAATGTGGAGAGAATTAAACTTTTGGATATGCTGGCCAGATATTCTGTGATACAGATAGGCTGTGGTGGGGGACACTGTTTTGCCTTCACTGAAGGTATCACTTGATGTAAAAATTATTCAAAGTTTTATAAAAGCTTGTGAATGATCAGATGCAAAGAAAGTCCTCGACAACAGACAGAGAAGTCCTCGACAACAGACAGAGAAGTTTCTTGCATATCATATAAGAATATCCCACGTGTGCTGGAAAATCTGATATTGCACACCAGGGGAGATAGGAGTCATGTACGTCAACAGTTGCATGACGGCATTGTGTTAATAAACACACAAAACGTTGTTTGATGACGATGCCAAGACAAAAATGTCAATGGTGTACAAGAAAAAGTGTCCATTCGGATAGGGATGTTTCAACAGAACCTCGACAGAGCCTTAGTTTGAATTCCAAACCTTCAGCCGATACCCGTGAGAAAGATGATACAAGAGGTGATTCATGAATTTTGAAACACTTTCGATAGGTCTGAATTTTAATAACTTTATCTATTTAACTATAATAAATGCTCAATTTGAGAACAATGGAGGTTGTAGATAAGCCCACATCTTTTTGGCCAGCTTTTTAAAGTCTTATTGATGAAAGATTGCTCCAGTTTGTTCCATTCGTCTTTCAACGCTCGTTTAAGCCCAGCCAGAGTAAATATATTTCTATTCTGTAGGCGCCGTTTTAGAATAAACCAGATGCAAAAATCCATAGGGGCGGCATCAGGACTCTTGGGCTACCACTCCTCTGCTGTAAAAACCGTGATATTTCGTTTACGTAGGTACGCCAACGTATGTTTTGACGTATGGCTGGATGCACTGTCCTGGTGAAAGATCACGTTTCGTCTTTGATCGCCTGGAAACATTCGTGACAAATATTTATCAATGAAAGGTTTTAATACCTTGCCAATATAATACTGAGCATTGACTTTGATGCCTTTGTTAATGATTTGAAGCGTTGTCTTCCCATTGTAGCTTACTCCTGCGCATGCCATGAAACCTTGAGCAAAAGCATCACGCTTAAGGAACCTCAAATTTGAAGTGTCGTCATGACCTTTTTTAAGGTAACACACCCGCCTCCGACCATAAAAACCACCTACATAGAACATGGCCTAGTCAGTGGTAAAGAAATGTTTCCACATGTCATTGTTCAAACGTAAATATAGCTTCCAAGAACGTTGACGTCGCTTGTCAATTTGCGATGCTTTGAGTTTGTGAACTTGACATTTTTTACGCAATTTAGCTTGAAGGATATTTTTAATTAATCTATTATTTGTTGACTGAGAGACACCACATTCTTTGGCCATTTCCCTTTGGGATGGTGTATTGACCCTACCTATCATATTGACAACTTTACGTATGACGTCATTTCTGGACCTTGATGGTCTCCTACGAAATTGACCAGGTTTAGGGTTTTTCGTACGCGGATCACGTTGTTTACCAATTCTGTGTTTGACACAATGTATCGTGGATATAGAAACATCATGTCCGCTGCTTCTAAGTTCTTGCTGTATCTTTCTGTAAGAAGTTTTCTTCTTCAAAATGTATTCTATGATACCCTCTAAAGAGCCATCAATTTTACGTCTACCCATATTGAGATCGCATAAATGGTGACATGTATATTGTAGTGTACACATTCATCCACAAGATAAATGTAAATCCCGTGCATTTCAATGTTCAGGTGGTGAATTATAGCCTTTTTCAAACTGTTTCAAAATTCGTGAATCACCTCTCGTATATGTAGTCTTGGAAGAGTCTTGTGGTAATGTTCTGTTACCCGAGTTCATACACGTGTTTCCTGCATGGTTTGTAAAATAACTTTTGTTTTGTGGAGTCTTTAAAAGGTCAAAGTCAGATTGAACTTCAACTTGAAAATGGTTTTCACATATTATTTCAAGTTTGATGTAATTGATTTTCATTAAGCCTTTGTATTTAAGTATATTTATTACATTTTTATGGGTGAAATTAATTGGGATTTTTCAGTGAAAGAATAGTCGTAATCGCTAAATATTAATAACTAGCTCCGAAAAAAAAAATCACTGGGAGTAAAATTGTATCAAACATTTAGGATATAAAGGGCACAATTTCTGCCATATAAGTATTCCTTCCGATATTATGTTCACATCAATAGTGTTGACTTACTGTCATGTACTATATGGTTGACCTTGATCATGCCTTAAATATGCATTTGGTTGAAAAATTCACTTGACCATATCCCCATCAAATTTTGTAAACTGACGAGAAACATCGCATGTTCAAGTCCCGAGAGAGGGAAACATTTGTCTCTTCTGCAAATTATAATACTACTGTACGATGTGCACTACTTGATGTCTATACAATAAATGATGTCCTGTGTTAAATTTGATCGCCTAAATACCTGATTTTGCCACGAGCTGGTAAACATGAAGTTACAAAGAAAGACGCACCTATAAAGAAGAAGGCAACATTTAAATTTAAATACAGGGTCTGTAGCTTTAAACACTATATATGCCAGATATGTAGTATACAATATGCCACATAACACATGGACACGATTTAAAAACAATCTTTTAATGAAAACATATACAAATTCATCTCCTTGATTTGAATTTGGTTTTAAATATTGTTTTTGATGAATTACGTTTATAGCAAGTTTATTATAGAAGTTGTTTTCATGCAATGTTACTGAAATTGTCTTGTCCAAATTATTTATTTTATTGATGCTTAGACATAGACATATGTAATTTTTTTTATCTTAAAACCTATAGTGTTTAATGATTTCAGGAAGAACTGTTAAGATAGTACTAGAAGCTGTTAACTTGCCCTTATTCACGCATCCAGTTTTATGTTTTAAAGGGGTTTAAATGATGCATTTTAAAATATAATTTTTAAATATTTTACAACTTTCTGTTTTTATTTAGATAAAAGCATTATGTAGATCTGTTACAAAACATATTTTGCATATCTCCGAAGTTTACTTTTATCTTGATTTTATCATTAAATATTTAAATAATTTTTTCTTTGCTTTTTACTTTCACACCAAATCAGAAAGGGGCATAATGCTGATGCAGTTTCATGAGGTTATCTTGTGTTGTTTACTGCTACTCAGACAACACCTACAAGATTTTTTGTTGTTGTTGTTCCAAGGATTAGAGTGCCTCTACCATCTGAGCCCCCGTGAAGAATCCCACTTTGACTCAGCATTATGTCTGCACTTTTCATCGATGTGGTGTGTAGGTTGTATCTGTGATGTGGTGTCTGCGTCGGTTCTATTGTTGATGTGTTGATGGTTGTCGCTCTCGCTCTATGTTGTTTCGCTGCGGCGGTGAAGTGCTGTCTGGAGTGGTGCTGGCCTACATCCGCTAGGTGGTGTTGTTGCCTACATCCGCTACTGGGCCGGTGTCCTGTCTTTGGGCCACCCCGCCTCTGCAACCTGCGTCCCCGGAGGCCTTAAGTTCTATAGGCACGCAGGTTGCTGACTCCGTTGCTCCGTGTATCTCGCCAGGCTTCCCCACGTTGGATCCGTTAAGCTGCCGAGTCGTCGACCTCACATTCAATATATACATAGCCCACATATACTACACCAAACATTCTGGGGATTCCACATGCAGACTGTCGACGCTCAGGTAACTTCTTCACCTCGATGGTTGTTCTTGGCGATGTTCCATGGCGGGCGGGACAACGGAGACGACACCGATCTTGGTCATCAGCACTGACTGGGATAGTCGGTCCCAATCAGTCTTGACGTGCCTTCCCCACGATGTGCACGTGTCGATGTCAACAGAGAAGCACCTACAAGACTGGCCCACAAAACCTTTTATTGGCTGTGATAAGTATTCCAACCAGGGTTACATTTGTGATGAATGTGCAAAAGTCAGTTGTCTAATTAGCTGTACATGTAGGGCTTATGTGATGGTCTGTTGTCCGTCAGCCAATAACTTTTTGATGCCAACACTCTCGTTTAAAAAAAGTATGCAAATGTGCTGGGCCACAAGTTCTTACAAAACAGGTTTCTCCATAAAATAAAATTAATAGAGAGTCCACTTTGTTCTTTCTGTTCATCAGTCAGTGAAACAATTACACATTTACTGTGGGAATGCCAGCTTTCACAAAGTATACTGACAAACCTTAAGGACTGGATAAAACAAAATAATGTGGAAATAGATTTTAAAAAGGTCATTTATCTTTGGAATATATGATGAAAACACAAGTGTTCCAAATCAGCGTATATTGTTGGAAACAAAGTACTACCGTACTTATATTATTGTCGATGCTCAAAAAATAAACCTAGCCTCACTACACTGAAAAATAGACTACAACTTTTTTATAAAACAGATGAAGAAACAGCAATTACAGAAAATAAATATGACTGTTTCTTAAAAACATGGGAAAACTTTCATAACTTCTTAACATGAAAACCTAGCAACCTTTTCTTTTTTAAATAAATATATATTAGTAAAAAACTCATGCTGCGATGCCCCCACCCCTCCCCGCTTTTTTTCTTTCTCAATAACATCTCCCCATAGCCTTATTATAGGGAAATTATATTTATTAATAACGCATACACAAGTAGACTACTACAATACTATACACTTGCCAGCAGACAATTATATTTTGTATAGCAACTATAATTTTTTTTTTTTTATTTTTAAATGCATGAAATATATATGTTGAGTGTTCAGTGTGAATGATTTGTGTATGTATACATATACGTTAAGGATACAGCTATATATATATTATATTATTTAACTAGTACATTGTAAACATAACATTGAATTGCTGTAAGTTGTGCAGAGGGGTGGTCTCCCCGACCCTCTGCTCACCACTAGACGGGGGAAAATAAATGGGCTTCTATTTTTCGAAGCTGAAAAAAAAAAAAGTATTAGTGTTTACCCTAATTTTTCAACCAATCAGTTGTCTCATATTTTCGAATACTTGCACCATTTATTCATGACGATTTTACTACAAACAGTCTTCGTGGTGAAGAGTGTAACCTATATAGAGACTGTCGATAAAACATGGTAAACACTAAGCCGGATAGTGTATGAAGACAAATCTTCACCATTAAGAAACCGCGGTCGGTCGTTACACTCCCTCCCTTTCGGTTTCTTAATGGTGAAGATTTCTCTTTAAAGCCTCTTAAAAACACATATGCAAAGAAATTAACATCAATTTCAAGTCATGTATTAATATATAACTCTATTTGAAGGGAAGTAACTATCGAATATTTATTGAGTGTAAAGATAGAGGCATTAAGCTCCCTTATTCAGTTGGATTATGTTACCATAAACATAGTTTTGGCAATATCACCAAATAAAATTGTGTGCAGAATCTACATATGCTCCTCTACCTATGTACCAAGTTTTATGACAATATCTTTTATAGTTTTCAAGTTATAACATGATCATATTTTGTGTGCAATTTATTTACTATTTTGTTGCCATAGCAAACACAATTTTGGCCGTATCAACAGTAAATAACATGCAAAATCTCCTTATGACCCTATATCATATATATGTAAAACGTTTCATCAAAATATCTTATATACTTTTTAATTTATCGTAGGATCCAGTTTTTCAGACGTCTTTTTATAACATTCATAATCTCCTTATGCCCCTCTATCATAGGTAAAAAGTTTCATGAAATTTTATCTCTACCGGCCAAGGCTTATATGCCATGGTCTTTTGTCCGTCATCCGTCCATCGTCTGTTAACCTTTTGATATCAACACTCTAGCACCTTCATTTTTCATCTGATCTTTACCAAACTTTACCAGATTATTAATATCAATAAAAGCTTGGACGAGTTCGAAAACCAGCCAGATCGGACCAGTATCACCGGAGTTATTGCCCTTGAATTAACGAAAATCGCTATATTTTGTCTGAACACTCTAGCACCTCTTTTTTTCACCCGATTTTTACCAAACTTTACGAGATTATTATTACCAATGAAAGCTCGGACGAGTTCGAAAACCAGCCAGATCAGACCAGTAACACAGGAGTTATTACCCTTGAATTACTGAAAATTGCTATATACCGTGTTCCAGTTGAAATATTTTTGGAGGAGTTATGGCCCTTTACAGGGTGTAATACACAAACTTTGTCCGAACTAGTGCTGCTGAACCCATGGATTTCCATGAAACTTGGTAGGGATGACCATTACCAAGCCTAGTTGCACGCGTCTTCGCCGTGTTCCAATTTAATGATTTCGGCGGATATATGACCCTTTCTCCTGTAGGGGAGACATTTGTTTTTACTAAAAACAAACCCTAGTTCTAATTTAGTATTTCAGGGTTATTTTAGGGACTCGAGGCACAACAATTATATAAAATGGGTTTTGACCGTCTGCATAAAGAGGCCCCTCTACAGGCGGTCAAAACCTATTTTATACAATTGTTGTGCCTCGAGTCCTAAATAACCATACCAAATTAGAACTAGGGCCACTTGTTTAAATTGTTTGCATGGGTTAAGGGTCTAAGTTTCTGTTGTGGGTGTTGTTTTATATGTGTTTTTCGCAATATTTAAAAAAAATAAGTACTGATGCAAATTTTATGACGACAACCCTTGATATAAGAGCCATTTTAGCCAGTAGAGCGTCCACAGGCCCTCTTGTTAAGTTATCGCAGCATCCAGTTTTCCAGACGGACAGATGGGAGGTAAACCTATAGTCCCCTATGTGACACACCGGTAGGGTATAAATACATGTAAGTGTACAAAGAGGGATAATTCTGTCTTGACTCAAGCTAAAATTAGAGTTATGGTTCTTGTGCACATCTTTCAGTCCTATCAACAGTTTTTACAGACAATAATTATAAAATTACAAAGGCATCATCTCTAATTTGAATGAATTTAAAGTCATTGCCCTCTATCGTTGTGGAAAGTTTCATTCCAGTCCCTTCAGCAGTTTTCATGTTATGCTCCAGAGCAGAGTTATTAGTATAAAATTACAAAGGGTAAGAACTCTCATTTGAATTAAGACAGAGTTATGGTTGTGCACTCTACACTTCCTCTTACTGCTCTCTATCAGTGTGTGAAGTTTCATTTCAGTTTCATTAGCAGTTTTCAAGTTATGCCCCAGACAAAAATTACAAGTATAACATTATGAAGGGCAATAACTCTTAATTTAAATAAAGATACCTTTTAAAAATTAATGCGCTGTCATGTGTTTTGAAAAAATATATTTCACCGAAATTATTACGACATTAGATATTCTAAATAGTAAGTTATTGTCCATCTGGCCCGCTTAGCTCAGTTGATAGGGGAAGCAAGCAAGTGGCATTTCAGTGGTTTCAATCCCACAAACTGATAGCCTACATTTTTGTGTACCGCTATTGAATTCCATCAATCTTCTTTTTTTTCCAGTAAATACTCAGTAATGGTTGGTGTGTTCTGTTTGTCAATGCAATTATTTTGTGTTTTATAAGCTAAAAGTCATGGACATTGTCTCTTTCAATACCGAGCGTAGACTGCTCCGCAGCGTTTTACTGCGATATGCTCAGGGAAGCAGTCTACCGAGCAATTTTGTAGGCTGAAATCCGATTGGCTAATCGTAAGGTCAATCTGCCGTGACCTCCAAGGCAGTGTTGTCAGATCCTTAGTAGCATAGTGATAAAGGGTCTGGTTTTAATGCGACTGATTCTAGTCCCATAAGCAGTTCTCAAGTTATGCTCAGGAAAGATATTTGGACATGGATGGACAGACAAAATGGCAACTATAATGTATGCTCCCTCAACATTTTTCGGAGAGCATAAAAATCACCACAGAAACAAAGATTGTACAGGTAAAGTCACAGAAGGATATCTGTGAGAACTGACAAGTTGCACTCAGCTGCAGGCATATAATTTTTTATTTTTTTTTTCAAATTATTAAATACAAAGCAACTCAAATTTAGCTTTTGGCATTTTTTTTTATTATTGAAACTTTCAAAAATAGAAACTGTAAATTTACATAAATGCTTTTGCATGAGACAAAATGTTAACATCTGTCCAAGATGAACACAACAGTGGTCTATCAACAACATAGTAGTAATGAACAAGAAATATAACTAAATGGCTTAAATGCATTATACTATCCATATGTCTGGACAACAAAGAAGCCGTCTGCAAGGCAAGAAGAAATAATCATTTACATCCTCTATGTCATCGCTTTCATAGTCATCCTTTCCAGTTTTTCATGACAATCTTGAAATAACTATCCAGCATTTAAAGTAGCACCTCGATTTAGATGAACACAACAGTGGTCTATCATCAACATAGTAGTAACAACAAGAAATATAACTAAATGGCCTAAATGCATTATACTATCCATATGTCTGGACAACAAAGAAGCCGTCTGCAAGGCAAGAAGAAATAATCATTTACATCCTCTATACAACAAGCTTGTCATTACTTCCATTTTATAATTTCCAATTTTTCATGGCAATCTTGAAATAACTATCCAGCATTTTAAGTAGCACCTCGATTTATAAATCCATTTAAGGGACACATGGCACTCTTGAACTTTTTATCATTCATTAATATTAGCGTCTCAATTTATTAATTTTGTATCATTTTGACTTTAAAACTGCTTGCATATAATTAAATAGAAATTTGACATTTCAATTTTTCTTCGTTATTTTGCCAGATATATTATTGGTGCAATATAATCAATATTAGTTACATGAAAACAATTTGCTTTACACTATTATAATAATTACTATTAATGATTGCAAACATGCAAGTTATGTAGAACAACTAACGGGACAAATCAAGATTGTCGAGTGTCCCTTTATGACCTGCTTGCACATATTCAAAAGGTAATACAATTTGGAGGTTTTTAATTTTCTTCGTCATTCTACCATAGGCTTGAATACATTATTGGTGTAAAATGTTAGTAATATGCAAACAAGAAATGTCACTGTAAGTGACAAATGCCCCTGAAGTGGTTTTGACCTTTGACCTCTGTGACCTTGACCTTGTCGCCAGGGACCTGGATTTTGCGTGCGACACATCGTCTTGTTGTGGTGAGCACTTGTGCCAAGTTATTTGAAAATCCGTCCATGAATGTCGGAGTTATTGACCGGACATGAAAGCACTTCTTTTTGACCTTTATCCTCCAAGTGTGACCTTGACATTGGAGCCACGGACCTGGATTTTGCATCTTGTTGTGGTGACACAATGGTATGGATGAATGGACGGTGGGTGCGACTACTGTATGCCGCCTTTCGGGGGCATAAACACAAAACGCTTGCAAATATTCAATTAATTAAACCAATGATTTACCAATATGCAAGTTAGGTAGGAAATGTAATCGGACCGGATGCTTCAAGTTTTTTTAAAAATCAAGAATGCTGTGTGTCCTTTAATACCAAATGTTAAAAGTTTAAATATCACATTTTGATCTTCTACCCCAAGGGTGATTTCATTAAAACATACTTGGGACCCCAGAGAGGCACTATTGAAATAACTGAACACCCACCCATAGATGCAAAATTTTGTTTAAAGAAACCAAATTTCAGAAAATAGGGTTCGCCCTTAAATGTTTATTGAATTGCCTTCCTGAGGTCCCAGGTATTTTTTAATGGAAAAAACTAAATATGTTAATAGTATTTTTTATAGCACACATTTTCTGAAGGTACATGTTTTGAAGAAAATGTTGCCCTGTAGAACTCGCCATTATTTTGCTAATAAGTGTGGTCTACACAAACATAGGTACTATACACTAACTATATATACATGGAGAGTGTCCACCCACTACCTACAAGAAGCAGGAGTAAAAATTCAGTTTGTCTTTCACAGTGTTCCAGATAAACTTTCATCACAATGCGTAATGTACGCATGAAAAAAATTGTATTGCGAATTTACATTTTAATACTATTAAATGCGTATTCTTAGTTTTGAAAAAAACATTACTGTAAAATGTTTTTTAAATACTCTTTGTCGTTAATATAAAACATAACGTATTTCCCCTTCCGTTTATATATATGCCTTATAGCTGTCAGTCTTTTTTAAATGGCATTAATTGTGTCAAACAGCCGACTTCTTTTATTTTTCTTGCAAGCATCGACTAGTAATTGCTGGAGGTACTTGACTGTCATTGAATAGCTCAAACTTCAATTAGTATTGAGTATGATTGGGTGCACTCGATTTTTCAATTGAAGTCATTAGTGTGCATTTGGTTCTCAATACTTAATGACGATTTTTAATGCGTTTTTGTACGCATTTTTTTTGAATGCGTTTTTGATGAAAAAATATGCAAATATGCCTAGTTACGCAGATTCTTATCTGGAGCACTGCTTTCATCAATATATAATATACATGTCACAATGAACATTAGATGAATTACAGCTGAATGCAACACTTAAATCCTTTCAGCAGTAGTGACTTGTTTGTTTATACGTTATCACAGTAATTGTTCTCTTTAAGAACACAAAAACATTTATTTTAATAGACACAACATTTATCCATTCTCTCAGATAAACTTGTAAATGTGGAAATAAATTTTTTTTATGTATTAAATAGAATGTCATGTACCATCCATATTAAATATAATAACTACTGTTTGACAATTTATTAATACTGAATATAATGTGAGATTAACAACCATTTAAGATGAACGTAAAGCACAAGAGGGTCAAGATGACGCTGAATCGATCATCTGAGGATCTTCGTAATGATGAAAAAACTGTCCCCTCGCAAACACTGACTGAAGATGTTTTAAGTCTTTCCATCTTTGGACCTCTGGGGTGCAGCCATCTTTGACCCCAGGGACTTTAAATGAGCGAACTTGATAGTCCAGGGATTAGCGATCATTATTGATAATAAAGAACAAGAGGGCATGTGGATGCTCTACAAGCTAAAATGGCTCTGTGTTTTGTGGTTTCAGAGAAGAATATTTTCTTAGTTTTCCCCATATAAGTCTATGTAAAACATGCAAAATCTTTATATATAAATTTTAGAAAAATTAAACAAAAAAAAAAATACATTAAAACAGGAAACAATAATAAAAAGGAAGAATTAAAAAAAAGGAAACAAGTTTAACTCTAGTGGGATTTGAACTGATATAAGTGTATGTAAAACACGATATAAGTGTATGTAAAACAAGTGACCTCTGGGGCGGGGCCAAATGTAACCCCCAGGATTACCATTTGAACAAGCTTGGTAGAAGACCATGTGCTTATAGTAAATGCAAAATATTAAACTTCAGGCTCTTGTAGTTTCAGAGAAGAAGATTTTTGAAGTATTTACCTGTACAAGTCTATATAAAATATGTAAATGTGACCCATGGGGCGGGGACAAATGTGATCCCAGGGTCACCATTTGAACAAACTTGGTAGAGGACCATAAGCTTATAACAAATGTAAAACAATAAACCTATGGCTCTTGTAGTTTCAAGATTTTTTAAAGTTTTCCCCTATATAAGGCTGTAAAACATGTGACCTCTGGGACAAGGCCAAATGTGACCCAAGGATCACCATTTAAACAAACTTTGTAGAGGACCATAAGCTTATAGTAAATGCAAAATATTAAACATCTGGCTCTTGTAGTTTCAGAGAAGAAGATTTTTTAAGTCTTTTCCTATATAAGTCGATGTGAAACTGTGATGCCTGGCGTGTGGCCGAATTTGACCTCAGGGTCACCATTTGAACCTAGTAGAGGACCATAAGGTGATGCTACATGTAATACATGAGAGCTCTGTGCCAAGTGGTTGCAGAGAAGATTTTTTAATTTTTTTCCTATATAAAAACAAGCAAAATCTCCATATACAAACTTTGGACCCTGGGACACGGCCATTTTTGATCCCAGGGACTTCATTTGAAAAGGAGATCATTTTAAAAGAGAAAAACTGTCAAAATCTCTAGGTGTTGGCAATCATTTTAAAAGAAAAACTGTCGAAATCTGTCAGCGGTTCTTGAGATGAAGATTTTTTAATGTTTCGACCATATATGGTAATGGTGGCCATCTTGGACATCGCGCTGACCTAATTTTAACAAATCTAAAAAGAATTCATCAAATATCATCCATGTTTAGTTTTGAAAAAATTTACGAAGCAGTTTCTTATGAGAAGTCGTTTGAAGCTGTGGCTAACGACGGATGGACGGACGAAGAGTGATCCCAATAGATCACCTTGAGCCTGTGGCTCAGGTCATCTGGTTTTGATAACACATATCAAAAATATATATAGAGAGTAATGAAATAATGAAATAATTGGATGACAAATGAAGATTGTCTGGCAAATAAAGCAAAAACAAAAAATAATTGCACTTCTTTACAATCGGCCCTAATCAAACTGTGGTAGCCATATTGGATATTACGCTAGATGTTTATCTTTTTTTTTTATACATCTGCTTTATAATACAATAGGATTATTACTAGAGCAACTTGCTCTGGAAGTTACCCTTGAGTGGGTAAATGCCAGATCAGGATCACACAAGAGGTGTTAGCTTACAAGAGGTGATAATGGCTTCCAGAGCAAGTTATTCTAGTATATATACCTCTTTAAACAAAACACAAAAACATTAAAAAAATTTTTTTTTTATTTAACTCCAATTCATTGAAAACCACCAACATGAACTCTTTTTAAATCTGTCACGCATATGAATATCCATAGAAAATGGGAAATTACCTGCATTTTAAATGGGAAAATACCCATAGTGATGTCATAAAGTAGTTGCGTAGTCTATTTTTACTAGGATAGTGATACCAAATCAGAAAAAGCTAGTAGCAATTCTGGTAGTAGGCTGAGGGTCCAATGAAATAAAATAAAGAAATAATAATTTTAATTAAACAAATAAAGACAATTTTTGTAGTAAAAAACAAAAAGACAAAAATTAACACAATTTGTAGTAAAGAAAAAGAAAAAAGCATGAAGTAATTCATATGGTCAAAGCAAATGATAACATTGATAATGAAGGAATTATGCAAGTGTAATCCAGGCTTGACAACTATGGGCAAAAGAGGTTGATTACAAACACAATTGCAAGAACTTAACTGTGTTGTCATGTTTGCCACCATATTTAATATTTACAGAAAAAACGACTAGATGCATGTAGCAATTTACACATATCTACAGAACAGAACATCAAAACGATTTTTTACTGAATAAACAGCAAATACATACATCTTTCTGGTAGCAGGCAAGACAACCTCAATGTAAACTAAACCACCAACAAATGATAACCCGTGTAGAACTGTATAACAATACAACAAAATGGCAGTAAATGCATCATGGTTCGACACTAACTTTTTCCCCCCAAGCAGTCTACAGGACTACCATCCTTTGAAATCTAGCAGTCCTGTACATACTGGGGCAATCCTGTTAATTTTCAAACATAAACCTCATAAAATACAGTACATATATATATGAGTTATATACACTCAGTACATTTAAAAATGCAACATTTTTGAATTTCCATTATTTCTAGTCCGCTGTTTTTTTGTTTTTCAAATCAAGATTGTATTTTATGTTAGTACACAAGTCTCTTTGTCCCAAAGGTTAACATATGGCGATAATCAGCTGCATACGATTTGCTCTACTTCTTTCAGTTAAAACATATTTTGCACTAGGACTTCAATTCCATCTCTAGAAATTCAAAAAATACCAAGAATTGCATTTTCAAATGTACTGATGTATATTTACGATTACTGTGACTAGAACTATCACTGAAGATGCTGAATGCCCCCCCCCCCCCCCCCCCGCTGTTTGATCAGTTGTTATGTATATATGGAGTTTGGGAACAACCCATTCAAAACTGTTTGAGGAATGCAAGTAATAACATTGTGCTACGCGATGTGACGCGACAAAAACGAGTTAGGCAACTGAACAATACGGACAACACGATTCCTATATAGCCCCCATTTCACTTTGTGAAAGCAGGGTATAATAACAGTTTATTTAAGATAACAAATATCGGGAACAAAGTATGTCATACCATATCTGACGCTTTCTCATTTTAGTTTGGTGAAAATGTAAATTAAAGGTGTTCATTTTTGTTTTATTTGTAATCAATTCACGATTGTGTCTATTTCTGCTGTCAAAATAAGGTAGTACACGGGACTACTCAGCTTGGAGATCTAGGTAGTCCGAGGCAAATCTTGGTAGTCTCAGAATAATGTACTACCATTAGTGTCGAACCCTGTTTATATATGTCAATACGGACTCTCTAAGTTGATGGCAGTTTTAACGAACAACAACCAGTCATTATTCCCTCCTCCAATTAACCACATGCAGGAATGTGCTGGTAGCAACCCATTCTGATCATACAAACTGATCACTGATCATGCACAATGGTGTACCCATTCTGATCATACAAACTGATCACTGATCATGCACAATGGTGTACTCATTCTGATCATACAAACTGATCACTGATCATGCACAATGGTGTACCCATTCTGATCATACAAACTAATCACTGATCATGCACAATGGTGTACTGCTACTTACAACTTCCTAAAGTCTCCCAAATCTTCAGTACAAAAACATGAGTGAAAACGCATTTGGAATTCTGGGACCCAGTTTAGGATGCAAACTGAAGAATCATTCATCAACGAATGTCTCCTGGTTGTCTAACTCATCTTGTTACCTATATTCTCTTTTATGTTAATCATTGCTCCTCACTGACAACACTTCAGAAACAGTCGGTGTGCATTTGATCATTTACTTCTTCCATGTATAGAACTCCACAACTCCAGGCAACACAGTACCATAATGTGAGTACACTCCAGTCTCTACAGTACCATAACGTGAGTACACTCCAGTCTCTACAGTATCATAACGTGAGTACACTCCAGTCTCTACAGTACCATAACGTGAGTACACTCCAGTCTCTACAGTATCATAACGTGAGTACACTCGTCTCTATGGAATGGCCCCAACAATCATCTCAGAGTTAATATCCTTGTTTCAGCATTCAGATACGTCTCATTTACCGAGCCTAGGAAACTCTTCAGGAAACAGTGCGTGCTTCCTGCACGTGGGACAGGTCCTTTCTTGTTCCGCCCACTGACTAATGCACTGTAAACAATATTTAAAAAATAATAATTACACAAAACTCACAATCGTACAAACTCGCTCATTTCCGTAGATCATCGGAAATAATGCTCGTAGGTATTTCCAGATACACGTCGATTCGATGGGTTTGGGTGATTTGCCACGGCAAAGTACCGTGTAAACCGTAAAAAAAATATAGACCCGGAGAAGGATTGATTTTAAACATATCTGTCTTATTTATTAAATGTTATACTCTTTTGAAATAAGTCATCATTTTATAGTCAGTTTAAGTTAAAATAGTTAAACATGGAAATATTTTGTAATTATAAATTGCGTAATGTTTTTTTTACATGACAAAAGGAGCAGCATGATGGTTCTATGGGCCCACCATTGTCTATTCCACAAGACTGAACTCACGTGACTGAAAAGTAGTATCCAAGATGGCGTCTATTCCTTTTGGAGATTATTTTCAGATTGCAAAACTCAGTTTACCACTGAACAGCAACATTTCCAATGTTTCTGAACTTAATTATAGTAACAACAGTGACACTGTTATATATTTTTTTATAGATTATCATTAAACAATTTTTAAACAAGAGGTCAAAGACCTTGAAGCTCTACTGAAGCTTACAGTTTTTAGAAAGTAGTTGCTACAAATTTGTTTTTTAAAATCTATTTTTAGCTGTGGTGGCCATCTTGAATTTCCGACCAGCCTGAAATTTTGCTATGGTCAATTAGACATCAAAAACAATATTCCTGTGAAGTTTCATGAAAATCCGTCAAGTACTTTCAGAGGAGTAGTCGCTACAAGTTTTTACTATATAACTATGTAAACAATGATGGCCACTGGCAGTAACATCGAATCAAAACGATTTTCGATAAGGATCAACATCATGTCATGCTGATCATTTTAGAAAAAGTCCCATATCAATATCACTTATAGTTTTCAAAATGTAGTTTCAGAGGAGTAGTCGCCGCAAAAAAAAAGTTTATGGACAGACAGACCGCGGACAGTGCACCATCAGACCGCGGATAGCACACCATGGCATAAGCTCTGCTGATCTTTGATCAGTATACAGGTATAGCTAAAACAATAAATTGTGTTTGATTACTAGATCATTGTATTGGCAATTAGTATATTCTCTTTATTGTTTTAACAATCCTTACAAAACTTAGTTCTCAAAATATTTCAAAATATTTATTTTTTAATTTCCATTCTCATGGCTAATTGTCTGTGACACAACCCTTGTATTATAATGGCATCAAATTGGGTCAACACGTATAAACAAGAGTCACAGCAATGTTATAAGTGAAATCAACCGAGACAGTGCACCGTCATGTTACAGGTGCTAC
The DNA here is from genome assembly GCA_037043455.1 of Cyrtodaria siliqua. Classification (NCBI taxonomy): domain Eukaryota; kingdom Metazoa; phylum Mollusca; class Bivalvia; order Adapedonta; family Hiatellidae; genus Cyrtodaria; species Cyrtodaria siliqua. Next base: position 362,320 of record JAWPHD010000020.1, on the reverse strand, counting down.
TGACCTGTGTGTGAAAGTTGTGTCTACAGTCCAGCATCAGCGTTTGTTCGCTACTCAGGGGGTCATGGCAAATCACACAGATATCCTCGTCTGGGGAGCCACTCTGTAACGACAAACATTCAGCTGTATACATGAGCATTATATATGGGGCAAAGACAAACAGAATAGTATTAAATAGGCTACACAACAAATACTGTAAATCTCAATTCAATTCACACATTAACTAATTGGTTAATGTGATCCTCTTTTTACATCAAAAGTTTGCAAGCAACAAATGCTGATTACCAATGTACTTTTTTGAAGAGCCTTGAAGTCCACAATGTTCTGTACATAAAGGCTTGCATTAAGACTTCATTATAACTTACCGCTATCTCTTATCTTACATAAAGTGTGACCTTATTATTGACAATCTGTCACAACACAAACATAACAATATCTGGTTTAGAAATGATCATTGTTTTCATTTTACTATTTTACACTGCTAAAATTCAAGGTCAAGGAGATGACCTATCTTTGACCTTTGGAGAAGAGGTCAGTGACAGGGTCAAGGACATCACCAATATCAGAGCAAGGTTTCTGGTGTCAGTAGGAGAGGCATGGAAGTGAGTATACGACAAGTTTTTCTCGTTATTTGGGAAATATGTTTAAATTTTAAGGTAATTGTTACTGTATTAAAGCACTGGAAAATCTGTTGCACGTTAGCTTCATTACAATGTACAGGCATGCTAGGGGTTATTTAGAAACAAGCGTAATTGATATAGTAGAAGTAGGCATCATTTCAATCGGGGAAGAGAAGGGATGGGGTGGCCCACTTCTTATTAGAGGGGTGGTGGCAGTGGCGGGTGGGGTGGCTAGTGGGGCCTGCGTGCCTCAAGTCAGTGCAAGAAACACCTAGCACTCAGGGTGGGCAGACACAGAGGGGAGGCTCTCTTATTAGGGGGAATATGGTAAGCTCCAGATTTGCTTGATTGTCAAAGGATATTTCACACAATAAATAAATCAGCATACTGATTTTTAAGTTTGAAGAGTAAATATCGTGGTTTTGTAGCCATTTTTGTATTGCAATGGTACGTTTTTAATGCTGAGTTCACTACTATATTTTTTCAAATGTGGATTTTCCAAATTTTAATGCTGAAATACCCTTACAATTTCTTATCTGGAGCACTGGTTTTAGTTATAATTGTAGCTGAACATTAAAATGCACCCCTTCTTCTGTTTAAAGTTTTACTCTAAATATTTATAAAAAAAAAAAAAAAAAAAAATTAGATTGGGAATTTTTTCACTCCAATTGGGCAAAAACCTACTTTTTGCCATTATGAATCGTACCGTTTTTCCATACCACTAAATATATACTCAAGACCGACAGATTTTACAATATAAATATAACGAAAATATTTCAGTGACTGTAATGCAACGGTGTCTACTATGTACTTGAAGCCAGGTCAGAACTCCACGACAGCCCCAGATATACAGGTGGCCGACTGTGACCATGGGCCACTGTTCTATAACATTGTCCAAGATACCACTGCTAATGATTTTGTAAGTTGTCTTCTGTAGAACCTCAATTCTTATAACACCAGTATTTTGGTCTTAAAGAGCCTGTTTTGTTGTTGTTTTTTTCATGCTTGTAATTTCTAATATAAACAATTTATCTGAATAAAAATACATAACTTTTCAGAATTGGTTGTGAAATAAAAAATTCACATGAGAAATTCAGTTCTGTAAGCATTCAGAGCTCTAACCTTAAACAGTTACAAGTTTTATAACTGCTGCAAGTTATTAAAATGCCAAATTATTATCTCCCTTTGGTTTAGAGTAGCAGATACTTTTCCCTAATAACCATTTGTAACCTAAATCAGTTACCAAGATCATTTGCTAATAAATCGAAATAGTTGCCAAATGTGCTGTGTTTATTTATATCTGAATAATTATTATTAAGGATAAATACATCTTCATCAAGATCCAATTAGCAGTTGTTCACTAATTATCATGTTGGAGCCTACAACATGATTTTTAATGAATTTTGTTAACAGTAGGTAACTTGAGAGGCTTTGCGCATTGGATTTTCATCGATGCTCATAGAATTTTATTGCATGGTTGTAAAGTTGAATAATCACCCCATATTGAGAAAGTTATATATATATATATAGGGAAAATTCCTGTACAGAAGATAGAATGCATCTAAACTTGAATGATTTTGTAATAGTAACTGATTCTGGTTACTATCCCTGTTTTAGTTGTTTTTTTAATAAGTCACAGTTTATGAAAAACGTAACTGTTTAAGGTTAGAGCTTTGACTGGTAAGTTATTCTAGATATTCTAGAGCACTGCTCCAGGAACTATGAGTTTACATGGAAAATGAGCTGTCAAAAATTATTTGTTTTATAAAATATTTATTTCTCAAACAATTTTCAAAACTAAGGTAATTGTATTTACCACTAAAAATTACAGTTCCAATGACATATACTGTATAATATTATAGGTATTGTCAAATGTGCTTTAGGTAAACGCTTTAAGGCTTTTGCTGAAACCAAACACACACCATGTTTCAAGATAGCATACCAACAACCACAACAAGTGTCTTTTTTGCTTTTCTTGTAATCATTGTTATCTCTATTTTTAAAGGAAGTCACAGTAACGTTTGGCACACATGCAATATCTGCCATACCACAACCATCTTGTACATTCAACTGGAAGGGAGATTATCAAATCCCGACAGAGAAGGAGATGAAGTTATCTCCCCTGCCTGGCTGCTATGTGCAGGTCTCCTATGAAGGCCATCGCATCACAGATTTCATTTTTCAATTATTAATGTGGCAATGGTTTTAGAAATAATTTTTTAAATTGTGCAATGTTTTCTTCTTTCCTAGAGATCCAATGAGGGCCGTTCCAGAAATTATGACGTCCCACCCCAGTACGGCACTTTTTTTATGATCACTACCCATGTAATTCAATTAAAACTTTACACGCCCACCCAAGGCATGTAATAAAATTAAGTTTTTATACGGCAACCCACATTAATTCAATTCTACACGACCTCCCATATAATAGCACGGCTACCCATGTAATTCAATTCTACACGACCTCCCATATAATAGCACGGCTACCCATGTAATTCAATTCTACACGACCTCCCATATAATAGCACGGCTACCCATGTAATTCAATTCTACACGACCTCCCATATAATAGCACGGCTACCCATGTAATTCAATTCTACACGACCTCCCATATAATAGCACGGCTACCCATGTAATTCAATTCTACACGACCTTCCATATAATAGCATATAATAGCACGGCTACCCATGTAATTCAATTCTACACGACCTCCCATATAATAGCACCGCTACCCATGTAATTCAATTCTACACGACCTCCAATATAATAGCACGGCTACCCATGTAATTCAATTCTACACGACCTCCCATATAATAGCACGGCTACCCATGTAATTCAATTCTACACGACCTCCCATATAATAGCACGGCTACCCATGTAATTCAATTCTACACGACCTCCCATATAATAGCACGGCTACCCATGTAATTCAATTCTACACGACCTCCCATATAATAGCACGGCTACCCATGTAATTCAATTCTACACGACCTCCCATATAATAGCACGGCTACCCATTTAATTCAGTTTTCAACATAAATTGTTCTCCTTTTTTTTTTCCGTATAAACATACAATTTAATGCTGTAATATTTTGAAGTACTATGTATGTATTTCATTAAACAGGAAATCTATTTTGTCAGGCATTCTCATAAGACGACACTAGGAAAACGCGCAATTATTTTTTTCTTCGTTTCTCGAGATACAGACCTGGCTATGTCAGATGCCATTCTGCAGGGCCCTCTTTCTGTATTGGGGGAATGGGGCCGGGGCCGTTAGAGGGGGGAATTTTGCATCAATTTTAAAGGAAAGAGGAATATTTTTGTTACAAAATTTACATCAATTAATATATTTCTATAAAAAATGTTGTATTAAAATCTATTATAATCATTTTTCATATTCCTTATGTATATAATAACGTACCATTTGCAGTAGAATCTCAACACTATACTATAACTCTGTTAATATTCTATTTGGGGGTGGGAGGAGTGCGAAAATGTGAATCAAGGGCCCTGTTCTGAAATGTGTGAAATACCTTTTTATTCAACCAACATTTCAGTAAAAAGTATTTCTTACTTTCTGAAATGTTTTAAACCAAAATGTTACGCTTTGTTAGATATCTCCGCAATTACATATGAGATAAATCAATTGTACATAAAGGCATATACAGTCGAACTTCGATAGCTCGAACACCTGTGATTCGAATACCATCGGTAACTCGAACACATTTTCCGGTCCCGACACAACTCCTATAGAATTCAATGTAATTTATCCTCGATTATTTGAATATTATTTCTCGAATACCCTGGCTCGCTCGAAAACTTTTTACGGTCCGAAGATCCATTTTTGTGTTAAAACTCGCTTAATCGAAGGTGATGATCCGTTGCCACGCGACGTTGGCCATATTAATTGTAATCGACGCAGTTGTTTGTAGCAAGTTCAATCATAGTGCGAAAACAGGTAAAGTTGATTGTTAAAGGTGAGAAGGTTTATAACGCAACGTTGTTAACCACTTGACCACGCATGCGCCTCGATCTACAAGCTGTAGATACAGAATATAGATGACAGAAAACAAACTTACAGCCACTGTAGGTGGTGTAGAGGACTTGAGACGTGCAGTTATGTTCAGGGTCTGAGGTGGTTGTTTCTGGGTGGGCCATAGACCGGGTACCTGAAATGTACATAATGATATGATAATGTATTACAGACAAAGACTGACTGCTATAACAAGTGATAAATTACGCAGCCAATTTTTCCTCACAGAAATTAATGGCGTGGTCTAGTGGTGGAGCGGTCACCTCGCACATAGGTCGTGGATTCAATCCCCGGCCGGGTAATTCCGAAGACTTTATAAAACTGAAACTAGTAGCCCTCTTGCTTGACGTGCAACATATAAAGGGTAGTGGTTGGTCTGGTGTCAGTACAATGTGAATGGGTGGGTTATTATGTCATGTGTCTACGGCCTGGTATTCCAGTGTGGCAGCACTAAAAAGTTGAACATTTAGCTCACTGCTACTAGAAAAAAAAGAAATATATAAATGGCCCCGAAGTGTCCTTTGACCTCTAAGTATGACCTTGACCTTGGAGCCATGGACCTGGATTTTGTGATTTTGTGTGGCCTTGATCTTCGAGGTACGGATCTGGGTTTTGCGCGCGACACATCGTCTTGTTATGGTGATCATTTGTTATTTAAAAATCTCTGCAGAGGTTGTGACGTTACAGTCCGGACACGAAATTGCGTACCTGTTTTTGACCTATGAACTTCAAGTGTGACCTTGACCTTTGAGGTACGGACCTGGGTTTTGCGCGCGACACATAGTCTTGTTATGGCGATCACTAGTGCCAAGTTAATCAAAAATCCATGCAGGGGTTTTGAAGGTACAGTCCGGATACGAAAAGCGGAAAGACGGACGGACGGACGGACAGAATCCAACCCTACACATATACATTATTATATGACCAGAACACCTAGTTAGTTTTTTGATAAACAGTTTTGTAGTGTAATTTTGCTGTTATTTGGCGTGTTAGTTTCTTTAAATTCCGGCCTTTAACTATGCATAAATGACCAACCTTGTTGGGTTTCTTGCTGAGTATGAAGCTCTGTGCCTTCTCGATGATGTTTTCCATACTCAGACCACTGAGGCTGCCTCGGATCTCCCGGATTCTTGTGATCGCATCAATCACGGATTGTCTGTAAACACAACATAAGTAAGTGGTATTTTTGAATATTTGCCTGAATGAAATGTTGAGCTGAATTGGCGTTTTAAGACGCACCAACATAAAAGTTTATACGGCGCCAACATTGCAGTCACGCTCTCCATTTACATCTAGATAACAGACGGCCACAGCCTACATGTCGAGCAATGTTATAAAGTCCAGATTTTTTATTTGACAAACACCAATGTCAACTGCAAGAGATATTCCTTCCTTATATACTTAATAGTTAATTTAATTAATGTCATTAACAGTGGGGAATGCATGTCATAGTGGAGAACAGCGACCTAGGCCTGTAACAATACACTCAAATGTTCGGAATATCGAGTATTTTTCATGAACGAATACGTGTTCATATTCGCCACCCGCTGAACAGAATACTTATGTTACATCCATGCAGTCAGATCAAGTTCTCGGAAGCCAAAATGACTTGTTTTACATTTAATGTTTAAAATCAAAGCAAAAAATCATTGCAAATCTGGAGCACACGTTTATTTTATTAGAACTGACTAACATACTAACACACGTACATCCAGACAACATTGTGATCACAGTCGAGATCAGTAAACCAGCTTGACAAAAAATATGCAGAAAGGGTCTAGAACCGTTTCACCTGCAGAACTGCAACGTTGCTGTAAATTTCGTTGTAAACACTCCATTTTTCGCTGGAGACAAAATCATTGTTTTCTGCTACCATTCAAGTAGCACCTGAAACACCACAGGGATGATGTTGAAGACCTTTAATGAACATGGCAAAAAATGACAAAATGAACATGAATTCGAGCCGGTATATGCAGTGGCTTATTCTTGCACGGGAACCACACGGAGAGTTGAATGAAATGTGGTTTATTCGTTTTTCAGCCATATTGAGAAAGGTGATTAATTTTGAGATTATAATGAGATGGTGATGTTTCTTAATGTGTCAAACTGAAACCACTAATTTGCAGAAAATTAATGTATTTATATATAAATTAATTAGTTTTCACGAGGTTAAATTATATAAAAAATGCCACTCTGGGTGCTATAATGAACACAATCTCTTCATACCATGTTAAATGTGGTTCAAATTCATGCCGAGTGTAGGACAAAGACAGAAAATAAATAGCAGAGAGCCCAATCATTTCCCAACTGTCAATGTACGAGTCAGCCAGAACAATAAGTGTATTGCAATATTACAATAATCATATCAATATCTCCTTTTTGGCAGATGGTAAGACAGAGATAAGAAACATATCAAGAATCGAGTCCAGTCATTTTCCAACAGTCGGTGTAAAGGTTAGCCAGAACAATGAGTGTATTGCAATATTACAATCAAATCCAATCATATCCATATTTCCTACCTGTCACAGTGTATGACATTGACATAACAATAGCTATAATGGGGTCCAATCTTTCCCAAGTCAGTGTAGGTGTTAGATAGACCAATCACAGTGTATGACATTGACAGAACAATAGCTATAATGGGGTCCAATCTTTCCCAAGTCAGTGTAGGGGTTAGATGGACCAATCACAGTGTATGACATTGACAGAACAATAGCTATAATGGGGTCCAATCTTTCCCAAGTCAGTGTAGGGGTTAGATGGACCAATCACAGTGTATGACATTGACAGAACAATAGCTATAATGGGGTCCAATCTTTCCCAAGTCAGTGTAGGGGTTAGATGCAGCAATCACAGTGTATGACCTTGACAGAACAATAGCTATAATGGGGTCCAATCTTTCCCAATTCAGTGTAGGGGTTAGATGCACCAATCACAGTGTATGACATTGGCAGAATAATAGCTATAATGGGGTCCAATCTTCCCAAGTCAGTGTAGGGGTTATATGCAGCAATCACAGTGTATGACATTGACAGAACAATAGCTATAATGGGGTCCAATCTTTCCCAAGTCAGTGTAGGGGTTAGATGCAGCAATCACAGTGTATGACCTTGACAGAACAACAGCTATAATGGGGTCCAATCTTCCCAAGTCAGTGTAGGGGTTACATGGACCAATCACAGTGTAGGACATTGGCAGAACAATAGCTATAATGGGGTCCAATCTTTCCCAAGTCAGTGTAGGGGTTACATGGACCAATCACAGTGTATGACATAGACAGAACAATAGCTATAATGGGGTCCAATCTTTCCCAAATCAGTGTAGGGGTTAGATGCACCAATCACAGTGTATGACATTGGCAGAACAATAGCTATAATGGGGTCCAATCTTCCCAAGTCAGTATAGGGGTTAGATAGACCAATCACAGTGTATGACATTGACAGAACAATAGCTATAATGGGGTCCAATCTTTCCCAAGTCAGTGTAGGAGTTAGATGGACCAATCACAGTGTATGACATAGACAGAACAATAGCTATAATGGGGTCCAATCTTTCCCAAGTCAGTGTAGGGGTTAGATGCACCAATCACAGTGTATGACATTGGCAGAACAATAGCTATAATGGGGTCCAATCTTCCCAAGTCAGTATAGGGGTTAGATAGACCAATCACAGTGTAGGACATTGACAGAACAATAGCTATAATGGGTCCAATCTTTCCCAAGTCAGTGTAGGGGTTAGATGGACCAATCACAGTGTATGCCATTGACAGAACAATAGCTATAATGGGGTCCAATCTTTCCCAAGTCAGTGTAGGGGTTAGATGCACCAATCACAGTGTATGACATTGACAGAACAATAGCTATAATGGGTCCAATCTTTCCCAAGTCAGTGTAGGGGTTAGATGGACCAATCACAGTGTATGCCATTGACAGAACAATAGCTATAATGGGGTCCAATCTTTCCCAAGTCAGTGTAGGGGTTAGATGCACCAATCACAGTGTATGGCATTGACAGAACAATAGCTATAATGGGGTCCAATCTTTCCCAAGTCAGTGTAGGGGTTAGATGGACCAATCACAGTGTATGCCATTGACAGAACAATGGCTATAATGGGGTCCAATCTTTCCCAAGTCAGTGTAGGGGTTAGATTGACCAATCACAGTGTGTGACATTGACAGAACAATAGCTATAATGGGGTCCAATCTTTCCCAAGTCAGTGTAGGGGTTAGATTGACCAATCACAGTGTGTGACATTGACAGAACAATAGCTATAATGGGTCCAATCTTTCCCAAGTCAGTGTAGGGGTTAGATGCACCAATCACAGTGTATGACATAGACAGAACAATAGCTATAATGGGGTCCAATCTTTCCCAAGTCAGTGTAGGGGTTAGATGGACCAATCACAGTGTATGCCATTGACAGAACAATAGCTATAATGGGGTCCAATCTTTCCCAAGTCAGTGTAGGGGTTAGATGCACCAATTACTTGACATGGGACCAATCATAACCCACTTCCTACTTATCTATGTCTTACCTGTCCGTCTTATATATATTTACTTGTTTATATACCCGTTGACCGGCATTTGTTGATTTACATATATAGTTTATATTTATACCACCATATCATCCCGTATTTTTTAATAGTTTTATCTTTATACATTTACATTAATTTTTAATTACTACTTAATTTTTTCATCTTTCGTCGTTTTTCGCGCACAGTATGACCTATTTATGTGTCGATGTGCCGTAAAACACCATTCATTCATTCATTCTTACCTGTCCGCATTGGGGAACTCCTCCTGCATTCTGACCACCAATCTCTCGAAGTTGGACGACTTTTGTTGTTTTGGTGCAATAGCGTGGGCAGCAGAGTTGACATACGGAGCAGAGTACTTGCCCAACTTGTTAGGGACCTGTTCCTTACTGGTGTGGCGTTTCTTTTTTGATGGTACCTAAATTATGGGAAATAGAACACTGAGGATGATCATTTGGTTACCTTTTCAAAAAGCTGGCAGGTAATTAGCATTCTCAACACTATTTTCATTTTTCTTTACAGACATGTCTACAATGAGAAACTGTGTTTAACTGCTCAATGTGTAAAGTTCTCGTTTCTTTGTCAGGTATTTTATCATCATTTTAGCACATTTTTAGGCTATGTATGATGGTCGACTTTTCTGTGATGGAGGCAGACCATTTACTTATTTCTGGGTAGAACCAGTACTGCATACCTCCCGCCATCTACAATGGTGGAGGCAGACCACCTACTTATTCCTGGGTAGAACCAGTACTGCCTATCTCCCGCCATCCGTAATGGTGGAGGCAGAGTGTCTACTTATTCCTGGGTAGAACCAGTACTGCATACCTCCCACAATCCGTAAAATCAACTTTTTCTCACAAGGTTTACCACCACTAATTACATGTAAGCCTCCAAGGTGTAGTCGAATCTAGTTCCTATAATAAAAAGTAATCCCTCCTTTTTTGATGAAAATGGGCATTATAAGTAGGGGAAAACTGCCCATTTCTATTCGAGTTTGTGGTTGTATGTCTAAGAAGCGTATTAATAAGTTTTACTGGATCACTGATGAACATTTTCGAAATTTCGACTCTATGCTTTAATACACTTTGTGAGCAATGAAAACAGTCAATCAATGAAAACAGCTGTACCCTTGACCTGTTTAGTAAACAAACAAGAACTTTCTTACATGTCTAGTGACCCCACATTTTCTGGTGATTTTTCAAGTGGAAAATTCATTTTCTGTATGAACATTACACTGCTGCATTATCCATACTTGAGTTGAATCTGCAGCAAATCATTAATATGACACTTTAACATTGGTGTCTATGGGGAAAATAATTAGTGGTATAATACCACAAGTCTCCCATTGGGATTTATAGACAGTGGGACTAAATGTCTTGTTACATGCACACCTACCTGACACCATTGCTCAGCTTCCTTTTCTTCCTTCTTCTCATCCGTTTCTGTCATCGTCTTGCCGTTCTTAGGTAGTGGAATATCACAGATATCTGCAGCCTTACTGTTGTTACTGTTCCCTGGACGAACTACACAACACATACAGAGTTTAGTTTATATATATATATATATATATTGGAAAGTGGACTATCACATATATCTGCAGCCTTACTGTTGTTGTTACTGTTCCCTGGACGACCTACACAACACATACAGTTTAGCTGATATATTACAGAGTAGAATCTTTCATGGGTATCCATTGAAGATCGGGCATTCCAACATATAATTGTTTTTATCGCAACAGAAGCTCTGCCGAGGGACTGAATAAAACAGTTATACCGAGGGTCGGAATTTCCTGTCTGAACCGGATACTCACAATTGATTCTTTTACTAATGTTTTGCATGTTTATTTACACAATGTCATACAACTGTCATAATAATGATTGTTGATATCAGCGTGTGACATATCTTCCCCCATGTGTAAGATCAGACTTTCGATCACCCATGTAAAATGCGGATAACCTTATCCGGTATGCAAGTAAGGAATATCACAGGTTTGACTTTACTTACAAAAGCACATGTAGACTGATTGCTTACCTAAGTCCTTGCAACGAGCGACATCTGCAGACATTTAATCTTAAAATGTTGTTATACAAAACTATTGTGATCTCATGACATTCATTAAATCAATTTACTGAACTCATGTTATGAAAGCAATATTAATATGAATCTCTTTATTATAAGATCCTCTATTCACCACTTTTTTTACAATTCATGATGATGTTTGTTTGTTTGAATGGTGTTTTACATCATTTTTAGAACATATTAAACATGATGGTCGATTTTTTTTTGTGGTGGAGGCAGTCCACACATTTTTCCTGGCTGGAACCAGTACTGTATACCTCCTGTCATCCATAAGAATCGAAACTTTCTCACACGACATTATGATGTGTTGTGCTATTCTTAGTTTTGCTTAAAAAGGCTGTAAAATCTTGCAAAAAGGTGAAAGAATTATGAAAATAACTTAACAAATACAAGAGATATGACCAACTGAATAGGAAAGGAATTGAATGGACGCAGCAATCCTGCAATGATAAATGATACCCTTTTATCAAACTATGGTATAATATGGTGTAATGATAAAACTTAAATGGAAAAAAAAAGCAATCAGTATTAATAAGTGTTTTTTTCCTACACTATTTTTGTTGCAATTACACAACAATGTAACACTTACTGGCTGGTGGCTTTTTCCTGGACAAGAATGGATTGGTCTCATCAGCTGCTTGGTTCTTCTGCACCCTCTCCAGTCCAAAAGTTATCTCGCGTTTATTATCTACCTGGAGGACAAACGGTTGAGCAAAGTCATCTACCTCAGTATTCCAGTCTTCTGATTGGTTATCTTTCTGTAACCGTGGCGGCAGATTTAGCGGCTAAAATGTGAAGAACAAAATTTATTTAAATTTCAATATTCTGAAAAGAGCTTATACATGGAGTGAAGTAACTAGCAGTCTTATGAGTTTAAATAAGAATATAATTCCAAGTCTGTTTTTTTCCAAAACTGAAATACATTTAATATAGACAAGGGCACTGCAAATGGTATATAATACATTATGCCCATCAAAAGTTGAATTATTATTTAAAGAAAACTTGAAATACTGTCCATTACGTAATTTATTAGGGGCAGGAATGAAGCAAGCCTGTTATGACACCATGATGGCATACACTAATGCTGTTATAAAGTATGAACTATTAAATGCCTTTGCCATAGACCACAAACTCATGTTTACAAGTCATCATTTTTCGGAAAATAAACATAAAAAAACTCTCATTTATTACCGGTTTAAATCCTGAATTAGCCATGTTGCGAGAACTATCATGTGGAAGCCTTCCAGAAGGTCCACGCCGAGGTTCCGTCCAATCAATTCGTCTGGCTGAGGAGCTTGGCATAGATGCTTGCCTCATCTTACTTCCATCCCCTGTAGGTGGCTGCTGTTGATTGGCTGCAGGAGGGAAATTGGGTTGTTTATTTTCAAGTGGGGGACTAGGAGTTTTCCGTGTAAAGTTGACTGTATCGGAATTGGCCAGAGATCGAGCGACTTGCTCATCAACACGCTTAATGAAGGAATGTGTAACTCGGTTGCTCATCATTTCTGGTTTGTGACGCTTTGCAAACTCTGGCAAGAAATCAGGCTGGCTTGACAAATTTTGTGGCTTTGCATAATTAGGTAAGAAATCTGGCTGACTGGACGCGGATTTTAAGTCCATAGATTTGGAATGGTGCAAAGGAGGTGGAGGTCTGCTAAACTCCTGATAATGTTCTGGGAATTCTGTGGACTGGCTTCTAGAATAGTCCGAAAATGGTAATTTCGATGATGAATTCACAGAGTTTGCACTTGCATTCGATTTCGAAGACACATGATTTCCACTCGCATTAAATGTTGTTGATGAAATAATTTGGTTTGCACTCACAGGAAACTTTGATGTAGTCACATGGTTTGCACTTGCAGGTAATTTTGGTGTGGGTTTTGCAACATTCTCAAAACCAGCTGATTGACTATGAAAAGCTGGAAACTCATTATTTGATTTTTGAACAGCATTTGAAGGGTACGCAGCTTTTCTGTCAAATATCAAAGTGTTGCATACAGGATTAAATCCAGCAGTGTTCATTGGCTGTGGAGCAACTCCTATTTCCTTTTCAGGAAGTGGAAATTCCATTCCAAAGTCTGCATCAAGACAACTTAAACCTGGTGGCTTGCTGGACTTCTGAGCAGGTTTCAAGGTCTTCTCAACATCCCTAATACCTGGCTTCACATTGGACGGATACATGTTCCTATCTGTGGGCTTCCTGAGTGGACCCATATTGTCCTTAGTACTGAACTTAGCTTTGCTTGTGTCCATAGTCATCAGTGAAGGTAGACCATTACACTGTTTGGTTTGTACTGAAGTAATTGTACTTGCCTCACTAGTTTTCCCACGACTGGTGAGATCCTGCACTACGGTTGTTGTAGTCGAAGTACTTGCCTCACTAGTTTTCCCAAGACTGGTGAGATCCTGTACTACGGTTGTTGTAGTCAATGTACTTGCCTCACTAGTTTTCCCAAGACTGGTGGGATCCTGCACTACGGTTGTTGTAGTCGATGTACTTGAATTCACAACATTATTCACACTTGGAACAGTTTCTGGCACAACAGGAAGTTGAGTTCCCAATCCCATCATGCATCCCATGTCCATATTACCCAGCATTCCAGCAGCTTCACTTTCTGCTGACTGATACGTATCACCTGTCTCTCCAGAATTTATATAATACTGCAGCAATCTAGTCTGCTGGACTGCGACGCTGGTCAGCATTTCATGATTCGTCGCCAGGTCTGGGTAGGCCTGTAACAGCTGGGAAATTACTGCTTGAAACAGGACAGGATCCATCTCCGTCATCATGATGGGCATAGATGCCAGAGGATTCAGTGCCATCATGGCGGAATCTAGGCTGGGAAGTTTGGTGGGAGATACCTCCATTACCGCCATTTTGGTGCCATCTTCTGGTATATCTTTGTGTTCATCATCAGTGTCCTTGTTGAGAAAAGACATAGCCTTGGCTGGTGGAGAGAAAAATATTTCTTTTGAATCAATATTCAGGCCGTGTAACAGTGCGTCTGTGGCCACAGGGGATGCTACTGTAGCTCTGTCTAACAATGCTTTCATCGCACTTTCATTCTCATCAACTTCATGAACAACTGTCGTTTTCATTTCCTTCTCTTCACAGACGGAGTCATCAATTGTGATGGGTGAGTTATCCAGACTTCCCTTTAGCTTCTGTACTTTGGCATATTTGTCTTTCACTTTTGTTCCATTGGTCACGTTAGTTATATACACATCATCTTCAGTGTCTGATATCACCACAGTTTCTTCCGATATGATTATCACTTCTTCATCACTGTCAGAATCTATCAACTCTAGAGGAGAAATTTCCTTTGCTGCTTCGAACTCTTTCTTCTCCTTTCTCAAGTCACTTTGAGTAAGGTCAATGACCTCATCCACTTTACTGTTTGTGGCATAGTTTATTTTATCTCCAATGCTTGAATATTCACTCATCATTTTCTCCGAGATCAATTTTTTCATGTCCCCGACAACTGATTTGAAGTCATCTAGCTCCGATTTGACAGAGATTTGACCCTTCATATCAGCACTAGGGCCTTGTTCTGATTTGACACGGATATCAGGACTACAGCGACCATTAATATCAGTGGAGCGACCGTTCATATCAGCACTGGGGATGATATCCTCCTCTATGTCAGCCTCACTGTCACTGTCTTCTATCTCCATCAGGCCTCTAGATCTGGGTGTGGATTTAGTCTGAAATGAACAGAATTTTATATTTACAAGAAGCACCAAAAGTGGTGCGAACACCTGACTGCTAACATATCCTCACTATACATGAGCTGGTAACTCTTATCCTATGTGGGCAGTCAGAGTCATACTAAACCAGAAGTTGCTCAGAAACGATTGTTTACAATTTAGTAGACGTTGTATTAAAAGTTTTTTTTTTTTTTTTACAAAATGTCCCGGAGAAATTATCAATCATGGGAAGTTAAAGACAATTCCAACGCTGTATAACTATTTTGATAGGTATGAACAGTTATACGTGCATTGGACACTCAATTTTGATCAAACTAGAGCTATCACTGAAGGTGATAAATACCACCGCAAACAATTGTTTAGTAAGATCAAGGGCAATAACTCTGCATGACATTGACTGAGCCACACCAAAATAGTGTCACATTTCATGATTATCATGTAAACAAAGTCATAATTCAATATCGTCCAAACTGTAAAAGTAGTTCACTCCACAAGATTGGATATCCTGAATAATGAATGAATGAATGGTGTTTTACGGCACGTCGACACATAAATAGGTCATATTGTGCGCAAAAAATGATGAAAAATGAAGAATTAATTAAAAATTAATGTAAATATATAAAGATAAAATTATTAAAAAATAAGGGATGATAAGGTGTAATATAAACTAGGTATGTATATAAATCAACAAATGCCCGTCAACGGGTATATAAACAAGTAAATATATATAAGAACACATTATAATGATTTATATAGTCTGATTTCTTTAAGGAAATCTAAAACAAGACTAAAATCTACAGTATCAAATAACTCTTTCATAGTATTAACATTGTAGTACCTTTGACGCATAGGATCAAAGTCTACACATTCCAGCAATATGTGTTTGACCGTTAACGGTGAATAAAGCAATGTTTACTACATGCAAAGACAATAACTCTGCATGGAATTGACTGAGCCGCACCAAAATTGTGTCAAGAACATTTACACTTCATGATGATCATGTACACACAGTTTCAATTCAATATCTTAATAACTGTTGAAGTAGTTCGCTCCACAGTATTGCATATGCTGAATATAGCAATTTTGACTAAGTTCAAGAGCAATAATTACTCTGCATGACATTGACTGAGCAAAAGAAAGATTATGTCAAGCAAATATACACTTCATTTTGATCATGTATACAACGTTTCAATTTAATATCTTGAAAACTGTAGAAATAGTTTGCGCCACAGTATTGCATATGATGAATACAGCAACTGTATTTTGACTAAGTTCAAGAGCAATAACTTCGCATGGAATTGACCATGCCGACCCAAAATTGTGTCACGCACATCTACACTTCATTTTAATCATGTATACAAAGTTTCAATTCAATATCTTCAAAATTGTAGAAGAAGTTCGCTCAACGATATTGCATATGTTAATTTTGACTAAGTGCAAGGGCAATAAAACTCTGCATGGAATTGAGCGAGCACAACAAAATTGTGTCACACACATCTACACTTCATGTTGATCATGTATACAAAGTTTCAATTTAATATCTTGAAAACTGTAAAAGTAGTTCGCTCCACAAGATTCAACAGACCGACAGACCGCCTGCCGCAGTGACTCCTATATACCCACTCTCAAACTTCGTTTGCGGGGTGTAATCAGTTATACGGAGGATTGGAATTTCCTATCTGTACCGAATAACCACTGAAGATTCTTATACATTGTCGACAAAGTAGGTTAAGTGCAGGTAGGTCATTTATATCTGATAAATCAAACTAGGTAAGGGCTATTCCATTTAAACACACCGCAACCCCTCGGATAAAACTGGTAAAATATTAGATTATAGTTTATATTATATATTTATTTTACATTGATTGGACAAACTCTTGCGACTTATATTAATCATTTTCGATGGGTAGAAACAGTACTAAGCAATGTGGATGCTCGAGGATAAATAAGATGGCCACGGTGAGGATCGAGGATAAATAAGATGGCCATGGTGAGGATCAAACCCATGACCTCTTGTCCTGGGGTCAGACGCTCTACCACTGGACCAAGTACTCCACTATTAGGTTATATAATATTAGAAAACAACCTCAGACATGACCAAGGACAATAACACAATAGCATTGATTTGCCCCCATGGAAGACTTAATCTTCAATGCAAATTTGGTCAAATTCAAAACCGTTATTGCAATCACAAGCTGAAATTGTACATTTTCTTTAAATCAAAGGCAATAACTATGTTACACAGAGATAAATTATGCTCACTGTCGAGATCTTATCGAAACAAACATTTAAATCAAATTTGGTGTAAATCCGAAATGGACAGACAGATGACGGACAACGCACCATCATCAGTTCGCCTGGCCTTTGTCTAAAAACTAGAACTGTGAACAAATAGCCAAGTAATAGCCAAGTAATAGCCAAGTAATAGCCAAGTAATAGCCCCGAAAAAATATTTGGAAGAAAAAGTATATGTCTGAAGAACACCATTTTCTATATATTTTTAAATTTGCCAATAAACATTGGGAGAACTACATTTTCAATGTTTTTTTAAAGATGTACCCAACTAAACTGAAAAACAGTGTTTGTGTGCTGTTGTTTTTTGGTTGTTAATTGTTTTTTTTATAAGTTGCATCACCAAACCCACTTCCTCCACCCACCACCACTCCCAAAAAAATAAAAACAAAACAAGAGGTCAATGACCTTGAAGCTCTACTGATTGATTTTGATTTCAGGAAGTAGTCGCTACAGACTTGTTTTTTGAAAATCTATTTTTAACCGTGGCGGCCATCTTGAATTTCCGGCCGACCTGAAATTTTGCTAAGATCAATAAGACATTAAGAGCAACATTCCTGTGAAGTTTCATGAAAATCCGTCAGGTAGTTTCAAAGAAGTAGTCGCTACAAGTTTTCATTATATAACTCTATGTAAACAAAGCAGCCATGTTTAAGGTCAAATCAAAACGATTTTCGACAAGGACCAACATCATGTCATACTGATCATTTTAGAAAAAGTCCCATATCAATATCTCTTATTGTTTTGAAGAAGTAGTCGCTACAAACTTATTTATTTTAAATCTATTTTTAGCTGTGGCGGCCATCTTGAATTTCCGGCCGACCTGAAATTTTTCTAGGATCAACTAGACATCAAGAGCAACATTCCTGTGAAGTTTCATGAACATCCGTCAAGTAGTTTCAGAGGAGTAGTCGCTACAAGTTTTTACTATATAACTCTATGTAACCAAAGATGGCCACTGGCAGCCATGTTTAACGTTGAATCAAAATAATTTTTCACAAGGATCTACATCATGTCATGCTGATCATTTTAGAAAAAGCCCCATATCAATATCACTTATAGTTTTCAAGAAGTAGTCGCTACAAACTTATTTTTTAAAAATCTATTTTTAGCTGTGACGGCCATCTTGAATTTCCGGCCGACCTGAAATTTTGATAGGATCAATTAGACATCAAAAGCAACATTCCTGTAAAGTTTCATGACAATCCGCCAAGTAGTTTCAGAGGAGTAGTCGATACAAGTTTTTACTATATAACTCTATGTAAACAAAGATGGCCGCTGGCAGCCATGTTTAACGTTGAATCAAAACGATTTTTGACTAGGATCAACATCATGTAATGCTGATCATTTTAGAAAAAGTCCCATATCAATATCACTTATAGTTTTCAAGAAGTAGTCGCTACAAACTTATTTTTTAAAAATCTATTTTTAGCTGTGACGGCCATCTTGAATTTCCGGCCGACCTGAAATTTTGATAGGATCAATTAGACATCAAGAGCAACATTCCTGTAAAGTTTCATGACAATCCGCCAAGTAGTTTCAGAGAAGTAGTCGCTACAAGTTTTTACTATATAACTCTATGTAAACAAAGATGGCCGCTGGCAGCCATGTTTAACGTTGAATCAAAACAATTTTTGACTAGGATCAACATCATGTCATGCTGATCATTTTAGAAAAAGTCCCATATCAATATCACTTATAGTTTTCAAGAAGAAGTCGCTACAAACTTGTATTTTAAAACTCTATTTTTAGCTTTGGCGGCCATCTTGGATTTCACATCAACATGAATTTTTGCTAGGATCAACTAGACTTTATGGGCAACATTTCTGTAAAGTTTCATGAATATCCATCCAGTAGTTTCAGCTGTGAAGTCGTTACAAATAAAAGTTTACGGACAGACGGACGACGGACGCCGCACCACGGCATAAGCTCTGCTGATCTCTGATCAGTAGAGCTAAAAAGACAAACACCCCACCAATCTCAAATCATGTATCCACCCATGAACTGTGTCCATGATTTTCAAGAAAGCGAAACAACAAAAGTTCTAAAGGATGTTTTTTTTGTATTTTTTGGTAGTCAACAATGTTTTTTTTAAAGATGTACCCAACTAAACTGAAAAACAGTGTTTGTGTGCTGTTGTTTTTTGGTTGTTAATTTTTTTTTTTTATAAGTTGCATCACCAAACTCACTTCCTCCACCCACCACCACTCCCAAAAAAATAAAAACAAAAAAAGACAAACACCCCACCAATCTCAAATCATGTATCCACCCATGAACTGTGTCCATGATTTTCAAGAAAGCGAAACTACAAAAGTTCTAAAGGATCAAAATACACTGAAGCAGTGAAGATTCGACACTTTAAAAATAGTTTCATATTTGCAATTTTTTTATTCTTTCGGTGGGGGCAGTTGGTTCGTTTTATTTGAATGGTGTTTGATGTCATGTGTAGCAAATGTAAGGCCATATATGACGGACAATTTTTTGTGGTAGAGGCAGGCCACCCCATTTTTCCTGGGCAGAACCAGTAACAATCAACACTTTCTCATTCGACAAACTGAGCTCCCAGTGGGAATTGAACACGCAGCTGTGAGAGGCAAGAATGTTTTAGGCGCAGCATCTTTACTATCCCGCCCACGGCGAAGACAGTTACGGTAGGTGTTAAGGGAAGAATTCTCAAATGGGTTGACAAAACAGAACCATACCTGACCCGAGTCCTCCTTGTCTGGTACCATACTTCTGTCTGATCTCAGGCTCTGTAGCTCCCTTACAGAGTTCTCTATCCTGTCATCTACTGGACTGGTCTTGTCTAAACACTTATGCTGACGAAACATAGGGGAACCAGTCTTGGAGGTCACGAGACCATGCACTGTCAAATGACTTGGAGATTTGCTCACATGATCAGTCATGCTACCTGAACAGTTCATATTTACATTCAGGTTGACCGAGGTCATGTCAACAGCTGGAAATTTGACATCTGTGTCGAGTATGGGCCGCCGAGACTTTGGTTTATGCAGAATGTTCCCTGGACTTGGCGCAGGTGTGACCTCCGTGGACGACAGGTTTGTGGAGGGGTTACAGATGGCACTGAAGTCTGGCAGATCAGTGAATACCCAACCGGACTGTATCTGAGATAAGGTGGTTTGCTTCGTCTCCTGAAAAATATGGGAAAAAGGAACTCCTACATGGTTTAATGTCTTAATTGCATTTTATAATTTTAGAATAGAGTCTGAGACAGCAGCTGTTTTTGTTTCTCTGCTCAAAATTAATATTCTGAGAATTTAAAATTATCTTTGACTAGCCAGTAAATATGCAAGTAGAACATTTTATTCGTCACTAAAATAAACAAGAGGTCAATGAACTTAAAGCTCTACTGATAAGTTGTCGATAGCTAGATCAGTATTCCTGTGAAGTTTCATGAAAATCTGTCAAGTAGTTTCAGAGGAGTAGTCGCTACAAGTTTTTACTATATAACTCTATGTAAACAAAGATGGCCGCAGCAGCCATGCTTAATGTTGAATCAAAATCATTTTCAACATGGACGAACATCACGCTGATCATTTATAAAAAGAAAATATCAATATCACTTATAGTTTTCAAGAAGTTGTCGCTATAAATTTGTTTTTTAAAAATCTATTTTCAGCCGTGGTGGCCATCTTGAATTTCCGACTGACTTGAAAGTTTGCTATGATCAACTAGATATCAAGAGCACCATTCCTGTGGAGTTTCATGAAAATCCGTCAAGTAGTTACAGAGGAGTAGTCGCTACAAGATTTTACTATATAACTATGTAAACAAAGACGGCCACTGGCAGCCATGTTTAATGTCAAATCAAAATATTTTCCAACAAGGATCAACATCATGTCATGCTGATCATTTTAGAAAAAGTCCCATATCAATATCACATATAGTTTCAAGAAGAAGTCGCTACAAACTTGTTTTCTAAAAATCTATTTTTAGCCATGGTGGCCATCTTGAATTTCTAGCCGACCTGAAATTTTGCTAGGATCAATTAGACATCAAGAGAAACATTTCTGTGAAGATTCACGAAAATCCGTCAGGAAGTTTCAGAGGAGTAGTCGCTACACGTTTTTACTATATAAATCTATGTAAACAAAGATGGCCACTGGCAGCCATGTTTAATGACGAATCAATTTTCGACAAGGACCAACATCATGTCATGCTGATCATTTTAGAAAAAGTCTCATATCAATATCACTTATAGTTTCAAGAAGTATTAGCTACAAACTCAGTTTTTAAAAATCTATTTTTAGCCATGGTGGCCATCTTGAATTTCCGATCGATCTTAAATTTTGCTAGGATCAACTACACATCAAGAGCAACACTCCTGTGAAGTTTCATGAAAATCTGTCAAGTCGTTTCAGAAGAGTAGTCGCTACAAGTTTGTATTATATAACTCTGTGTAAACAAAGATGGCTGCTGGCGGCCTTGTTTAATGTTGAATCAAAATAATTTTCAACAAGGATCAACAGCATGTCATGCTGATCATTTTAAAAAAGTCGCATATCAATATCACTTATAGTTTTCAAGAAGTAGTCGCTACAAACTTTTATTTTAACAAGAGGTCAATGACCTTGAAGCTCTACTGATAGGTTTTTGATAGATAGATCAGCATTCCTGTGAAGTCTCATGAAAAATCCGTCAAGTAGTTTCAGAGGAGTAGACGCTACAAGTTTTCATTATAAAACTCTATGTAAACAAAGATGGCCGCTGGCGGCCATCTTTAACGTCACATCAAAATAATTTTTGACAAGGATCAATAACATGTCATACTGATCATTTTAGAAAAAGTCCCATATCAATATCACTTATAGTTTTCAAGAAGCAGTCGCTACAAATTTGTATTTTGAAAATCTATTTTTAGCCATGTCGGCCATCTTGAATTTCCGGCCGACCTGAAATATTGCTAGGATCAATTAGACATCCAGAGCAACATTCCTGTGAAGTTTCATGAAAATCCGTCGAGTAGTTACAGAGGAGTAGTCGCTACAAGTTTTTACTAGATAACTCTATGTAAACAAAGATGGCCGCTGACAGCCATGTTTAACATCGAATCAAAATGATTTTCGACAAGGACCAAAATCATGTCATGCTGATCATTTTAGAAAAAGTCCCAGAGAAGTCGATACAAAAAAAAGTTTACGGACAGATAGACTGATGGACAGACGGATGACGGACACCGCACCACGGCATAACAAAATAATAATAATAAAAAAAAAAAAAATTCTAATAAAAAAATAACCAAAAAAATATTTAAAAACAAGAGGTCAATGACCTTGAAGCTCTACTGATCAGATACTGATTGATTTTGATTTCAGGAAGAAGTCGCTACAGACTTGTTTTTGGAAAATCTATTTTTAACCGTGGCGGCCATCTTGAATTTCCGGCCGACCTGAAATTTTGCTAGGATCAATTAGACATTAAGAGCAACATTCCTGTGAAGTTTCATGAAAATCCGTCAAGTAGTTTCAGAGGAGTAGTCGCTACAAGTTTTCATTATATAACTCTATGTAAACAAAGATGGCCGCAGCAGCCATGTTTAACATCAAATCAAAACGATTTTCAACAAGGACCAACATCATGTCATACTGATCATTTTAGAAAAAGTCCCATATCAATATCTCTTATAGTTTTGAAGAAGTAGTCGCTACAAACTTATTTTTTAAATCTATTTTTAGCTGTGGCGGCCATCTTGAATTTCCGGCCGACCTGAAATTTTTCTAGGATCAACTAGACATCAAGAGCAACATTCCTGTGAAGTTTCATGAACATCCGTCAAGTAGTTTCAGAGGAATAGTCGCTACAAGTTTTTACTATATAACTCTATGTAACCAAAGATGGCCAATGGCAGCCATGTTTAACGTCGAATCAAAAATAATTTTCCACAAGGATCAACATCATGTCATGCTGATCATTTTAGAAAAAGTCCCATATCAATATCACTTATAGTTTTCAAGAAGTAGTCGCTACAAACTTTTTTTTTAAAAATCTATTTTTAGCTGTGACGGCCATCTTTAATTTCTGGCTGATCTGAAATTTTGCTAGGATCAATTAGACATCAAGAGCAACATTCCTGTAAAGTTTCATGACAATCCGCCAAGTAGTTTCAGAGGAGTAGTCGCTACAAGTTTTTACTATATAACTCTATGTAAACAAAGATGGCCACTGGCAGCCATGTTTAACGTTGAATCAAAACGATTTTTGACAAGGATCAACATCATGTCATGCTGATCATTTTAGAAAAAGTCCCATATCAATATCACTTATAGTTTTCAAGAAGTAGTCGCTACAAACTTGTATTTTAAAACTCTATTTTTAGCTTTGGCAGCCATCTTGGATTTCACATCAACATGAATTTTTGCTAGGATCAACTAGACTTTATGGGCAACATTTCTGTAAAGTTTCATGAATATCCATTCAGTAGTTTCGGAGGAGTTGTCGCTACAAATAAAAGTTTACGGACAGACAGACGGACAGACGGACGACGGACGCCGCACCACGGCATAAGCTCTGCTGATCTCTGATCAGTAAAGCTAAAAAAACAACATCTAAGAAACATATATATAGATATATATATATTTAAAAAAGTTTAAACAAAAAAAAAGGTTTGGTAAAGATCAGATGAAAAATGAGAGACCTATCGTATTAATGAGGCAAAATATAGCATTTTTAACTAAATCAAGGGCCACAACTCCTCTGTTACTGGTCCGATCTGGCTGGTTTTCAAACTTGTCTGAGCTTTCATTGATATTAACAATGTGTTAAAGTTTGGTAAAGATCGGATGAAAAATGAAGCCCTTGGCCAGTAGAGCTAAAAAGCATAAGCTGCAAAAAGTAGGTCAAGGTCATAGATCAAATCCATGGTCCAAAATGCACTACCCAAGACACAACTATGTCAAAATAGAATATTTTTTCTTCCAAAGATTAGGTTTAAAACATCTAGTGCATAATTATAGTTCATGAGAAAGTGATGTAAATGTAACAATTAAAGTTATCTGCCCTTTGATTGGATGGTGAAGGTCCCATCCACATTTGCTTTGTCACGTTGCAATGTACCACTCAAGATACAACTATAAACAAAGTTTGAAAGGTGTAGTGCATACAGTTTGTGAAAAAGTGACCTAAGCGCCAAAGTTGAAGGTAAAAATTATAAGGTTATCTGCCCTTTGCTTGGAGAGTCAAGGTCACATCCACATATGCTTTGTCACGTAGTGATGTACCACCCTAGATACAACTATAAACAAAGTCTGAAAGGTGTAGTGCATACAGTTTGCGCGAAATTGACAACGCAAAAGTTGAATGTAAAATTATTGTTATCTGCCCTATGCTTGGAGGGTCAAGGTCACTTCCACATTTGCTTTGTCACGTTGTGATGTACCACTCAAGATACAACTATAAGCAAAGTTTTAAAGGTCTAATGCATACAGTTTGTGAAAAAGTGACCTAAACGCAAAAGTTGAACCTAAAAATTATTAAGTTATCTTCCCTTTGCTTGGAGGGTCAAGGTCACTTCCACATTTGTTTTGTTAAGTTGCAACGTACCACCCAAGTTACAACTATAAGCAAAGATTTAAAGGTCTAGTGCACAGAGTTTGTGAAAAAGTGACCTAAACCAGGCCTGTAAAATTCCACTCGTCCGCTCGTCTTGACGAGTGACTTGTCAGGCCGGGTGAGTGGATATTTCCTCCTGGTCGTCCTTACGGATGAATGAATTTTGACATAAGTAACAAAATAAATCAAGTCTTTATTTCCTTTTATTCTGGCGAAGAAATTCCACAAAACTAAATAAATAGCCTATAAATTACACTCAAATACACCGGAAGTAAACATGAAAATATTGGTTACTCATGGTTACTTTGGTAATAGGGTATAAAGTCAAGATTTCCGAAGTTCGTAGACTGTCGTGATCGAATTATCCAATACTAAACTAGTAGTTTTTATCAATCACTGTAACCGGACATTATACTTGATATGACGACATTTAAAAATGTCGAAGAAAATAGACATGTCTATAGAAAGTTTTTGGAGGAGAGTTGGTGGAGATGACGAAAAAATACAAATAGAGAAAGTGAATAGACAATTGCATAAATTAAAACTGCAATAAAAGCAGTATGATAGTACCAAATGCTAGCGTGTTTTGCAGGAGAAAATACTGGAGGATACACAGTTGTATTATCACAGTGACTTACATAAAACAGTTGCTTTTGAAATATCTTATTGTAAGTGCCTTTCATAATTATTTAGTGGACAAGCTAGTCATACCTTAGATGGGATCTAGTCATTTATTTGATACGTAATATTTATAGCATACTTTTTCGAGTATATGCGATTTATACTGCTTCTCGAGGGCCGCAGGCCCGAGAGTGCAGTATAAATCGCATACGAGAAAAGTATGCTATAAATGTTTTGTACCTTAGAAATTGCCGGTAATTGACATTTTGATTGACAGGTTGTGTGTAAACTTACAACTATGCGCGTGTACAATGGAGTAGGCCATGGTATAACTGCCGAATCTGTCATTTATAGCACGGCTGAAATATACCGGCATTTATAGCACGGCTTAGGTTCAGATCTTCAGGTTTATGAAAAATATATCATAAGCAAGAACAAAGGAAAACCATTACAGCTATGGTACATTTGATGATGTTACATGTAGTTTGTTTATCTAAATAAAGTGTTCTTGATTGACACTGATTTACCTTGTCTTGAACTAGCGGTAAGCAAAAATATGAAGGTGATTCCTGTACAAAATTAATAAGAGCAAGTGGATTTTTGTACCACCCAAGATACAACTATAAGCAAAGTTTGAAAGGTCTAGTGTATACAGTTTGTGAGAAAATGACCTAAACGCAAAACTTGAATGTTGATGCCACTGCCGGAAAAGCAACACCTATGTCGATTTTTAGCTTTGGTTACCATCTTGGATTTCAGATCAACATGAGTTTTTGCTAGGATCAACTAGACATCATGGGCAACATTTCTGTAAAGTTTCATGAACATCCGTCCAGTAGTTTCAGAGGAGTAGCCGCTACAAAAAAGTTTACGGATGGACAGACGAATAGACGGATGACAGACACCGCACCACGGCATAAGCTCTGCTGATCTTTGATTAGTCGAGCTAACTAGAGGGTGACCTCAGAACAATTGTGTCGCCTGTCTTGTGCTTATCAGTGACTTTGACGCTAAACTCACCAAAGACAAACAAGTTCTAAAGTTTGAACATGGTGGGATTTCTAAGTGTCCGCCGTGCTATATATGTGATACAAAGTATCCAGGAAGTACAAGTTTAACCATATCTAAGAATGATATTTTCCTTGTATTCGTTTCAAATCAAAATGATAACACAACAGACCTGAACTTTCCTCTTCGCCTTATTCAATGAATCCAACTTGTCTTGTACCTTCTGGACCAAGGTTTCCAACAGATTGCCTTCATCCCTGTAGGCGTAAAACAAAAACATGTCATGATAGTTGATTATTTTAAAAATAATTTTATATAAATGAGCATATAATTTTATTGAAGGCAGGACTTTTTTCAAAAATAGGGGACGACGATAAAGTTGTTTTGGGTTACCAGTCAAAAACCAATGAGTGAAGGTTGAGATGACCATTTATTTTTTACAGGGTTCCAAATTAAAAATTCGTCGCCAGCCAATATAACGCTTTCAAAAATAATTTAAGCCATTTACAATTGAAACTGAAATTATATAATAGTTTCCTCATATAAAAAATACTTTATACTACTTCAACAAGATGGTGCAAAGGTTAAGGTCAGATACATAACAGCATTGTTGTCAAATTTGGCATTCTTGTTACATTCTGTTTCTTTCAAATTACATTATCAAACCGCATTCTCAAATCTTGAACGAAATATAACCATCACTGGCTTTTTGTCTGCCTTACAGTAATTGAAATTATAGTTGACCTTTCAAAACATGTTCCCAAAAGATTGTCATCCTATAGAAAAAGTAACATTTCATATTAACTGGCTTTTTTTGTGTGTACAAAAACCTGGAAATATCACTGAAGGTGATGAATAACCCTACTTTTTGATCAGTTGTTATTTGTATATGAAGTCTGGGAACAACCCATTCAACCCATTGTTTGAGGAATGCAAGCAATAACAAGACCTAAGTCTGAGGGTGTCTTGCCAACCGCGGCAAACGGCATATGAATTATTTTATTAAATTGTGCTTAAATGATGTCCACCAAAGACAACATTTCATATGACCAAGTATCAAACAAATAAAAGTGAGGTAATCATAATCATGAGAAGTTAAGTTACTGAGGTTAAGTGGTTTAACCAGGGTGGTTTTGGGAAAATAATGCAAAATATGACCTTGGCCTTGGTATTTTTTGTCGTTCAACGATGTCCACCAATGCCAACAATACATATGACCAAGTATCAAAGACATAAAGTCGGCAATCATAAAGTTAACTGAGGCTAAGTTACCAAACCAAGGTTGTTACCTAACTAAGGTTAAGTTTGGGGGAAATAACGCAAAATATGACCTTGACCTTGGTATTTTTTGTCATCCAGCAATGCCAACTGGAGCTGTCACCTTTTAAGGGCGACAAATATACCCCCACTAACAGTACCCCCCCTCCCCTCCCCCCCACCCCACCCATTCCCCACCCTACTGTTTGAGTAAAGATTGATTTGAATGGGATTTTCATGATCAGGTAATGGTGGCCTTGACCTTTGACCTACTGACCTCAAAACCAATAGGGGCCATCTCTTCATCATAGGCCGTCCACCTATTAAGTTTCATGAGATTTGCTACAGGGGGAGAGGAGTTATGGAGCGGACAAGATTTTTCATTATCTGGTCCCGGTAAACTTGACCTTTGATCTACTGACCTCAAAATCAACAGGTGATGTCCTCTCACCACATGCAGTTCACCTATGAAGTTTCATGAGATTTGCCTCAGGGGAAAGGAGTTATGGAGCATACAAGGTTTTTCATTATCGGGTGCTGGTGACCTTGACCTTTCACCTACTGATCTCAAAATCAATAGGGGTCATCCTCTCACCACAACCAGTTCATCTATGAAGTTTCATGAGATTTGCCTCAGGGGAAGAGGAGTTATGGTGCGGAAAAGGTTTTCCATTATCGGGTCCCAGTGACCTTAACCTTTGACCAACTAACATCAAAATCAATAGGGGTCCTCCTCTCACAACAGACAGTTCACCTATGAAGTTTCATGAGATTTGCTTTAGGGGGTGCAAAGTTATGGTGCAGACAAGTTTTTTCATTATAAGGTGATCCCGGTGACCTTGAACTTTGACCTACTGAACTCAAAATCAATAGGGGTCATCCTCTCACCACAGGCAGTTCACCTATGAAATTTGGTTCATGGGGAGAGGAGTTATGGAGCGGACAAGGTTTTCATTATCAGGTCATGGTGACCTTGAGCTTTGACCTACTGACCTGAAAATCAATAGGGGTCATCCTTTCATCACAGGCAGTCCACGCATGAAGTTTTACGAGAGCGGACAATGTTGTGCCTACAGACAGACGGACAGGGTGAAACCAGTATAAACTTTGTTTAGCAGGGGTATAACAATGACCAAATATCAACGGACCACGGCATAAGCTCTGCTGATCAGTCGAGCTAAAAATGGCGGTCGCTAATTGATCATAAAATCGGTATTTTGGTATGAAAATATGTGGTCGTTGGTCGCGTTAGACAGGTGGTCGCTTAATACAGTATCAATTAATAGCAAAACTTGTCGGGGGGGAATTCAAAGTGGTCGCTTATGGCAGGTGGGCGCTTAAACCAGGTGGTCGGATGACCAGGTTTGACTGTATTCGTATATTAAATTGCTACACTTCAGAATTATGCCCTCAAAGCAGGATTTTCCGTTGTCCCTATTCTGACATGGGTATAGTAACACTTGTTTTATTGTACATATCTCAAACTCACCCTGACCCAAACATGTTCATTACAGACGCCATCTTCAGTTCTTGTTCTTGGATCTGGTTGTTCAGTTTCTCTATCGCCTCTTTCTCCTTGTACCCAATCAACTCTACCTGTCAGGGTGATACAATGCATACTTCATGGTACATACTGAAATGTAGTTCTAGTTAACAGTTTATTTTATATACAAAATATGTATTGATGTATGTATGGCGTTTAACATCGTCTTTAACAATCTTTCAGTCATTTCATTACGGTGTCAACTTGAAGTAGTGAGCTCAATGCTCGAATTTATAGTGCTGCCACATGTAATAATACCATGTCACAGACACATGACATGATACATCCTCAAGTCACATTAAACCGACACCGGCTGACCAATCCTAGAACAATCCTTTATATATTTGTTTTATATTGCAACAGCAGTGTTTACGCAAGAGCGTGTTTCTTGCGTTTTTGATGCACTAAAATGATCAGCGACGCGACATAAATCAGCATGTGCGTTTTTCTTGACACAGTGAAATTGACTAGGCTAGAAATGAAATACCCATCAAATTATCATCGTAAAACTTGCTTGAAAAGCTTCAAATGTAAGGAATCACGACTGAACTTATTTCTATTTATATCCTGGTCTATATTTAGAACAGGAAAAACTAATACCTGTACTCTCGTGCTATTGTTGTCGTCATTTCGATCATATTACATACTATAATTTCATTTCATTTAACTGTTATTATGCTTATCAGAATTAAGCTTTTTTTATGTTTCATTATACTGTTCATTTTACAGTGATTATAATGCCATCTTTGTGGCCCATGATTGGAAAATAAAGTTATTCATTCTTGGTCTATTAAACTAATGTCTGTACTTTCCGCGTTATTGTCATCGTCATATCGATCGCATGTATGTGGGTCTGAGTAGGTAGACGCTTATATAAAAACACTAGCAAATAAAAGCGCGTAGATGATCATGATACGGCCGCTAAAATGGCAGACAAACCCAAAATGAAACAATGCCGGTTAACTTCTTTTTTTGCTGACAAACCCACCGAAGATGTCTAATCAACTAATAATCCATGTCTATCTGACATCACATGGTCTATTCATCAATAAATAAAATATGACCCCTATATTTACAAAACGACCCCCAGTTTATTCCACATGGGGTCAAGGATGACCCCTACATGGGGTCAAGGATGACCCCTAAACAATTGAGACCTGCAGAAACACTGCAACAGGAACACTTCTATTTCAATCACAAAATGTTGAGATAAAATCAGACTCACCTGCAACTTCTTCACTCTCTCTATGAGGTATGTTGTCTCCTCTGACTTTGGTCCATCAGCCTTAGATTTGCTGGTCCCTCCCAAACTACCGTCTGTCATAACGGCTATATCACGCTTCTGTGACAGGGGTCCATCAGCTTTGGTCTTGTCCATTCCTTCCTGACCACCCTCCGTCATAACCTCTACATCTCGCGTATGTACCTGGGCTACCTTCACGTTAACATTAACACCAATTGTCCGCCTCTGAGGAATGTCAGTATTTGTACATTTTGAACTGAGTCGTACATCAGAGTGTTTCATATAAAAGTCACTACCTTTATCACCTACAGACTGGTCCGTATTAACCGCCACCTCCCTGTTGTCACAGTTACCTGTTGACATAGCAAAGTCTTTTGTTTTGACTTTCCTTGTACCCACGCTTGATTCAGTAAGTACTGGTGAAGCCTGTATACCAATAGACGGATTTGGCTTCTTCTCTTTAGGAGTATGTAAAATAAATATCTTAGGATTTGCTGAAGGTTCTGTGATTTTACTAGGATTAGGTTCAAACGCTGGTGCATCGTATCTCATGTGGGCACTTAACTTCACTGGATCTGGTCTGAATTTGTGGGCACTCAACTTCACCGGATCTGGTCTGAATTCCGCAGCACTTGCCCTCATGCTGTTGTCAAGCTTATCACTTGTATCTGAACCAGTGGCAGACAAATTCCATGTATCTGGATTGAACGCTGGAGCATCAACACTAATTCCTACTTTGGACTCCAAACGTTTTTTCCAGCCCGGTTTGAATTCGGGAGATTCGGGATTTAGTATTGGCACCAAAGGATCTGGTGTGGATGTCCCTCTCCCTGGCAAGTCTATACTACCTGATCTACTTGTTCTATGCGAGTTTACAGATTCCAGTTCAGCGTCACTTTCAGTAGAATATTCAACCAAATCTTTGGGGTCCTGGATCCGAATACCGCGACTTGATGCCTTCCACTTGAAAGTTTCAACTGCGTCATCTTGCGAGCTGTCCACGCTATTTAAATCCCAATCACATTCCTCAGATTGTGACCTATTCCAGTATGTACGCTTAATTGCCGGTCCACTGTATCTACGGACTCGACTTGTTCCATCAATATCAGAGTTCTCTGGCAGAGATCTATTCAAATATTTAGGAATTGGGTTAACACTGTGTATACCATGTTGAGAAGCGTTCTCCTTAAACAGATGCTCATAAGGATCAGTAAAATGTTCACCCCCCGTTTCTTCATCGTCATTGTCGCTTAGCTCACCATTAACTGTATAACTGAGTGGTTTAGGGGGACTTTCGATGGTAATACCATTCTGAAAAGCCTTTTGCTTGAAAAAGAATTTTTCAAAATCTTCCTCCTTTTTGACTGAAGGTTTTATGATAATTTCTCGTCTTTCCCTTCTTTCAGAAATCTTTGTTTCTTGTGCAGTTTTATTGTTTTGTTTTTCTTCCTTGTCAATTTCAACTTCTTCACTTTTCTTATATCCTTTAGACAATGAATCACTATGTTTTTCCTTCTCACCTACACTGTATGTCCAGGAGTACAACCTTGGTCTTCCTTGTGATTCTTCCACCTCCACACTGTCAGCTTTTTCACTATTGCCAGATTCAACATATGTTTTACTATCACTAGACATCTCACCTACTCCACAACAACCTATAGCCTTATTTACACTTGTTAAACCGAGTGAATTCATAAAATCTAAGACACCTTTTGCAACAGCCTCTTTCACAATTTCTGACGCCACACTTTTGATATCAACATCACTGTCTGGCATTGCTTTTAGTAATTCTGCCTTGGCATTTTGAGATTCTTTAATCTGTAGTCTGTACATATTAACAATCTTTTCATCATCTGTTTCATCAAGATTTGAAATTTTTACGACACCCTGTTCTTCGGAATTGTTATCCATATTAGCAACTTTATCTATTGTTTCAATATCTAGGGCAGCGTCCTCACTTTCACTACTACTGTCCCCGTCTACTTCGTCCCCATATTCGTCATCATCTTCATCATCATCCTCATCCGAGTACTCCCCATTAACATAAAATGGTGACGTCCTAACATCAAAGGAGACAAACTCATGTTCTTCGATTATATCAACACTTTCCTCAAAGAACTCCTCAGCAGTCATATATGCTTCACTGGTATCTGGTAACTTATTTTGGGTGCAAGAATCTTCATCTTGTGAAGTGACATCACCGTGAGGATTGATGTCTTGAGAGGGTGTGATTGTCTTGTTCTGAATGAGTGTGCTGTCATTGTTTTGATGGAAAGGACGGGTATCGTCCGGAGTAGAACACCAGTGAGTTTCATATTTTTTAGATGATAAATCCTCATCTACTACTGGCCGTTCTGACTTGATTTGTTTGACACTAGATGGAGAATCAATGTTTTCATTACACAGCTGGTTCTGATTTGAGTCAATATATTTTGTTGTTAAATTGGTTTTGTCTGCATTCTTATGAATTAAATTTTCTAAACTATTGCTTTGTGTTGCACTAGAAACCATTGGAGCAACATAAACAAAACGGTATGCTGATTCAATGTCAGTGGATGAGGCAGCCTCCGCATTGGGAGAACTTTCTATGATGATACCATGCTGGGTTGCAGCTTGTCTGAAACTCACAGACGATGATTGTGAGGGGTGGGAGTGGGGTACTGAAATAGAAAGTACTGACTTTAGTATACATATATACAGTGTTGTTTGGGAATTTGAGCACAATTTTTTCAAAAAATTTAGAAAAATACAGTAAAAGATTGATTTCATTGTTGTATTTTTAATACTGTTTACAAAACACAGTACAAATGACATTCAGTCAGCTATGTCTCTGGCTCATGTTTTTAAACTACTTTTTTCTCTTTCAACTGGGATGTTTTTTGTCTCAAAATTGGGGATGGGGGGGGGGGGGGGGGGGGGGGGGGGGGGGAAATATATATGTTGGCATTGGGAATATGACCAGATAACAGCTATATATAACAACAGCTAAAAAAAACAACTGAATGTTTGTCACTTGTTCAATAAACTGACTTGTAAATGTTTGAATATGTCGACTTCCTTTTGATATACAAATACATGTCGGTATGCAAACTATTTTTGGGACTTTGATACTGATGGTATTCTATTTCCTAATCTTCTTTTTCATAAATAATACTGTTCTGCTTAGCAATACACCCCATTGTCCCTCCTTGCGCGATGGATCATATAATTAAAACAATAATGTACATCTGATCTAACACAGGTGCAAGGGAAAATGCCATGATTCATGCTATTTTTATTTACTTTTTTTAAATATTTTGTAGTTTTTCTAAAACTAGCGACTATTTTAATTTTAGCCATGGCAGCCATTTTGAATTTCAGTTAAAATTTACTATGTAGACATCATAGGGAATGTTCATGAGATCCAAAGAAACTACCACTATCGCTGAAGGTGATGAATACCCGGTTTTTTTTTTAATTCTAAGTCAAACATAAGGCCATAATTCTGTAATAAATTAGGCAATCAACAATGGCTGATGTAGAGGGACATAAGGTCATCAGTTGTTATGAGTATATGAAGTTTGGGAACAACCCATTCAAAACTCTTAGAGAAATGCAAGTTATAACAATGTGCTGCGCGTCGGGACAGGAAACAGGACGGGACAGGACAAGACGCGACGGGACATGACAGGAGCAGGGGTATAAAAAGTAATGATCACAAAATGTTCCAGAACAAGTCAAATGTACATAAAAATAGAAGCCTGATCAACAATCATTCAACATGTCATGGCAGTCACTTTAATAAAGATCCGTTTTCAGTATCTCTTATGCTTCTAGAGTAGTGGCTACAAACTATTATCTTTTAGTCCATTCTAAAACTAGCGAAGTACATAAAGTCTTGAATTTCAGTAAGGATGTTAATTGTAAAGTTTCACGAGATTCAAAGAAAAGTTTAGGAGAAGCAGTGATCCCAGCATTTTACAAGTCTTTGTAAACAAACATGGACACTGGCGCTCATGAACTTGAAAGTTCTCCGGCCATGTGTTGTTTCATGAACATGTTTATTTAAATCGTAATCAATATACAAAATTGTGTCACGCACATTTACACTTCATGATGATGATCATGTACACAAAGTTTCAATTCAGTATCTTAATAACTGTTGAAGTAGTTCACTCCACAGTATTGCATATGCTCAATAGCAATTTTGACTAAGCTGAAGAGCAATAACTCTGCATGGCATTGACTGAGCCAAAGAAAGATTGTGTCACGCAAATATACACTTCATTTTGATCATGTATACAAAGTTTCAATTTAATATCTTGAAAACTGTAGAAGTAGTTTACTCCACAAGATTGCATATAATGAATACAGCCAATGAATTTTGACTAAGTTCAAGAGCTATAACTCTGCATGGAATTGACCGAGCCGAATCAAAATTGTGTCACGCACATCTTCACTTAATTTTAATCATGTATTCAGAGTTTCAATTCAATATCTTGAAAACTGTAAAAGAAGTTCGCAACACAATATTGCATATGCTGTATATAACAATTTTGACTAAGTGCAAGGGCAATAGCTCTGCATGGAATTCAGCGAGCCACCCCAAAATTGTCATGCACATCTACACTTCATGTTGATCACGTATGCAAAGTTCCAATTCCATATCTTGAAAAGTAGAAGTAGTTCACTCCACAAGATTCAACAGACCGACGCAGCACAGACCGACGCAGTGACTCCTATATACCCACTCTCAAACTTCGTTTGCGGGGGATATAAAAACAGATGTCTTCCTCATAATTTATGAACCAACCTGGCTGAAAGTTGCGCTCTGCATCTTGATATGGTGAACATTTGTGCCAAGTTACTTCAAAATCCCTCAAGCAGTTCAAGAGATATGGAGAGGACATGAAATATAGTGCAGATGACCTTCTACCTCTAAGTGTGACCTTAACCTTGAACAGACATGGCTGGAAGTTGTGCTCTGCACGTCGCCTCGATATGGTGTACATTTGAGCCAAGTTATTTTAAAATCCCATAAGCGGTTCAAGAGATATGGAGAGTACACGAAAAACGGGCGGGCCGTCCGGTGGGCGGTCGGTCTGTTGAATCTTGTGGTGCAAATGACCTTCGACCTCTAAGTGTGACCTTGACCTTGAATGGACATTGGCTGGAAGTTGCACGTCATCTTGATAGGGTGAACATTTGTGCTAAGTTATTTTAAAACCTCAAGCGGTTCAGAAGATATGTAGAGGACACAACTTGTGACGGAAAGAAAGACAGACAGATATCCATTCAAGCTAAAAACAATATGTCTCCCCCAGTACAAGCCCAGTAATCGATGTCATCAGCAGGTGCACGAGATGGTCATCCGTAACGAAGATTTGTCTCGACTCGGTAAGTAAACACGCGCATTTCAGCTCTAATTCTCAGTCCATAAAGATATAATTGTGCCTAAAGTATCGGTTAATATTCACTTCTGCTAATACTTAGCGAATTGAGAGCAGAATCAAAGAAAGTTAACATGAGGCCCAAGAGGGCCTGTAGACGCTCTAATTGTATGATGTGATTCAAAAACATAAACATGATAGAAGCCAACCCAAGAAACATGTTTCCTATATATAACTCTATGTAAACTTTGGGTTATCGTGGTGGCCATTTTGAATATTTGATGACAATGAAAAACACAAACTTGATAGAGGCCAACAACAGGAACATGCATATGATATTTAACTAGAATGGAATAAGTGGTACTATGTTGTTTGATAAATGTCCTTAAATTTGACCTAAGTTTAGCCTTGGTTGCCATCATGGATGACTGGAGGCCCCAAATCTGAAGGGGACTAACCCAAAGATCATTGGGATTAAGTTTCATCAAAATCCTTCAAGGAGTGAGAGAGATGTCATTTTTAACGTTTTCCTATATAACTCTATGTACATTTTGGGTCGCCGTGGCGGCCATTTTGATTATTCGCGACAACGAAAAACACAAACTTAATAGAGGCCAACCCAAGGAACATGTATATGATATTTCAGTAGAATAGAATCAGTGGTTTTGGAGATATCGTTCGAAATTTACTTAAATTTGACCTAGTTTTAGCCATGGCGGTCATCTTGGATGACTGGCGACCGCGAAAAACAAAAAACTGAGAGGGGCCCTCCCAAGTAACATTGCGATGAAGTTTCATCAAAATCCTTTAAGCGGTTTCAGAGGAGATGTCGATTTTATAAAATTGCTAACAGACGGACAGACAGATGGACAGACAGACAGACGGACAGAAGGACGAATGGCCATCTTGGATGACTGGCGGCTGCAAAAAACACAAATCTGAGAGGAACTATCCCAAATATCATTGTGCTTAAATTTCATCAAAATCTCTTCAGGCGGTTTTTATTATTTGACGATAACGAAAAACACAAACTTGATAGAGGCCAACCCAAGGAACATGTATATAATATTTCAGTAGAATGGAATAAGTTGTTTCGGAGGAGATGTCGTTTGAAATTTCCTTAAATTTGACCTAGTTTTAGCCATGGCGGTCATCTTGGATGACTGGCGGCTGCGAAAAATACAAATCTGAGAGGGGCCTTCCCAAGTAACATTGTGATGAAGTTTCAAAGTCCTTCAAGCGGTTTCAGGAGATGTAGATTTTATAAAATTGCTAACAGACGGACAGACAGATGGACAGACAGACAGACGATAAGTGATCGCACAAGCCCTCCTGGCCTTTGGCCAGTAGAACTAACAAGAGGTCAATGACCTTGAAGCTCTACTGATTGATTTTGATTTCAGGAAGTAGTCTCTACAGACTTGTTTTTTGAAAAATTATTTTTAGCCGTGGCGGCCATCTTGAATTTCCGGCCGATCTGAAATTTTGCTAGGATCAATAAGACATCAAGAGCAACATTCCTGCGAAGTTTCATGAAAATCCGTCAAGTAGTTTCAGAGGAGTTGTCGCTACAAGTTTTCATGATATAACTCTATGTAAACAAAGACGGCCGCTGACAGCCATGTTTAACTTCGAATCAAAATAATGTTTGACTCTGATAACCGTCATGTCATGCTGATCATTTTACAAAAAGTCCCATATCAATATCACTTATAGTTTCAAGACGTAGTCGCTACAAACTTCTTTTTTAAAAATCTATTTTTAGCTGTGGCGGCCATCTTGAATTTCTGGCCAATCTGAAATTTTGCTAGGATCAATTAGACATTAAGAGCAACATTCCTGTAAAGTTTCATGAAAATCTGCCAAGTAATACAACTTGTATTTTGAAAATTTATTTTTAGCCGTGGCGGCCATCTTGAATTTCCGGCCGACCTGAAATTTTCCTAGGATCAATTAGACATCAAGGGCAACATTCCTGTGAAGTTTCATGAAAATCCGTCAAGTAGTTTCAGAGGAGTAGTCGCTACAAGTTTTCATTATATAACTCTATGTAAACAAAGATGGCAGCGGCAGCCATGTTTAACGTCAAATCAAAACGATTTTTGACAAGGACCAACATCATGTCATGCTGATCATTTTAGAAAAAGTCCCATATCAATATCACTTATAGTTTTCAAGAAGTATTCGCTACAAACTTGTATTTAAAAAATCTATTTTTAGCTTTGGCGGCCATCTTGGATTTCACATCAACATGAATTTTTGCTAGGATCAACTAGACTTCATGGGCAACATTTCTGTTTAGTTTTATGAATATCCATCCAGTAGTTTCAGAGGAGTAGTCGCTACAAATAAAAGTTAACGGACAGACGGACGGACGGACGGACGACGGACGCCGCACCACGGCATAAGCTCTGCTGATCTCTGATCAGTAGAGCTAAAAATGAAAAAACTCCACTGAGAATCATCTCGCTAAAATAACTTTCTTTGATTCTGCTCTCAATTCGCTAAGTATTAGCAGAAGTGAATATTAACAGTGTCTTTTTACCAATGATTGCGATACTTTAGGCATAATTATATCTTTATGGACTGAGAATTAGAGCTGAAATGCGTGTTTACTTACCGAGTCGAGACAAATCTTCGTTACGGATGATCATCTCGTGCACCTGCTGATGACGTTGATTACTGGGCTTGCAGTATGGGGGTAGACATAATGATTAAAATAGCAAATAGAAAACCTTTGCACTTACTTTTTTTAGCAAGTGGCTGAAAATATTAAATTTGATACCTGGAATTTCTCGCAGGAGCAACCATTTTTCAAGAACTCTTACATGTACGCTTCTAAAGCTTCTTATGCAAAGAAGAGACAAAAAGTCAGATTACTGAAGCATATGGGAAATAGATTTTCTCACCCGCAGTGGTTGTAGTGCTGCAGCTGGAGTCTGGACTGTATAGATCACCCACTAACTTCAGACGTGCAGGGAGTGGCACTGTCGCAAACTGTAGTGGAGAAGTGCTGAAATAAACATTAAATACACTGTCATACATAGCTTCACAATGAAGGGTAAGAAATAAACTTTAAAGGGACATATGGCAATCTTGATTTTTTTTTTAAATCTCGCACTTTTTCTATATAACCTGAAATCCTTGTTAATGATTATTGAATAGTTCAAAGTAAATGCTTTTTCACATTATTAATTGTTGATTATATTGCACCAATGATATGTTTTAAAACTATGATAGATTTGTTTGGTGTTTAATATCAATTTTAGGCTACATTTTAGGCTATGTATGACGGTGGTGCAGGCAGACCACTCACTTATTACTGGGTAGAACCAGTACCGTATACTTCCCGTATTCTCATTTGACAAGTCAAGCTCCCAGTGTGATTCAACTCACAGCGATGAGAAGTGAGAAGGTTTACAATGTCGTCACCACTCCACCACAGATGCGCTTACAAATATGATACAATAATGAAACAAACTTGAAAACTCCAAATTTTATTATCCGTTATTTGAATACAACGTATGACCGGGATCCTTTTATTCACTATATTAATTGATACTTCATATTAATCATATTTCATAATCACTCGCTTGGCTCGGCCATGGGGAATTAGCCAAAAGCAAACACAAGTCACTATTTCCATTTAACATGTTGTTTATTTTCTAGTCACTAATTTAATATTATATGTCCACATTGTAACTTTACTTTATATCAAAATTCTACCATATTCTTCATATAACTGAAACCTTTCTTTCATAACTCCGAAACCGTCTTCTACATAGCTCAAACCTTACTGACTATCAAAAACCCTTTTCCAATTCCCTCTCATTTCTAAGCACAATCCTCTTACATCTAGACACACCCAAAATCATACATACAAAACCCTGCCATCCAATCAGATATTGATATTAACCTGTCTATAATCATTAAATAAAGATTATCCTAGGAGTCCAGCATCAACCTTAACAAAGTATTGCATTAATTAATACCTGCTGTATAATAGATAAGTGTGACTATTTTCACTTTGATGATCTGGACTGTAGCAAATTAAATCTATAACCAGACTGTCCCTGTACCAACATCAATCAACAAGCTCTGGGATCAACAATATTAAATCTTACTTATCATAAAATTTAATAAAATCATTATCATTATTTATCATCAGGTTACACATGCAAGCAGGTTTTAAAGCCTAAATGATAATGGGTTTATGAATGAAGGTGCACATTTTTACTCTTGACAAATACTTAAAAATTGTTGTGTCCTTTTAAAATGGTTGTGCACAACAAACAGCGTAGGGTTGT
Source organism: Cyrtodaria siliqua (assembly GCA_037043455.1). Lineage (NCBI taxonomy): Eukaryota > Metazoa > Mollusca > Bivalvia > Adapedonta > Hiatellidae > Cyrtodaria > Cyrtodaria siliqua. The sequence goes on along the minus strand of JAWPHD010000020.1, from coordinate 322,133 downwards.
TGCATTTTGGTCACAAAAATGAAGTATTCCGTATAAATACGGTTTCTGTAAAAAACATACGCTCCATGTTTTCAGCATTTAAATCCAGAATGTTTTTCATGTTGAATTTGTTGTTTCTATGAAATTTCATGTTTTTCAATGTGTAGTAGAGCCGTTGCAGTCACTACATTTGTTATTTGTTATATGATGATATTTTTAAGCAGATGCATATAATATGAATTATCAGTGTATTTTCCAACATTAGGATCATAAATATCTATAAAAAAAAAACACTTTGCAAACTATTAGAACCGTTTTATTGAAAAAATTAAAAAAGAATTGAATGGTGTTTTACGGCTCATCAACACAGTATAGGTTATTTAGACCTACCCTAGAGAGAGGGAAAGGATACATAGGAATTCGGGAACCGTACCCTACTCTTATTATCGAATAGGTTCCTATGGTTCTTTGACGTGCTCGGAGGATAGACCGATACACGGGGACCGCCCAGTTTACGTCCCCATCCGACGGACGAGGCTAAGGGAAAGTGTCTTGCCCAAGAACACACCGACGAAACTCAGTGGCACCAAGGAGGATTGAACCCGGGGCCTCCGGTTACAAATCCGCCGTGCTACCGACTGCGCCACACCAGCCCCCAAATAACTCCAGAACACATACTGTGTCTGTGTCATAAATACTATAGAAAGTGCCAATACATTTTATTTCTTACTTCGCTGTAATAACAGAACGTATATACTTTTATGTCACACTGGAGGATATGTTAACCTTAAAAATAACAACTTTTAAATCTATAGACCATCAGTTATTTTAGTATTTGAATTCATTTGTAATGCCTTATTCTGTTGCGGACACTACAATGCAGAGTTATAAAGAGGCAGCATGTTTTTGTACAAAAAATATAGTTATAAATTAAACAATAAGACTTGTTTTCAAAAAGTAAGGCAAGTGTATTGAGTGTACATCTTATTTTAACACCTTTTATACCAGACGTTGTCTGTGAGTCATTTTCAAAATGTCCACTAAAAGTATATTTTTTATCAAAAGACATCCATTTTTGCCAAAATCCTTCAACTCATTATTCACTGACTGGAAATGATTATGCTTTATTCACACCTTTTTATGGATTATATTTTTGAAAACAGCGAAAAGAGAACTCATGCAATTATATATATATAAATGCAATTATATATATATAAATATTTAAAATATATATCACTTCTCAAATTAACTGTATGAAGTATTAGCACAGAACATAAAATAGTTCCTGTATACTGCAATTTCTGGGGTACATTTATGTATACAGAAACGTACCCGAAGATCTTTGAATTCCAGAACGGCCCCCAAATATACAGAAACGTACCCGGACAAACAAGATCTCATTGGCTGATTTGAAACAATTTAGAACGTGATAAAACAATTACTTAAACAATATTGTTTATAATTAACTATTGCGCTAAGTTCTTCAAAACATATTTAGGCTGCCATAGTTAGTAATAAAATACAGAACGTACTGTCGTAACACCGAAGTTGTAAATCATCAACCCACCGCGCAAAAGTAGAGGCCCAAGAGGGCCTGTGGACGCTCTACTGGCTAACATGGCTCTTATAATATCAATGAAGCCAGTGACTGCTTTTATGTTTTCTTAAAAGTTTCGAGCAAAAAACAGCTTTTTAACTAAATCAAGGGCCATAACTAAAGAATCTGGTAAAGTTTTGTAACGATCAGATGAAAAATGAAGGCCCTACCATATTAACGAGGCAAAATATAGCATTTTTAACTAAATCAAGAGCCATAACTCCTCTGTGACTGGTTTTCGAACTTGTCCGAGCTTTCATTGATATTAACAATCTGTGCAAGTTGGGTAAAGATCAACTAATGAATGAAGGTCCTAGAGTTTTCACAAGGCTTAATATGGCATTTTTCAGCAAAACAAGGGCCATAACTCCGTTGAAATTATATCGATCTTGCTGGTTTTTGAACTTGTTCAAGCTTTCATTGACACTGGCAAAGTTAAGTAAAGATTCGATTAATATTGAAGGCCCTAGAGTGTTCACAAGGCAGAAAAAAGAAATTTTCAGAACAAGAGGCCCAAGAAAACTAGTCAGGACAAAGTTTGTGTATTAAAACCTTTAAAGGGACATAACTCCGCCAAAATCATTCAACTGGAACACAGTGACGATATGTACAACTGGGCTTGATACTGATCATCCCTGAAAAATTGCAATGAAATTTGGCCAAATGAAGGCCCTTTCTTCTTAATGAGGCCAACATATAGCGTATTTCAGAAAATAAAATCAAGGGCCATAACTCCGGTGTAAATGGTCCAATCTGGCTGGTTTTCGAACTTGTCCGAGCTTTCATTGATAGTAACAATCTGGTAAAGTTTGGTAAAGATCGAGTGAAAGATGAAGGCCCTATTGTCTTAACGAGGCAAAATATAGCATTTTTAACTAAATAAAGGGCCATAACTCCGCTGATACTGGTCCAATCTGGCTGGTTTTCGTTAACGATCTGATAAATTTTGGTAAAGATCGGATGAACAATGAAGCCCCTATCGTCTTAACGAGCAAAATATAGCATTTTAAACTAAATCAAGGGCAATAACTCCGCTGTTAACAGTCCGATCTAGCTGGTTTTCGAACTTGTCGGAGCTTTCATTGATATTAACAATCTGTGCAAGTTTAGTAAAGATCAAATATTAAATGAAGGTGCTAGAGTGTTCACAAGGCTAAATATGGCACTTTTCAGCAAAACAAGGGCCATAACTTCAATGAAATTATTTCGATCTTGCCGGTTTTCGAATTTGTTTGAGCTTTCATTGATATAAAGACACTGGCAAAGTTAAGTAAAGATCCGATTAATATTGAAGGCCCTAGAGTGTTCACAAGGCAGAAAATAGCATTTTTCAGAAAAACAAGGGCCATAACTCCGGTGTTACTAATCCGATTTAGCTGGTTTTCGAACTTGTTCGAGCTTTCATTGATATTAACAATCTGTGCAAGTTTGGTAAAGATCACATAATAAATGAAGGTGCTAGAGTATTCACAAGGTAGAAAATGGCATTTTTCAGAAAAAACAAGGGCCATTACTCTATAGTGTTACTGACCCAATTCAGCTGCTTTTCGAACTTGTCCAAGCTATAATTAGAATTAATAATCTGTGCAAGTTTGGTAACGATCAAATAATAAATGAAGGTGATAGAGCGTTCACAAGGCAGAAAATAGCAATTTTCAGAAAAAACAAGGGCCATAACTCCGGTGTTACTAATCTGATTTGGCTGGTTTTCGAACTTGTCCGAGCTTTCATTAATATTAACAATCAGTGCAAGTTTGGTAAAGATCAAATAATAAATGAAGGTGCTAGAGTGTTCACAAGGCTTAACATGGCATTTTTCAGCAAAACAAGGGCCATAACTCCGGTGAAATTATTCCGATCTTGCTGGTTTTCGAACTTGTTCGAGCTTTCATTAATATTAACAACCTGTTAAAGTTTGGTAAAGATCGGATGAAAAATGAAGGCCCTAGAGTTGTCACAATGGACGGACGACTAACAACTCGCCATCCTATAAGCTCTGTTCGGCCAGTAGAGCTAACAAGAGGCCCAAGAGGGCCTGTGGACGCTCTACTGGCTAAAGATAAAGTTTATGCACAAGGGGCAATAACTCTGTCAAATATCGTTCAACCAGAACATGGTGATGATATAGGCAACTAGGCTTGGTATGGATTGTCCCTGACAAGTTTCGTTGAAATCCAGCCAGAGGTTCAGGAGAACTAGTCTGTACAAAGTTAGTGTATTGAAACTTTTAAGGGGCCATAACTCTGCTAAAATTCATTCAACCAGAACACGGCAATGATAGGTGCAACTAGGCTTGGTACTGATCATTCCCATCAAGATTCGTTGAAATCCAGCAAGGAGTTTAGAACAGACTAATCTGAACATTTCTCTATTAAAACCTTTAAAGGGCCATAACTCTGACAAAAATCATTCAACCCAAATATGACGATGATATGCACAACTAGGCTTGATACTGATCATCCTTGTCAAGTTTCGTTAAAATCCAGCCAGGGGTTTAGGAAAATGAGCCCGGAAAATGTTTGTGTATCAAAAACCTTTAAAGGGCCATAACTCCACCAAAAATCTTTTAACCGAAATGTGACGATGATATGCAAAACTAAGCTTGGTGCTGATCATCCCTGTAAAGTTTCGTTGAAATGTGGGGAGACGTTCAGGAGAATAGTCCAGACAAAGTTTGTGTATTAAAACCATTAAAGGGCCATAACTCTGCCAAAAATCATTCAACTGGAACACGGCAAAGATTTGCACAACTAGACCTGGAACTGATCATCCCTAAAAAGTTTTGTTTAAATCTGGCCAGGGGTTCAGGAAAACTAGTCGGGACAAAGTTTGTGTATTAAAACCTTTAAAGGGACATAACTCTGCCAAAATCATTCAACTGGAACACAGTGACGATATGTACAACTAGGCTTGGTACTGATCATCCCTGAAAAATTTCAATGAAATTTGGCCAAATGAAGGCCCTTTCTTCTTAATGAGGCCAATATATAGCATATTTCAGAAAAAGTAAATCAAGGGCCATAACTCCGCTGTTGCCGATCTGGCTGGTTTTTCGAACTTGTCTGAGCTTTCATTAAAATTAACAATCTGGTAAAGTTTGGTAAAGATCTGACGAAAAATGAAGGTCCTATCGTCTTAACGAGGCAAAATATAGCATTTTTAACTAAATCAAGGGCCATATCTCCGCTGTTGCTCGTCCAATCTGGCTGGTTTTCGAACTTGTCCAAGCTTTCATTGATATTAACAATCTGGTAATATTTGGTAAAGATCGGATGAAAAATGAAACCCTATCTTCTTAACGAGGCAAAATATAGCCTTTTTAACTAAATCAAGGGTCATAACTCCACTGTTACTAGTCCGATCTGACTGGTTTTCGAAATTATCCGAGCTTTCATTGACATTAACAAGATGGTAAAGTTTGGTAAAGATCGGATGAACAATGAAGCCCCTATCGTCTTAACGAGGCAAAATATAGCATTTTGAACTAAATCAAGGGCCATAACTCTGCTGTTAATAGTCCAATATGAATGGTTTCAAACTTGTCCGAGCTTTCATTGATATTAACAATCTGATAAAATTTGGTAAAGATCGGATGAACAATGAAGCCCCTATCGTCTTAACAAGGCAAAATAAAGCATTTTTAATTAAATCAAGGGCCATAACTCCGCTGTTACTGTTCCGATATGGCTGGTTTTCAAACTTGTTTGAGCTTTCAACGACACTAACAATGTGGTAAAGTTTGGTAAAGATCGAGTGAAAGATGAAGGCCCTATCGTCTTAACGAGGCAAAATTTAGCATTTTTAACTAAATCAAGGGCCATAACTCTGCCGATACTGGTCCAATCTGGCTGGTTTTCAAACTTGTCCGAGCTTTCATTGATATTAACAATCTGATAAAGTTTAGTAAAGATCGGATGAGCAATGAAGCCCCTATCGTCTTAACGAGGCAAAATATAGCATTTTTAACTAAATCAAGGGCAATAACTTCGCTGCTTTCATTGACATTAACAATCTGTGCAAGTTTGGTAAAGATCAAGTAATAAATGAAGGTGCTAGAGTGTTCACAAGGCTTAATATGACATTTTTCAGCAAAACAAGGGCCATAACTCTGCTGAAATTATTTCGATCTTGCCGGTTTTTGAACTTGTTCGAGCTTTCAGTGACATAAAGACACTGGCAAAGGTAAGTAAAGATCTGATTAATATTGAAGGCCCTAGAGTGTTCACAAGGCAAAAAATAGCATTTTTCAGAAAAAACAAGGGCCGTAACTCCGGTGTTACTGATCCGATTTAGCTGGTTTTTGAACTTGTTCAAGCTTTCATTAATATTAACAATCTGTGCAAGTTTGGTAAAGACCAAATAATAAATGAAGGTGCTAGAGTGTTCACAAGGCAGAAAATAGCAATTTTCAGAAAAAAACAAGGGCCATAACTCAGGTGTTACTGATCCGATTTGGCTGGTTTTCGAACTTGTCCGAGCTTTTATTTATATTAACAATCTGTGCAAGTTTGGTAATGATCAAATAATAAATGAATGTTCTCGAGTGTTCACAAGGCTTAATATGGCATTTTCCAGCAAAACAAGGGCCATAACTCCGGTGAAATTTTTCGATCTGGCTGGTTTTCGAACTTGTCTGAGCTTTTATTGATAATAACAACCTGTTAAAGTTTGGTAAAGATCGGATGAAAAATGAAGGCCCTATTGTGGTAACAAGACAAAAGTTAACGATGGACGACGGACGGACGACGGACAACTCGCCATCCCATAAGCTTTGGCCAACAGAGCCTCTTAAATAAACAAATATGCAGTTTGTCATTCAAGAAGAGTTTGTCAAATATTTAGACCAACTGCATTCCTTTAAGGCGGAGGCAACAGCGAACGGCTTTTAAAGGGACACACGGCAATCTTTACTTTTTAAAAACTCACGGCGTCCTGCTAGTTTTTTTTGCATAACTTGCATTTGTTCAATCATTAATATTAATTATAAGAACAGTATTAAGCAATTTGTGTTTTGCATATTATTTAAGAAATAGAACATCGTTTACTGTGAATTATCGTTTAATATATCACGGTTTGTCGTTCAATTGTAAACAATAATTTCACTCGCCCTTCGGGCTCATGAAATTATTGTTTACAATTGAACGACAAACCGTGATATATTATAGATAATTCACCGTAAACGATTTTCTATTTCTATTCTAATACCCCTAAAATGTGAAAATAACGCACACATCTGAAATCTTTCGCATTCCTTTGCTTACTCTCCTAACGTTGCATACGTTACAATTCGTAATGCGCAATGCGCAATGCGCAATGCTTATTCTCCTAACGTTGCAAAAATTACAGTGATATATCGTTCAATATAACGAGATATTTTAAACTAGCTATATAGTGCGGGTGTATTAGAATAATTTTTAATATTATTGCACCAATAATATATTAAAATTTATAGTACAATAAGACAAAATAGTGAACACTTAAAATTTTATTTATAACCAGGAAAAATGATATTGAATATATAAATCGAGAAACTCATTTCAAACACTTCAAGATTGCCATGTGTCCCTTTAAAACGTGAATCGAGTTAACTTCGTAAACAATGAAAGTTTCGTTTCCATGAAGTAACAGAACGCGTTACGGCCGCATTTTAAGACACTGTATTTTGTCTCGGGTACATTTATGTACATTTAGGGGCCTTTTTGGATTTCGATGATTTTCGGGTACGTTTCTGTATACATAAATGTACCCCGCCCCGTTGCCTTTCTGTAGTACCTGGTACGACAATGACCCCATCAGCTCAATTTCTGGCGTGTTGTGCATAATTTTTATATCAATTGATAGAAACAAGCATGGCAATTGCCACGGCATTTACAGCATTCCATTTATGTTACAAAGGGGTGTTGAGCAGCCAAACAATTTAAACCCTGATCAGCCTGCGAGTTACTCGGGTTTACAATGGACGCAAAGGCTATTGTAGTCACCCTTGGCAGGCTAAAGATTAATATAACATGTTAACAGTATGGAAGCTGGCTATAGACAGCCTGTCTCAGCAGTGGTGTATACTAGATATGGAAGCTGGCTATATAGACAGCCTGTCTCAGCAGTGGTGTATACTAGATATGGAAGCTGGCTATAGACAGCCTGTCTCAGCAGTGGTGTATACTAGATATGGAAGCTGGCTATAGACAGCCTGTCTCAGCAGTGGTGTATACTAGATATGCATGCTGGCTATAGACAGCCTGTCTCAGCAGTGGCGTATACTAGATATGGAAGCTGGCTATAGACAGCCTGTCTCAGCAGTGGTGTATACTAGATATGGAAGCTGGCTATAGACAGCCTGTCTCAGCAGTGGTGTATACTAGATATGCATGCATACATTATAAATCAGGAATGCAAACCAGAAAACCTATACAAAGTTACATTGTACATTTACAAGGTATTTCAGTGACATTTAAATTATTCCATTAATAACCAAGTTCACAACACAACATTGCAGAGTATGTCAGTATTTATAGGCCTATCCCAAATTGCCTTGGTAATTAAATGTCAGTCTCAGCTGATGCTGTCTGCATCATTTTTCACATTTAAGGCTGTAATCACATTGTCACAAATATATATATACACCTGCTCACATTGAAGGTATAATTTGGGGTCTCCCCTGCAGAAATAAATCCAAGCTTTTTTGCAATCCTTAGAATTCCATGGAATTTCCATGGAATTTCATAGATCTGCAACATTTTGTTCACAGGAAAAAGTAAGAAAAAGCTTGGATCCATTATTCCTAGGAATTCCATGACATTTCAAGGATTTTGTGTGAGAATAGCATGGAAAAGCTTGGATTTTTATTCCATCGAAATCCAAGGTTTTCCTGCTTGGAAAAAGCTTGGAATTGAATGGAATTGATTGTTTAAAATACCTCTGCTGAGAAAAGTTTGGACTTGTGAATCTTAATGTGTGAAGAACCATGGAAAAGCTTGGAATTTACATTTATTGTGTCAAGATAGAACTTTAAGAAAAGTCCATCATTTTCCAAGCTTTTCTTTGTAAAACTATTAAATAAATTAGATTAAGGAATGGTGCAGATGTTTCTGTTGAAATCAAAGACTTGTGGAACAAGTGATATATTCACATCCAAGTCAAAGAGTGACATAATTGACCTTAGGTCAAGCACTGGCAGATTGGAAAGTTTATTAGGGCTGCAAGAAACAAGTAAATACTGCTAGATGGGTGTTATAAGATAACTGATTTTACATCTGGTTATTTAAGGAAATGGATTGCAGTGCATTTTGGGAGAAGATTTTGCTCGGTTTGAAATTTTGTGTGGGAAAAAAGATTTGCATGAAAAAAGGCATACATATATAGTGTCCATTTAACTTAATTCTGTGTTTCCCCACAAACTGTGTGTGGATTTAATGTATATATCTGGACTATGTTGTCAAACACTGAATTAGAAGGTTATAGTTACAAGTGAAACCTAACATAACATGGAATAATTGACAAGCGAGGTAAGATAAGTTTCAATTTTCTACATGTAGAAATGAAATAATGCTAATTTGACACTAAGCTAGCTCATATTAGAAAATGTTGAACCTAACTGCATAACATAAAATGCCAACAGTGTATTTAATGTGAGCTGTTTTATTTGAGTTAGTTATCTAATTGATTTTGCTTAATTTCATTTAATATTTATTAATGAAGTCCATGATGTTTAAATGATGCATTAAGAAATTATCTTGATGAAATTGTGCACACTTATTTTACTGATATTATTGTTGAAATAAAATGAAAATGTCTATACCCAAAATGTATAGTACGAGTAGTAAATGGATGAAAAAGTATATGTGTAAATGTATGATTATGTCTTTGATATGTCATGGTGTTTGACCATGGTAGTCCATGGTCTCTGACCATGGTCTACCAGAGACCATGGTTGAACATGGTCAGAGACCATGAACTACCATGGTCAGAGGCCATGGACTATGTTTTGAAAGTGTTTCGACTTGAAAGAGGACATTCTAAGCTTTTTTCGCTCTCTTACGATTCCTGAGATAGGGATTTTCATTACCATGCTGTTGGTTTTCGCATGCTGCGACACAATTATTGTGGCATTTGGTTTTAGTATTAAATAAGTTGGGGGTTTTCCCCAACAGAGAATGTGTTGGAATTATGATTTCCTAGAATTTGCAGCAACTCTGCAGTTCAGTGTGAGAAGGTTCTAGGCCCATTTTCCGTATTTTATCTCGATGTACATGGAAGATGAGCCTGGCATGTTCATGCCTGTTAGGCGCCATATAACCTTTTCATGTGTTGGTGCGCCTTAAAGGGGTTGATGCACTATTTTCAAACACGATTTATTTAAAAGGGCTCTCAAAAACTTGAAAAAAGCTGAAAGAATTATCGAAATATCATGAAAACTAACGGAGATGTGACCTATTGAAAATTTGCAATGAACATCAATGGAAGCGGCCATCTTTGAACGATGACGTCATCGCGCCTTTTTACCATATATGGCATATTGACAAAATGTCCTTTAAAGCAACGACAATCACTGCAAATTGATTAAAAATAGATATACAGATGTAAAATGTATAAATTGTATGCTTATTTTTCATATGCAGTGATTTTCTTTGCTTTAAAAGACATTTTGTCAATATTCCATATATGGTAAAAAGGCGCGATGACGTCATCGTTCAAAGATGGCCTCCTCCATTTATGTTTCTTGGCAAATTTTCAGTAGGTCATATCTCCTTTATTTGTCACGCCATTTTGATAATTCTTTCAACTTTTTTCATGTCTTTGAGAGCCCTTTTAAATAAATCGTGTTTGAAAATAGTGCATCAACCCCTTTAAAACCCCAATTCAATCTTGGGGAAAACACACACTTCTCCAGACATTTCTTAGCAAGGATTTCCATGAAATTTCATTGATTTTAGTCATACATGCATACCCTTGGAATTCCATGGAATACTATGGATTTCTTGGCTTGATATCATTTATATTTATATACTGTCTACCAATGGAATTTCATTGAATACAATGGAATATTTGGGTCCATGGAATTCAATGGAATACAATGGACTTCTTGTGACAGTTCCATTTAATGTTTTATAAAGGTCTGGCAGTGAAATTCCATGGAATTCCATGGTATTTCTGGGCCAATACCACCAAGCTTTTCCAAGCTTTTCCAAGCTTTTAATCCTTGGAATTCCATGGAATTTAAAAGAAAAAAATCCTTAGAAATGCATAAAATACTATGGAATTTTTTGGATTTCCCACTGGATTTTCGCAGGGGCGTGACGGTGACGGTGACAGCTCGACCTGCCCTTGTTAATGTATTGTTTTTCATCATTATCTGCTGGCTTTGTTTTTGCAGAAATTTGTGGCTCTGGTATTTCCACATGTTGGAGACCCACAGGGGTGATGTTTTCTGGGGGAATCTGTATTTCAACATTTGGTGTTTCATGCGTGCACTCATTAGTTTTTAGACGTGTTTCTTCTGTAAGTAGCACCATCCGAATTATGTAGCAAGTATGATCTACTGTTACATTTGTCAGCCACAACAGCCTGTTTAGTCTTGTCATGTTGTCGGATTCGTGCTGACTCGCCTATATTTAGTGGTGGTAGAGGTCATAATGGGTTTTCTCCCTTTGTTTCCTATCTTGTAGTTTTTCGTTAACAATTTTGGGGAAAATTTGGCGGGGAAACAAATTTTCTTTCGAGGTTGCGTGAATAGATCTCAGATGCCTACCCATTAGAAGTTCTGAGGATGAGAAACCAGTATCTAAGGCTGTGGTCCTATACACTAATAACCCTATCAGTGGGTCTTTCTTAGCAGCCATGCAGAGAACCCATTTCCAGCACTGTGGTGTGAACTCAATCTCATTAAAATCATATCCTAATTATGCTTTGATACTCTCCGCTATAGGATCTGACAACACTCCCTTTAGGTCACGTCATATCGACCTTTCATCTAATCAATATTCATGAGAAGATCAACTAAATTCAACCAATGAAATTGTGTGTTTCATATGCACTTCATAAATTATGCACTTCAGATGACGTTAAAGTGAACTGAACAAACGAAAATCCACTTAAAACACATAGATCTATATCTGAATAAAGATAAAGTCTTCGTTTGTTATTTCGTGTGTTATTGCTGAAGATTGCAGGATGAATTCAAAGAAATGCACTAAATGGCATGTTTTGCACGTCAAAGATAGCAAAATATCATCTAGGGTTCTGTTTGGGTAGTGGGGTCGCAATATGCTTCTGTTTAGATCATGGGGATCAAGGCAAACAAATTCTCAATTTACTTGAGATTTTTCAACAATAACCATGGAGTTTACCCAATCTGCGGGCAATAAGACCTTTCGAATTACACATAATTTCTCCATGCGATCCAGCTCTGCTTTGCACCTACCCTATCCCTAAGTGCTACTGGGATTGATGGATGAACAACTGGATCTGCACAGGGAGACATAAATGTCTCCCTGTGCATTCCCCTGGAACTGAGCCTATGCCCTTAAAGGGACACTGTCCGTAACATTTAGCTTATAAAACACACAATAATTATGTTCGCAAACATTACACACTAAACATTACACAATATTTACTAACAAAAAGCAAGATTGTTTAATGGAATTCAATTGCGGTACAACAAAAAGCAAATCCACTTTGTGCGTTTGAACTTGCAGCCCAAACTAAAATTACCTTTTCTTTATACTCGCATTAATAATGGTGCAGACTCGTCCTGCTCTGATTGTAAAAGTTCATAAGTCAAAGCAGTCAGATACCATCATTTAACACTATTGTATATAAATAAAACAAGGGGAAACATCATAATGTGTTGTTTTTTTCTTAATATAAATCAATGAAAATTATGAAACTTTGACCAGTATTATAGATGACTATATTCTATAGTTCACTACAGCCTGATCATGGCCATTACAGTTACTGTGGCATGGTATACATGGTATATATTTCCCCCTTTTCCTGTGAAAAAATCCCCTTTTAGAAAACAACAACACTTTCTTTAGTAGAAAATGTAAACTCCAATACAGGAAAACAGCATACTTTTGCAATTCCCCTTCCTAAAGGCTCTGGTCCCAGTCACCTAAAAGCTGACAAATTCCCTTAAAGATTTCCCGGGTGAAAGTGTTATTTGTTTAACATCAAATACCGTAACGTGCGCGCTCCGTGAAATTAGAACGGGAGCCGCATTTTAGTATGTCCCAAAACGGAAATGCGTCATTTCCAAATATCCGGTTGACTTAAATTGCAATATATCGGTGAATAAACAGAGTTGCGACTATTTACTGCATTTAATCGCTTAATAAACTACTTAAGAACTTTTTTTTTTGTTGTTGTTTTCTACTGAAATGTTACTCGTCCTCTCGGACGACCGATTCATGGGTTTCACGCGTCCGGATTCGAAATTCACTCGTCAATACGAGCGGACGAGTGGAATTTTCGTGCCCTGTAGTGTGGGTGAGCGTAAAGTAGTCGGACATCGCTCCCGACTGAGCTAAGCGGGCTATACATATTACGCAATACATGCTATGGTGAAAACCAAATGCGCTAATGGAAGTCACGTGATCACAGAAAAGGTAAACACGAATGTATTCCTACATACTTCTTAGGGTCTATCCTCATGTTTTCATGTATACATTTTATTGAATAAAAGTCAGACAGTTATTTGGTTATACTCAATATCTGCTTACTAACGGACAGTGTCCCTTTAAAGACTTGTGGAACATCTTTCATAACTGATTACTTAGTAAGTTGATCTTGTGGACTTTTTGTCTCCACCGAGTACGTAAGCTTAATCAGACCGAAGGTGGCGACTTTTTGACAACATGAAAGTCAACTTGGCCGGAGTGTGATGTACTTGCATGGGAACAGTGTACTGTACCTTGTGTTTCAACTCTGAGGATTTGAGAGAAGTTTAGACCCAAGTTGTTGAAATACAGAATATGGTAAGTACTTACCTGCGCCCCTGTATCTACTTTCAGGTAAACTGGGCATATTCTTGGTCCAACCTCAATTGCTGCAAAAACTTGGCCATTTAAGATCCAATAAGTTCGAACTATTCCAGTCCATGCTAGGTATTGGTACCCCTGTTAAATCCATTTTATTGCATGTTCGCAACTATTTATTAAATATGAGAATGTTCCTCTCAAAATGAAATAGTCCGAAATTCCAAATAACTTAAGCTTCTTTATATGATTATAAGAATGATAAGTCCCAGTAAGTTCTAACCAGTTTAATATAAATATTGAAATGGGCAGATTTAAAATCCCAAAAATCCCAAGAGATAATAGGTACTGCCCTTTCTGCAAAAGCAGAGTAGAAACTGAACAACATTTTATTTAAGGATGCTCACTATATAACAACGTTAGAAACACTACAATTAATAGTGTGTTTACTCCTTCACAGAGAGAGAGTGCCATTACAGGATCAGTTTAATCTTGTGTTAACTGTGTTAAATCCCTTAACTTTTATTGAAGGTTTAGCAGCAAGTAACTTTATACATTAGTCCCTTCAACTACGAATTTAAATTAATTTAATTATACTAGTAACTTGTCTTAGACTATTAATATGCCATGTATGTAATTTTAATTACAATTAATTTACTTTGTATCTTTACTCTTATATGTCTGTACATTGTGTGGAAGACGCTATGATATGATTGGCTTTCTGAATAAACGTTGTATTGTATTGTAATATAACATGTTAACCACAGATACCAGTTTAAAAAAATAAATAATTTTATACGTCTATTAAAAACAGAAGGTAAGCATCGAGGAAATCCCAAATGTAGGCATACATCTCAAAACATCAGCTGCAGTGTTAGTTTGATCGTCGGAACGGTACTTAAATAATTTCTGTGGAAGACCCTGTACATCATATTAGGTTATATTGGGACTGTAACCTCAGTGGGAGATGAGGTGAATAATGATGTTTCCATCAGACATGCCTCCACTAGGGGGGCACGCGGGGCCGAGGTCTGCAGCTCTAAACATCAAGGCCTTATCCACTAGGATAGGCTGAGTCCTTCCAACTAAACATCAAGGCCTTATCCACTATGACAGGCTGAGTCCTTCCTTCTAGTCTGCATGATGTATAACTGACCAACTCATAAAGGATTTGACCTACAGACAAATGAATTGTATATGGCCCCACTCACACATTGTTAATGTTACTTTTAGCCACCCCATAGAGGCCACATGGAAGATAAGTTTTGTAATTAAATGTGTATTAACCTTTCTAAAAAATTACATTTATATTATTACTATAATTATTTTATTATTTAATTTTCTAAAGACGTTTTGATTTTACTTATAGATTAATTAGATTTGATTCTAAATCATTTTTATTACCCTACTACAAGTTTTTGTCCCATCTAAATCCTGTGATGTTTTTTCTATAAATTGCACCGACTCTCAGATGGCAAAGTGGTGTTTACATATTTTCAGCTGAAAAAGACAGAAACTCATGCACTACTTCCCTAGACATGCAGAGTGAATTCTTCTCATTTCAAGCAATGTCAATCAAGGCAGGAAAATTTGTTTCTGAGGTACTCGTCCTACAAAATATTTGATAAATTGTTCAAGAATTTATCTGAATTTCTACTCATCCTGCATCAATGACCACTCGTCATGGCGAATGAAAGGGTGGATTTTTCGTGCACTGGCAATAGCAAATGATGTTTTAATGCAATCAAAACGTGCTATATTTAATAATTTCAAATCAAACAACAAAGGGGATACATGTATAAAAGAGGCATATCATTTTCACAAATGGTGATGTGTTTAGGAGATGTTTTCAAAATGTTCTTTGACGAAAAAGCCATTTTTGACGAAAAGTAGAAAAGAAAAACACAAACCTGAAAGGGCACCATGGTGAATTCACCAACCATTCTTCAAATTATTCTTAAACTTGAGCTCAAGTATTCAAATTTCGTTCACAAATATTTCCATGACCTTCATTTCCATGACCTGAACGGCATAAGCTCTGCTGATCTCTGATCAGTAGAGCTAAATATATCCATAAAGATGCACTGTCAACCTAATCATTAGATGTGAAACATTATGAAGCACGGCGATCTAGTGGTAAATCCCGCCATAACCGTATGTTGTGTCTTCGAGCACTTTATTTGCATTTGCTTAGTACTGGTTCTACCCAGGAAGACACCAAGATGGATTAATAAGTTCAGAAAGCTTTCGTTACAATTGATGTAAAATAAATAAGTTTAAACTAAACTAAAACTGCCAACCTACCTTGATGTGAAACAGTATCCAGCAGGTGATGGTGGTGTCACTGCAGCGGACCATGGCAGGGATGAAGGACACGGCCCGTGTGATGGTGGTGTTACTGCAGCGGACCATGGCAGGGATGAAGGACAAGGCCCGTGTTGAGGGGGCGGTGAAGGGCTCCTGAATGCAGGCTCCTGGTGTGTTGACGGGGTAAATACTGGCAGAGGTTGTCCCACAAACTGTAAGTTGTGACCCTGGATGCAAAAAAACAGTGTGCTTATTTACGCCATACTGCTCAATCTCTGTTAAATATATGTACTAGATAGAGTATGGTCTCATCGAGTTGGCTTATTCAAACAATGAGATGGGGGTAGCCTAGTTTTGGGAATCGGCTGAAAATCCATGATCGATCATCGTTTTGATAAGTATTCTGACGATCATTAATCGATTAAACATGGCTGCTAAATATAACACAAGAGTAATCCTTTCAGACTATAATAAAGAAAAGAAACACAATTCAAGTATGTTCTGGTAATAAAACAGCTGAATGAAACTGACCAGCATTTATTTGAAGTATAAGTTGTGATACCCTCTAGAGATATCACACGTAATTACTGGTAGTGTTGTTCCGATTAATCGATACTACCGATCATCGATCAGTTATGCCTTTGATCTGATTAATCGATTACAATTTGTCATGATCGACTTTACTCGGTTGTTGAAAATTATGGCTTATTTCATTCTCTTGTACTAAAATATGCAAGAAAATAAAATGAGTCATAATTTTGCAGCAAGTAATCACATATTTATAGTGGGTATCACAATTTATTTTTTAAAATATATGTTGGTCAGTTTCATTCAGTTCCTTTATTACCAGAACATACTTGAAATGTGATCCTTTTCTTCATTATAGTCTGAAAAAGGCTTACATTTGTCTTTTATAGGAGCCATGTTTAATCAATTAATGATCGATCATCATTCGTTTAAATATTCTGATGATCGATCATGAATTTTCAGCCGATTCCCAGCACTAAAATTTACAGGTACTTGTTGCAAAATTGTAACATTTTAGTACAAGAGAATGAAATAATTTAAGCCAATATTTTTTCAACAACCCAGTAAAGTCGATCATGAAAAATTGTAATCGATTAATCAAACTAAGCTTAAAGGGCTTAACTGATGTTCGATCAAATCGATTAATCGGAACAACACTAGGGTAGCCCATCCAGGTGTTTATTCAACCAACGAGTCGTCGCCCTGGATGCAGAAAGACAGTGTGCTTATTTATGGCATACTCACCAATTTCTGATACAAAGGAAATGTCAGCGACAATGCTACAAATGCCCATGTTGACTAACTATTAACATTGCTTGCTTATGTTTTATGCTTTCAAAATTGAATGTGTCGCCTGAAGTACTTGCCTAAGAGAGGAAAAGTGTAGATGAATTGAAGTGTTTTGTTTCTTTCTCAAAATGGAATGGGACATTACTTTTATCACTGCAGTACAGTTATAGACATAAAATCAAAGAAAGGTTAGAGAATATTTGCATTGACAGGGCTTTTTTTTTACTGTTTTTATAGCCGTTATTAGGTCATATTCCCAATGACAAAACATATCTTTTTTTCCCAATTTTGAGAAGTAAATAAATGTTTGACTGTTTTGTTTCCCAATTTTATGAAAAATCGAGCTAAAATTCCCAATTCTGAGGGTATGGGTTATGTTCCCAAAATGTAGAAAAAAGCACTGATTGAGAACACCAATTATCATCAGTAAGACGTGTGACTCAACATGCTAGGCTACTTTTACAGCAAGGTTCGTTCCAATATCTCATTTATTAACTAAAGTTAATATTGCTCAGGAACCATTTTTCTACTTTAAGTAACAGTGACTTTGACCCCAAAGTCATCAAATGCAATCCCAAGTTTCTTTTCCATATAACCTACCTATACACCAAGTTTCGTTCCAACATCTTATAATTGTAACTAGAAACCATTTTTCTATTTTTAGTAACCGTGACCCAGTGACATCAAATGCAATCCCAAGCTTCTTTTCCATATAAGCTACCTACAAAGCAAGTTGTGTTCCTATGCCTCATTCTTAACTCAAGTAATGTCCCCAAAACATTTTTCTATTTTTTAGTAACAACGATCTTGACCTTGACTCCAGTGACCTCAATAAGCTACATACACAGCAAGTTTCGTTCCAATATCTCATTCCTAAGGGCAGGAAAATTTGTTTCTGAGTTACTCGTCCTTCATAATATTTGAATGGTCAAATTGATATATTTTTAAAGAAGTTATCTGAATCAGGGCCTTTTTACAGAATTTGGGGAAGAGCCCTAGCCATTTTTGTGGGGGATTTTTTTTTTAAGTTTTGGGGGAAAATAGTCACCATACCTTATTGGTAAAAATGTTTATATATCCACCTTTCATGTGTGTAATTTTTTTTGTGTTAACTCTGCACCTATTAATGTTCTCTCCCATCAGGGCTCAGGTTGTGATGGTGAGGTGGTAAACATACCCACAGGATTAGAAAAAAAAGGAACTCCCTGGGGTAGGGAATGTGATATAACCTGTTACAAATATGGGGATATTGATTCGTCCTGAAAAGAAATAAATGACACTCCTAGAGATCTATTTGTGAAGTTGTGTTATTCCCCACAAACCGCCATACATGTAGGTATGCCCTTATCATCCATTCCACTCCCGGCAGGAGAACAATGATAGATGCAGTACAAAAACATTTAAGAAAACCAGTGACGTAGACAGACTACGTAACTGAGAAAACTAAAGCCATAGTTGAACAGTCATTTGTATTTAATTTCACGTCGGAACAAGATGAATAGTTGTCATTGGTACTCAATACTTTTGTACAAATTTAAGTCTGGAAACAATAAACAATCTGTTTTTTGATAACGTAAGTAGATCACGATTGTTGTTGTCGTAAAAAAATCGCACATTCCCAAATTCTATCATATCAGTATGATCCCGAAGAATGACGGGATAAGCCGACTATGTACGATTGAAAATCATGTAAACTTCAGCGATAAAAACTGAGGCCGTAGGCATCACTCTGTTATTTAAAATGTAAACCCCGCAGCGTTAACAGAATAGGCTAAAAATAGTACACACTGTGCGGTTATAAAACAGAACACAATTCAGTTATAAAAAGATGGGTTACAACGATTACTTTTTGGGCGGGGAATTTTTCTGAAAGGGGAAGTTATTTAAGGCGTTTTTTGCTTGGAGAATACGCCGCATATCGGCGTCTGCAAAGAAGGGTAAAAAGGCCCTGTGAATTACTACTCGTCCTGCATCAATGAACCGCGGACCAGTGGAATTCTCCGTGCCCTGTAATTAAAATTATAGCCTAAAAAACATTTTCTTTTTTAGTAACAACTAGAGCTGTCGCCTTAAAAGGGCGACAAAAACACCCTGGCTACAGTTCCCCCACCCCCCATTCCGCACCCTACCGTTCGAGTAAAGATTAAGTGGAATAGGATTTTCATTATCAGGTAATGATGGCCTTGACCTTTGACCTCCTGACCTCAAAATCAATAGGATCATCCTCTCATCACAGGCACTCTACCATGAAGTTTCATGAGATTTGCTTTAGGGGGAGCTGAGTAACAGAGCGGACAAGGATTTTCATAGTCGGGTCCCGGTGACCTTGACCTTTGACCTACTGACCTCAAAATCAATAGGAGTCATCAACTCACCACATGCAGTCCACCTATGAAGTTTCATGAGATTTGCTTCAGGGGAAGAGGAGTTATGGAGCGGACAAGGTTTTTCATTATCGGGTCCCGGTGACCTTTACCGTTGACCTACTGACCTCAAAATCAAAAGGGGCATTCATCACAGCCAGTCCACCCATGAAGTTTTATGAGATTTGCTTCTGGTGGAGAGGAGTTATGGAGCAGACAAGGTTGCGTCTACAGACGAACAAACGGACGGACAGATGGACAAGGTGAAACCAGTATACCCGACTAAACTTTGTTTAGCTGGGGTATAATGACCTTGAAACAGTGACCTCAAATGCAATCTCAAGATTACTTTTAATATAAGCTACCTATACAGCCAGTTTTGTTCTAATATCTCCCTCATTACTAAATGTATAGCCTGGAAACCATTTTTTCCATTTTTAGTAACAGCGACCTTGACCTTGATCCCAGTGACCACAAATGTAATCCCAAGCTTCCTTTACATTTAAGCTACATGACAAGTTTCGCTACAATATCTCATTCCTATTAGAAGTTATTGATCGGAAACAAAGTGACTACTGATGGACGATATACGATGCTGCAAGACGACGGACAAAGTATAACCGAAGTATCTGTAATGCTTCTTTGCAACAAAATAATTAACCGAAGCTATATAGCACACATCTTTGTTTAATGCATGTGAAACTGAAGTACATTATGACAGATTTCATTTGTATTTGGACTACTCTTCCAGATCGACTATGTAACTATGTAGTCACAACTTATTGGACATGTGTAACGACATTACTTGAGTTAAGTACAATCTGTACAAGTTTGGTAAAAATCAAATAATAAATGAAGGTGCTACAGTGTTCACAAGGCAGAAAATGGCATTTTTCACGAAAACAAGGGCCATAACTGCGGTGAAATTGATCCGATCTGGCTGGTTTTCGAACTTGTCCGAGCTTTCATTGATATAAAAGACACTGGCAAAGTTTTGTAAAGATCAAATAATAAATGAAGGTGCTAGAGTGTTCACAAGGCTCAATATGGCATTTTTCAGCAAAACAAGGGCCGTAACGTGAAATTATTATGATCTGGCTGGTTTTCTAACTTTTTCAAGCTTTCATTGATTTTATGACACTGGCAAAATTTCATAAAGATCCGATTAATATTGAAGGTCCTAGGGTTTCCACAAGGCAGAAATTGGCATTTTTCAGGAAAAAACAAGGGTCGTAACTCCAGTATTACGAATCCGATTTGGCTGGATTTCGAACTTGTCCGAGCTTTCATTGATCTTAACAATATGTGTAAGTTTGGTAAAGATCAAATAATAAATGATGGTGCTAGAGTGTTCACAAGGCTTAATATGGCATTTTTCAGCAAAACAAGGGCCGTAACTCCGGTGAAACTAATCCGATTTGGCTGGTTTTCGAACTTGTCCGAACTTTCATTGATATAAAGACACTGGCAAAGTTTCGTAAAGATCAGATTCATAATGAAGGCCCTAGAGTGCTCACAAGGCAAAAGTTAACAGACAGACGATGGACAAGACGGATTCCATCTATTCAGTAAGTCACACATCTGCCTGCTCTGCAAGGTCTAGATGTATTTTAAAGTCAGATACAATCAGGATCCACATCTTCCTGGCCATTCCAAACAGCCCGTAACAACTAAAAATGCTCGCAGACATACATTGTACCTTCTAAGTCCTTACATGTCATTTCATGTTTTCATCACAGGCGATTTAATTGAAACACCATTTTCGCTTTGTCTCACAGACATCCATGTTCCTTTTTCTCTTCATTTGATTTCACTTTCTTGACTGACAGAATTAGAACCCAGGTATTTCCACATTTCTTCAAAAATGGAAATTCTCTGAAACCAATGTTTTTATTGGGTATTGCCAGTTCCGTCAGAAAATAATCTATTTCAGTCGAACGATTCTTCCCAAGACATGTTCCTAGCATACACTGTTGACTAAATATTGTTGACAACTGTATTTTCCGTGAGCACTGCCATTTTTACTTCAACTGACGTTTATAACTGGGAAAATTGTAATCAATTAAATCAACAAAAACTTAAATAGTTACTTTATTTGTTCATATGTCAAGTCGGAACTAGTTTTGGAGACGAAACATGTGTGACCAATGAACTCTTCCGGGTACCCTTCTCATATTCACATGGGTACCAGTCGTGAGCAATGCATTGTAGACTTACATTTATACTGGAAACCAGTTATGTCTGTGAAAAGCATACATCGCAACATCTTGTTTTTGCAACAAAACTTCTGTGAAAAATTATAATAGTTTTATTTTTTGTTTTATTACTAAGTTGACGATTATGTCTATTTGTTTTTGTCAAAAGTAGGTAGTCCACGGGACTACTCAGCTTGTCCAAGGTTTAGGTAGTCCGACACAAATTCTGGTGGTCTCGGACTACAGTTAGTGTCGAACCCTGTTATGGCCAAGGTTAGGTTGCAGGTTAAAGTGTGACGGACAACAGACGACGGACAAAGTGATCACTAAGTGCCTGCCAGGCTATGCATTTATACAATGTGTGACATTTTGTCTTACCTGAACCTGAAGGGGTGGTCGCATTATCTGTGGATAGCTCTGCATAGGCATAGATGGAGGAGGCGGTTGACCTTGGTAAAAACCTGGGTTCCTATCAAAAATGATGATATATATTTATAATATAGCAATATTGATCAATGGTTAAGTTTTATCAAACTGGAATGGGCATGAAAAACTCCCTAGACATTAACACTTGATGGAAGAAGGGTTCTTTTTTTGTGGGTGACCCAAGCACAGGGATTTTTTTGCATTATTGGAAGTGGGGCCAGGGGCCTTTTGAATTGAGAAAAATGCGCGTGAAATTTAGAAATTGGGAAAAATAATAATCCTACAATAATCCTCCCCGAGGGCGTATTCTCAAAAACGCTCTGGCTACGCCCCTGCCAGACGTCGCGCAAACGTCCGAAAATTAAGCTGTACGCCGAAACTCTGTAGCACGGACGTACAAAACAAATAAATCTGGTACCATTTATTATATATCACATTGTCTTTTGTTTTCTTCATAAACAACATGATCGAATACACGCCCTTCAAAACTGCAGGGAGCTGTTTATAACAAACATGTACCCTCGACAGTCCACAGACACAACACTATACATTTCAAGAGAAACGGCACGTCACATCCATCATTCATCTGGATTCGGTTCAGACTCGTATGACGGATTTTCTTCTTGGTACACTGCCAGAGGGACTTCAAACCTTATTTATAACTACACACATATGCTGAGTGGAATATGACCAGATGAAAAGATGCAGGTGTGTGAGTTAGAGAAGTAAAGGGATGGTAAAAGCCATGTAAAATAGTTAGGATTAAGATAATTAGTTGGCTTGCAGAACATCGCTGGTTCTACCTGGGTGGCTGCCTGTGCACGTAAATTGTCCGGAGGGTTTTTCTCCACAAATGGAATCTGGAAAGTCGCCATATTGTTGATCAAACTATAAAATCCAATTCAATTACGATAGCAAAAAACACTGGACACTTACCCATTATATGGCTGTGGTGGACCATAATGTGGAGGATTAGGGACAAAGTTTAATGGTTGTCCTTGATATTGCTGGTACCCATGATGCGGCGGTAGCTGGGGGTAAAACACAGGCATCCTTGGCTGGTAATGGGGTGCCGACCCCACATTGTGGGGCTCCATCACGTGTCTGAAACAGAGCAAAACACTGTAATGAATATTATAATTAGGACATCTTTTATTTATAAATGGACAAAAGGTTTTAACAACACAAGACTGACTGTTGCTCCAGATAAGCAATTTGTTGGAGTACATATGTCAACATTACAGGGTCTGGAGGCGACAAGGTCAACATTACAGGGTCTGGAGACGACAAGGTCAACATTACAGGGTCTGGAGGCGACAAGGTCAACATCACAGGGTCTGGAGGCGACAAGGTCAACATTACAGGGTCTGGAGGCGACAAGGTCAACATTACAGGGTCTGGAGGCGACAAGGTCAACATCACAGGGTCTGGAGGTGACAAGGTCAACATAACAGGGTCTGGAGGCGACAAGGTCAACATCACAGGGTCTTGAGGCGACAAGGTCAACATCACAGGGTCTGGAGGCGACAAGGTCAATATCACAGGGTCTGGAGGCGACAAGGTCAACATTACAGGGTCTGGAGGCGACAAGTTCAACATTACAGGGTCTGGAGGCGACAAGGTCAACAGGCGACAAGGTCAACATCACAGGGTCTGGAGGTGAAACAGGGTCTGGAGGCGACAAGGTCAACATTACAGGGTCTGGAGGCGACAAGGTCAACATTACAGGGTCTGGCGGCGACAAGGTCAACATTACAGGGTCTGGAGGTGACAAGGTCAACATCAAAGGGTCTGGAGGCAACAAGGTCAACATTATAGGGTCTGGAGGCGACAAGGTCAACATTACAGGGTCTGGAGGTGACAAGGTCAACATCACAGGGTCTGGAGGCGACAAGGTCAACATAACAGGGTCTGGAGGCGACAAGGTCAACATCACAGGGTCTGGAGGCAACAAGGTCAACATTACAGGGTCTGGAGGCGACAAAATCAACATTACAGGGTCTGGAGGCGACAAGGTCAACATTACAGGGTCTGGAGGCGACAAGGTCAACATTACAGGGTCTGGAGGGACAAGGTCGACAAGGATCAACATCATGTCATGCTGATCATTTTAGAAAATGTCCCATATCAATGTCACTTACAGTTTTCAAGAAGTAGTCGCTACAAATTTATTTATTTTAAATCTATTTTTAGCCGTGGTGGCCATTTTGAATTTCCGGCCAGCCTGAAATTTTTCTAGGATCAACTAGACATCAAGAGCAACATTCCTTGAAGTTTCATGAACATCCGTCAAGTAGTTTCAGAGGAGTAGTCGCTACAAGTTTTTACTATATAACTCTATGTAAACAAAGATGGCCACTGGCAGCCATGTTTAACGTCGAATCAAAATAATGTTCGAATTAGATCAACATCATGTCATGCTGATCATTTTAGAAAAAGTCCCATATCAATATCACTTATAGTTTTCAAAAAGTAGTCGCTACAAACTTATTTTTTAAAAATCTATTTTTTTTTAGCTGTGGCGCCCATCTTGAATTTCTGGCCGATCTGAAATTTTGCTAGGACCAATTACACATCAAGAGCAACATTCCTGTAAAGTTTCATGAAAATCCGCCAAGTAGTTTCAGAGGAGTAGTCGCTACAAGTTTTTACTATATTACTCTATGTAAACAAAGATGGCCACTGGCAGCCATGTTTAACGTTGAATCAAAACAATTTTTGACATGGACCAACATCTAGTCACGGTGATCATTTTGGAAAAAATCCCATATCAATATCACTTAGAGTTTTCAAGAAGTAGTCGCTACAAACTTGTATTTTAAAAATCTATTTTTAGCTTTGGCGGCCATCTTGTATTTCACATCAACACAAATTTTTGCTGGGATCAACTAGACTTCATGGGCAACATTTCTGTAAAGTTTCATGAATATCCATCCAGTAGTTTCAGAGGAGTAGTCGCTACAAATAAAACTTTACGGACAGACGGACGCCGCACCACGGCATAAGCTCTGCTGATCTCTGATCAGTCGAGCTAAAAAGGCATAATTCATTAATTGTAAGCAGAGCTACAGATAAGCAGGGTATTTGCTTAAATACCCAATTAACAAGAGGTCAATGACCTTGAAGCTCTACTGATAGGTTTTTGATAGCTAGATCAGCATCCTGTGATTACCCGTCTCTAGAAATGCCATCCTCATTAGATATTTTCCACGGAATTCCACGGATTTCCGTAGAAATTGGCATGGAAAACAGTAAAATGCCGCGGAATTCCGCGGAATTCTGTTAATCTGTTAATAGTTTTCAAGAAGTAGTCGCTACAAACTTATTTTTTAAAAATCTATTTTTTTTTAGCTGTGGCGCCCATCTTCAATTTCTGGCCGATCTGAAATTTTGCTAGGGCCAATTACACATCAAGAGCAACATTCCTGTAAAGTTTCATGAAAATCCGCCAAGTAGTTTCAGAGGAGTAGTCGCTACAAGTTTTTACTATATTACTCCATGTAAACAAAGATGGCCACTGGCAGCCATGTTTAACGTTGAATCAAAACGATTTTTGACATGGACCAACATCTAGTCACGGTGATCATTTTGGAAAAAGTCCCATATCAATATCACTTATAGTTTTCAAGAAGTAGTCGCTACAAACTTATTTTTTAAAAATCTATTTTTAGCTGTGACGGCCATCTTGAATTTCTGGCAGATCTGAAATTTTGCTAGGATCAATAAGACATCAAGAGTAACATTCCTGTAAAGTTTCATGACAATCCGCCAAGTAGTTTCAGAGAAGTAGTCGCTACAAGTTTTTACTATATAACTCTTATGTAAACAAAGATGGCCGCTGGCAGCCATGTTTAACGTTGAATCAAAACGATTATTGACAAGGATCAACATCATGTCATGCTGATCATTTTAGAAAAAGTCCCATATCAATATCACTTAGAGTCTTCAAGAAGTAGTCGCTACAAACTTGTATTTTAAAAATCTATTTTTAGCTTTGGCGGCCATCTTGGATTTCACATCAACATGAATTTTTGCTAGGATCAACTAGACTTCATGGGCAACATTTCTGTAAAGTTTCATGAATATCCATCAAGTAGTTTCAGAGAAGTAGTCGCTACAAATAAAACTTTACGGACAGACGGACGGACGGACAGACACCGGACCACTGCATAAGCTCTGCTGATCTCTGATCAGAAGAGCTAAAAATCAATTTTTAGCTGTGGTGGCCATCTTGAATTTCTGGCCGATCTGAAATTTTAAATGGATCAATTACACATCCAGTGCTCAAAGAAAATTATTTTAAGAGACAGGCCCAGGGCTTGTTCCTTCTGAAAATGGACAGGCCCTGATTTAAAATGGACAGGTTCTGATTTAAAATGGAAAGGTCCATTATTCTTTTCTTATTGCAAATGTGTCTTTATTCACTTTTATAGCACACATTAATTTTGTTACGTATGTATTAATCAAGCTCAGAACCTCCTCTGACTATATTTTTCTTTTTGCTACCACTTTATGCTCCCTGGTCAGCGGACTTATTTACCATTTCATTTAAAATATGTTAGAATAGAATATTACATAGTAATTTATAACCAATGCAAAGGAGAGTACTAGCACTTTTGCCAAACGATAATAATCAGAGCCGACTTGGTGAAACTGGAGCTAAACTTGGAGTCAAATTTTTAATCAGGTTTTATGAGACTATCAGAGCCTCCTCTGGCTATATTTTTTCTTTTTGTCACCACTTTCTCCAAGTAAAGAACTAGGAGTCTAGACTAGAATTCATTTAAAAGTAGGATTCCAGGAACTCCTTACACCTTAAATAATGAATCGAAATATATATACCATCAATAACGATTTTTTTTCATGCATTAGTGTGTTTTTAATGACAAAAACGGTATTTCTTATCACAAAGGAAAGAAAACACAACCCTAATAGCAGAATAATGAGTTTTATGTCAACAATTGTCAACCTCAAAGTTGACAAACTGCCGACACGAAGCCAGGCAAAATATTTAAACTTCTTATTGTTTCAATGTGTGTATAACACATTTTAATTACTTTATTGCAAGTGTTTTCACAGTTCACAATACACATTGGAGTATTTTGTCTTGAGGAACTTGAACTTGAGATCCAGTAAAACTGATTTTTTTTTTGGGGGATTTTTTTTTTTGATTTTTTTTTAGACAGGCCCGACGGGCTTCTCGTCTGCAAAATGAGACAGGCCCGGAATGGATTTCGAGGAGCCCCGGGCGTCGGGCTATCCTATTTCTTGAGCACTGACATCAAGAGCAACATTTCTGTAAAGTAGTTTCATGAAAATCCGCCAAGTAGTTTCAGAGGAGTAGTCGCTACAAGTTTTTACTATATAACTCTATGTAAACAATGATGGCCGCTGGCAGCCATATTTAACGTCGGATTTTTGACGACGACCAACATCATGTCATGCTGATCATTTTGGAAAAAGTCCCATATCAATATCACTTATAGTTTTCAAGAAGTAGTCGCTACAAACTTGTATTTTAAAAATCTATTTTTAGCTTTGGTGGCCATCTTGGATTTCACAACAACATGAATTTTTGCTAGGATCAACTAGACTTATGGGCAACATTTCTGTAAAGTTTCATGAATATCCATCAAGTAGTTTCAGAGGAGTAGTCGCTACAAATAAAACTTTACGGACAGACGGACGGACGGACAGACGGACGCCGCACCACGGCATAAGCTCTGCTGATCTCTGATCAGTCGAGCTAAAAATCTATTTTTAGCTGTGGCGGCCATCTTGAATTTCTGGCCGATCTGATATTTTGCTAGGATCAATAAGACATTAAAAGCAACATTCCTGTAAAGTTTCATGAAAATCCGCCAAGTAGTTTCTGAGGAGTAGTTGCTACACGTTTTTACTATATAACTCTATGTAAACAAAGATGGCCGCTGCAGCCATGTTTAACGTCGAATCAAAACGATTTTTTAAAAGGACCAACATCATGTCATGCTGATCATTTTAGAAAAAGTCCCATATTAATATGACTTATCAGTGTTTTTTTTATGCCTAATTTGGGGCCGTTATTCGGCCCCATTCACAATGCCAAAAAGTATACTTTTTTCACAATTATATCCAAAAAATTCACAACCTGAAAAAAAAAAAAAAAAAAAAAATACAGACCATTAAGGATACTAGTCTTAATATACGCTGGTGTTAAAACTAGTCTGTATTTACCAAAAACAAAACTTAAAACCAAGGGATATTAAACTGTGAAATTAAAAGTGAAAAATGTTTCTTTTTCTTTTGTTATAATATTTCACAATTTTCACAATTTCTAGAAAAATGCCGCTATTTTTCACAATGGCACAGGTACAGGCTGCATTCACAAAACACATAAAAAACCACTGCTTATAGATTTCAAGAAGTAGTCGCTACAAACTTGTATTTTAAAAATCTTTTTTCAGCTTTGGCGGCCATCTTGGATTTCACATCAACATGAATTTTTGCTAGGATCAACTAGACTTCATGGGCAACATTTCTGTAAAGTTTCATGAATATCCATCCAGTAGTTTCAGAGGAGTAGTCGCTACAAATAAAAGTTTACGGACAGACAGACGGACGGACGACGCACCACGGCATAAGCTCTGATCAGTCGAGCTAAAAACAATGTAGTTTACATAACAGTTTACTGAGATGACATTTAAGTGCATTCACTTAAAAACAAAATGCCATTCTATACAAAACAAGAGGTCAATGACCTTGAAGCGCTACTGATAGGTTTTTGATAGCTAGATCAGCATTCTTGTGAAGTTTCATGAAAATCCGTCAAGTAGTTTCAGAGGAGTAGTCACAAGTTTTCATTATATAACTCTATGTAAACAAGGGCGTCTGTGGCCGAGTGGTTAACGTCTCTGACTTGAAATCACTTGCCCCTCACGCTGTGGGTTCGATCCCTCAGGGCTTTATGTGAGTAAGCTATCCAGCTGGCTTGCGGAACGTCGGTGGTTCTACCCAGGTGCCCGCCTGTGCACGAAAATTGCCCGGAGGGGCACCTGGGGTCTTCCTCCACCAATGGAAGTTGGAAAGTCGCCATATGACCTTAGCTGTTGGTGCGACTATAAAATCCAATTCAATTCAATGTAAACAAAGATGGCCGCTGGCGGCCATGTTTAACGTCAGATCAAAATATTTTTTGACAAGGATCAACATCATGACATACTGATCATTTTAGAAAAAGTCCCATATCAATATGATTATCACTTATAGTTTTCAAGAAGTAGTCGCTACAAACTTGTATTTTGAAAATCTATTTTTAGCCATGGTGGCCATCTTGAATTGCCGACCAGCCTGAAATTTTGCTAGGATCAATTACACATCAAGAGCAACATTCCTGTGAAGTTTCATGAAAATCCGTCAAGTAGTTACAGAGAAGTAGTCGCTACAAGTTTTTACTACATAACTATGTAAACAAAGTTGGCCACTGACAGCCATGTTTAATATCGAATCAAAACGATTTTCGACAAGGACCAACATCATGTCATGCTGATCATTTTAAAAAAAGTCCCATATCAATATCACTTATAGTTTTCAAGAAGTAGTCGCTACAAACTTGTTTTTTGAAAATCTATTTTTAGCCGTGGCGGCCATCTTGAATTTCCAGTAGACCTGAAATTTTGCTAGAATCAGTTAGACATCAAGAGCAACATTCCTGTGAAGTTTCATGAAAATTCGTCAAGTAGTTTCAGAGGAGTAGTCGCTACAAGTTTTCATTATATAACTCTATGGAAACAAGGATGGCCGCTGGCGGCCATGTTTAACGTCGCATCAAAATAATTTTCGACAAGGATTAACATCATTCCATACTGATCTTTTTAGAAAAAGTCCCATATCAATATCACTTATAGTTTTCAAGAAGTACTCGCTACAAACTTGTTTTTTGAAAATCTATTTTTAGCTGTGGCGGCCATCTTGAACTTCCGACCAACCTGAAATATTGCTAGGATCATTTAGACATTAAGAGCAACATTCCTGTGAAGTTTCATGGAAATCGGTTGAGTAGTTTCAGAGGAGTAGTCGCTACAAATGTTTACTAAATAACTCCATGTAAACAAAGATGGCCGCTGGCAGCCATGTTTAACGTCGAATCAAAACAATTGACAAGGACCAACATCATGACATGCTGATCATTTTAGAAAAAGTCCCATATCAATATCCTTAGAGTTTTCAAGAAGTAGTCGCTACAAACTTGTATTTTAAAAATCTATTTTTAGATTTGGTGGCCATCTTGGATTCACATCAACACAAATTTTTGCTAGGATCAACCAGACTTCATGGGCAACATTTCTGTAAAGTTTCATGAAAATCCATTCAGTAGTTTCATAGTAGTAGTCGCTACAAAAAAAGTTTACGGACAGACAGACAGACAGACGGACGACAGATCAAAAAAAAATTCATCAGCTCCAAAAAGTAGGTCAAGGTCATAGATGAAATCCATGCGTCCAAAAAGATGCAATACCCAAGATGCAACTATGTCACAAATAGAATGTTTTGTCTTCCAAAGATTAAGCAATAAACTAAGTTTAAAGGGACACATGGCAATCTTGAGTTTAATTCAAGCATTAAAAGTTGCTCCTCAATTTACTTATCCTGCGTCATTTTGACTTTAAAACTGCTTGCATATGATTAAATAAAAAATTGAGATTTCAAATTTCTTCACTATTTCACCAAATTGTTAAATATATTATTGATGCACTATTATAAAAAGTTAGTAATATGTAAAAATAATTTGCTTTGAACTATTCTAACAATTACTATTAATGATTGAACAAATGCAAGTGAAGAGAAAAACTAACGGGACGCCGTGAGTTTTTAAAAAATCAAGATTGCCGTGTGTCCCTTTAAAGCATCTAGTGCATAATTAGTTCATGCGAAAGGGATGTAAATGTAACAATTAAAGTTATCTGCCCTTTCCTTGGATGGTGAAGGTCACATCCACATTTGCTTTTTGACACGTTGTGATGTACTATCCAAGAAACAACTATAAGCGAAGTTTGAAAGGTCTAATGCATAAAGTTTGTGAGAAAGTGACCTAAACCAGTAAACGCAAAAGTTGAAGGTAGAAATTATAAGCAGGGCTTTCCCCAGGATTTTTGTAAGGATTGGTGGCATTTTTTGCGTACAAAGGGGGATGGGTGTGGGAAAGGGGGTGGTAACCCATTCCCGCGTCATTTTTTTTTTTAAATGCCAGTTGAAAAGAAGAGATTTGGCGTATATCTGGTATCAGAAGGAATGAATGAAATAATAAAAAAACATATTTTATTATATTTTTTATTTCAAAATCTTTTAATAAAAAATGCTATTCTAATACCAAATGCAATTGGTGGCAACCTTAATTATTTAATAAAGAAAAAATTATATAATTACAAAATCTTCACTGAACTTCAATAAGCAAACTGACGATTTCTCTTTAAAGTTCCCGAAAATATCGATTAATTAGCGTAATTATCAAGATAAAAAATCAGTTAAATATGCTACCTTAATTATTTGATTGAGTTATTATTAAATAATTACAAAATATCTACCTCATTCATTATACTTACCGACAAAGCTGACGATTTAAACGTTGATTAGTGTTCGTAAATTCATCCTACTAATACACGATAAACGTTCAATTAAATTATCCATTTAAACCCGTCATTTAGCCCCATGCGTTACAAATACCAATCAACGATACTACTCTCCTTTAATCATGACCAAATTTTGCAATAAACCAAATTTAATTAGCGGCACTCACTCCCCTAATCATCTTTTGTTTACTTAACACTTAGCATATAACCTGCCATACATATTAACACAAGCCCTTTGTATTGAGTACCACGTGACAGCCTTTTCTGCATCAACACGCGTCATAGCTTCAGGCAGTTTACACACAGCCAGGTAATCAGCTGTTCTGTATGGCCTAAGGGAAAATTGTATACTGATAGGATTAAGGGATCGCGGCAACGGATTTAAAGCATCGCGGCTACATTAAGGCGTGGCGGTAAGTCACTTTCTGAGTGGAAGGCATCGCGGCACCGCCACGCCATAAATGGCTGGGGAAAGCCCTGATAAGGTTATCTGCCCTTTGCTGGAGGGTCAAGGTCCATCCACATTTGCTTTGTCATGTTGCCATGTACCACCTAAGATACAAATATAAACAAAGTTTGAAAGGTGTAGTGCATACAGTTTGCGAGAAAGGGACCTAAACACAAATGTTGAAGGTAAAAAATATTAAGTTATCTGCCCCTTGCTTGAACGGTCATGGTCACATCCACATTTGCTTTGTCACATTGCAATGTACCACTGAAGATACAACTATTAGCAGAGTTTGAAAGGTCTTGTGCATACAGTTTGTGAAAAAGTGACCTAAACGCAAAAGTTGAAGGTAAAACTATAATGTTATCTGCCCTTTGCTTGGAGGGTCAAGGTCACATCCACATTTGCTTTGTCACGTTGCGATGTACCACCCAAAATACAACTATAGTAAAGTTTGAAAGGTGTAGTGCATACAGTTTGCGAGAAATCGACCTCAACGCAAAAGTTGAAGGTAAAAATTATTGTTATCTGCCCTTTGCTTGGAGGGTCAAGGTCACTTCCACATTTTCTTTGTCATGGTGCGATGTACCACCCAAGATACAACTATAAGCAAAGTTTGAAAGGTCTAGTGCATACAGTTTGTGAGAAAATGACCTAAAAGCAAAACTTGAATGTTGACGCCTTCGCCACCGCCGGAAAAGCAACACAGTCATGTCTCTTTTTTTTCTTCGAAAAGGCAAGACAAAAACTGTTGAAAGTTAACAAACAAGTTAAAATTATAACGCTGACAAACTTTATCATTCAGATCAATTAAAATGACAGAAATCCAATCTTTCTGTACAGTCATTAAGTATTCATTACTTACACCGGACGCCGAGGGTTGACATACACAAATCCACTCCTCCCTCTGAGTGGAAAGTCCCTGTTCTCATTACAAATCACGTTGGTATCTTCCAATGGCCTTACGCCAACAGATTCACTTGAGGTGAGTTTTGTTCTTACGTCAGTTTCTGTTACCTTCACCTTCATGTAAGACTTGGTTTCAAGAACATTAAATAATTCCTCCAGAAATGGTTTTGTATTGGATCGCAAAAACACTTCCAAGTGAGCGATACAGGAGGGCTTGAGCTCTCTTAGAATTGGTTTATTTTCCTTCAGCAGATCAACAACATAATTAGCAACAGCAATCGCGTTAGCTTCACCCTTACAAATGGGTACTAGGGAATTTTTCAACCATTTTCTCAATTTGCCTTCATCTTCAATCAGCCATCTGTTTTGTTTGGAGAAACGGTTAGCTCTATCTCCAGGAGAAATACTCTTCCTTGTACCTTTACTTTTTTTTTCATGCTTAGGACCAGTTAGTTCTGAGAGACGTGAAGCGGATCCTTTCTTCGACAACACAGAATCTAATTTTGGCTTCTCTACAACATAGGACTTGTTTTTTAAAACTTCAAATAATTTATCCACAAACTCTTCTGTTTCTGGTTGCAGGAAGACATCAAGCTGGTCAAGGCAACTATGTATCAGCTCCAATACAGGCTTGTCTTTCTTCACAAGAGCAACCACATACTTAGCTAGGGCAGCAGGGTCTGTCTTCGTAATAGGCACTAAAGCTTCCTTTATCCAATCTTTTAACTGTTCAACATTTTCTATTAGAATTCCATATTGTTTAGGATTGGAAATCGAGGATCTGTTTGTAAGTGGTGCAACTTTTTTTATTCCTTTATTATTGTTCACGACATTCAATGGCATGGATAAATCAGAATGAAGTGAAGAAGCCTTTTCCCTTACAGTTACTACAGAATTAGACTTAGGATTTACTTTGGTAAAAAGATATGATTTGTCTTTTAGCACTTCAAATAGTTTGTTCACAAACTGTTCTGTTTCTGATTGCAGAAACACACCAAGCTGATCCACGCAGCTGTGTTTAAGCTCGGACTCGGACTTCTCTTTCTTTAAAAGTGCAACAACATACTTAGCCAGGGCAGCTGGATCTGCCTCACAAATTGGTGTTAAGAGATGCTTTTATCCACTCCTTCAATTGTTCCACGTTTTCAATTATCATTTTATTATATAATGCTTTTTCTGACTCTTTAATCTCTTTTAACAGCAGTCAATGTCCAGATTCTCACCAAATTTCATCTGTTTTTCTTTTTCTTTTTACTCACAAGTTTGAATTTTCTAAAATCCTAAATATTTTGGAATCCCTCTGCTGTAAAACTTGTTGGACTTTAAATAATGTGAGCTCAAAATGTCTAGTTGTATTTTTGTTTTTACCTTGAATAGACACCTGACATCAGTTTCATTCTTAAGATGACAGAAGTAGGCCGATCTTCAAGAGGTCTAATAGCTGCTATGAATATAAAGCAGGGTTGGCACTGGCTTTTTTTATGTAACAACTTTTTCACGCAGATATTGTTGAAAATGTTAACCCCCATCACCCACCCCCACTCTTCTCAAACAGGCAACACTTTGGTAACAAGGCAAGCATAATCATCTGAAATATGTGCAGGTTTTATTTTTGTTGGAATATTTTTACAATCATCAGAGCCAACCCTGCAAGGGTAGGGCAGTAGTGTCTGCCTCACAGACTCATTATAAACATATAAAAATATCTATGATAAAGAATGAATAGGAATATATATTTGATAGACTAATGCCAGAATCTTGAACAAAGAGATTTTCCCAAACGATTTATGGGTGGCATGAAATGATTTCTAATGTTGGTTAACGTTTGATAATCAGTCTATTTTTTAATGCATGTTTTTTAATAAGCCAACCACCAACCGTCAAATTAGGGAAATCCTACAATCTGTGCAACGTCTGTTCCCGAAATGATGCACCTATTAATGTTTTCCCTCACCTGGGGGTTGTGTGAGAGAGGATTGTTCGGGGTGCGGTGAAAAGGGTATGACTAGATATAGAAAAGGGCCATTTTCACAGAAAAGGACAGAAAAGGGTTGGGTGGCTCAGAAAAGGGCCGATTAAATGCACAATTTCAACTTGTGTTGATTAAAAAGTTATTTAAAACGTTTAATAGTGAATAATAAACACGATTGACAGTGAAAAAAAAAGTTTTTATTTTATTTTTGATGTTAATATCATTAATATATGTTCACATGCTACTGCGAAAAGGACATCATCGGACAGAAAAGGGCTTTTTAAATGCACTAGTATACCTTATATTGAATAAAAGGTGATTATAAAAGGTGATTTAAAATGATTTTTATTGATAATAAACACTTTATAAAAAAAGAAAAACATAGTTTTATGTTTTTATTGCTAGTAATATCATTAATAGATGTCCTCATGCTATTACTTTTTAATCAACACAAGTTAAAATTGTGCATTTAATCGGCCCTTTTCTGTGCCGCACAAACCCTTTTCTGTCCGGTCACATTGATTTCGTAATAGCATGAGGACCCTTTTCTGTGCCGCGACATCCTTTTCGCAATAGCGTGGGAACATATATTAATGATATTAACACCAAAATCGAAATAAAAAAATTCTTTTCACTGTCAATCGTGTTTATTATCAATATAAATCATTTTAAATAACTTTTTAATCAACATAAGTTAAAATTGTGCATTTAATCGGCCCTTTTCTGTGTTGCACAAACCCTTTTCTGTCAGGCCACGTTGATTTCGTAATAGCATGAGGACATCTATTAATGATATTACTAGCAATAAAAACATAAAACTATTTTGTTCTTTTTTTATAGTGTTTATTATCAATATAAATCATTTTAAATCACCTTTTATTCAATATAAGGTATACTAATGCATTTAACAAGTCCTTTTCTGTCCGGCAATGTCCTTTTCGCAGTAACATGTGAACATATATTAATGATATTTACATCAAAAATAAAATAAAAAATAGTTTTTTCACTGTCAATCGTGTTTATTATCACTATTAAACGTTTTAAATAACTTTTTAATCAAGACAAGTTAAAATTGTGCATTTAATCGGCCCTTTTCTGTGCCGCCCAACCCTTTTCTGTCCAGTAGCAGTAGCATGTGAACATATATTAATGATATTAACATCAAAAATAATTTATTTTTTATTTTTCCACTGTCAATCGTGTTTATTATCACTATTAAACGTTTTAAATAACTTTTTAATCAACACAAGTTAAAGGGGTTGATGCACTATTTTCAAACAGGATTTATTTAAAAGAGCTCTGAAAAACTTGGAAAAAGCTGAAAGAATTATCAAAATGTCATGAAAAATAAAGGAGATGTGACC
Source organism: Cyrtodaria siliqua (assembly GCA_037043455.1). Lineage (NCBI taxonomy): Eukaryota > Metazoa > Mollusca > Bivalvia > Adapedonta > Hiatellidae > Cyrtodaria > Cyrtodaria siliqua. The sequence goes on along the minus strand of JAWPHD010000020.1, from coordinate 285,673 downwards.
TATTGAAAATTTGCAAAGAACATAAATGGAGACGGCCATCTTTGAACGATGACGTCATCGCGCCGTTTTACCATATATGGCATATTGAAAAAATGTATTTTAAAGCAAAGAAAACCACTGCAAATTGATAAAAAAAATAATAAACAGATGTATAATGTATACATTTTAGTATTATTTTTCATTTGCAATGATTTTCTTTGCTTTAAAAGACATTTTATCAATATGCCATATATGGCAAAATGCACGATGACGTCATCGTTCAAAGATGGCCGCCTCCATTTATGTTTCTTTGCACATTTTCAGTAGGTCATATCTCCTTTACTATTCATGGCATTTTGATAATTCTTTCAGATTTTTTCAAGTTTTTCAGAGCCCTTTAAATAAACAGTGTTTTAAAATAGTGCATCAACCCCTTTAAGATTGTGCATTTAATCGGCCCTTTTCTGTGCCGCCAAACCCTTTTCTGTGAATTCAGCCCTTTTCTATATCTAGTCATACCGCGGTGGAAACAGACTGACAATGCCACCAGGTTAAGGAATTAGACATAACCCGTTACCAAAACAGGGATTCCCTGCATGGGGAATTACATATGGGGGTGGGGAGCATTTATAGGTGCATAATTTACGGACTTCTATACCGACTAGGCCAACTAAGCAAAGCTCAAACAGTGTCAGACACCCGACCTGGCCTTACTAAATTTCAAAAAAACTATAAATTGCTATTTTAACAGAAATAATTAAACAAGTGTGTGTTTGAATGTGCACATTTCGTAACTTCAACGCAAAATGAGAACTTTTCTTCTTCTTTCTTCTTTACAGCCTAAATAAATATTGTCTGCAAACGCGAAGTGTTTTTTTTCCAAGTTCCTATACGACTCAGACTTTTTGGATGAGCGCAACTTCCAAACTGTTTGCACGAAAAAACGGTTTATAACTTATTGCAATCAACTAATTAACAAAATAACAATAATCAAATTAACCTCTGAGCTCGCTTCGTGAATAACACATACTTTTATGCCACTTATTTTGTATTTTCTCTCAAAAAATACATTGCAGAATCTATCTGTTCAACTTTTTGTCACGTGACCTCTTGTCAATTAACCGAATGAGCAAAGTTGAACCGAATAAGCAGATTTGAAGCGAAAGAGCTGAGTCAGATGGCAACAACGCTATCATCATGTTAACGATTTCGGGCCACATACCTATTACTTCTTTCTTTGTTATTAAGTCTGTGTTTTGTTCTTTTTCTTGTTCGTCCAGTACTGTGCTGGGTTCCTCTGAAACATCCTCGCACAATGGTGAAGAATTTACATGAGAGAAGGAATGTTCAAGGTGCAGTTAAAAACTGGATAAAACATGTTATCCTGGGTCTATGGTGCGGCCATCCGGGTGTTGAAGACCTCAAGGGATGATGCAGTGATGACCTCGGCATATAGGCTGTTCCAGATGCGAATTCCAGCTGGGTAGAACGAGCACTTGTAGGCATTGATGCTGGTAAAAGGTACTAAGAACCTGTTGGCGTGGCCTCTTATATGTACTTCGGCTGGTATGAGTAGTGGTTGTTTCGGATATCCACAAGCTGGTTGACGATTCTGTACATCGTGACAGCTCTGGCTTGTTAGATTCCAATTCAAAAAAGAGTATGATAATGGACCTTTGGAAACGGCCGAGCACGACACATACGAAATATTGCAGTCTCTGTTTGATTGAGACTGTTCATGAGCCCTCTAGCCCCGGGTTGAGCAGAACTCAATATTCATAAAATCAATAGTACACAATTTTAACCATCCCGAAGATGGCATGCATACGGCGGTGGAAATGGAGTTATATGCTTCCCCATGTCGTACGGCGTATGGAATTTAGTTGGGAGCAGCGGTTATGAAGCCTGCGTATCACAAGTAACAGCCAAAAGACTAAATTAAAAAGCTGACAATATATCCTATATGTCTGTCACGCTGCTTGTGCGGCGGTAGTCACTGTGACAGAAGCGTGCTATTCTTCGTTGGACGTTCTGCAGCTTGTTGATATTCGATTTCGTATGGGGATCCCAAACAGTGCCTGCATACTTTAGCTGGGGTCTGACCAGCGACTTGTAGCATGTGGCCTTGACGTCCTTCTGGCAAGTTGACAGGTTTCGTCGTAAAAAGGCAGTGGTGTTGTTTGCCTTCTTGGCTGTTGCGTCTATGTGGCTATTCCAAGATAGTGTGCTGTCTATTATAACGCCCAGGTATTTTGTCTTTATGTTGGTCTGTTGTAGAGTGTGGTTATGGATAGTGTACGTGCCAGCGACGACTTTACGTTTGTTGGTGATACGGATCATCTACATTTGTCGGGGTTGAACATCATCTGCCATTCTTGTAGTTGTATGAGGACGTCTTGGAGTGCCGTCGTATCACTGTCCGAGTTGATGGTGCGGTACAGTAGGCAATCATCTGCGAATAGGCGTGCATTTTTGTGACTCTGTTTGGTAGGTCATTAATGTATATCAAGAACAATAGAGGGCCGAGAACAGTGCCTTGAGGAACTCCTGACGAGACTGGTGCAGGAGATGATGTTTTACCGTCTAGGACCACCTGTTGTTGTCTGTTAGCAAGGAAGCTCTTTATACATCCCAGAATCTTGCCCGGATACCGTAGTGGTGAAGCTTTGCTGCAAGACGTTCGTGGGCGACTTTGTCGCAGGCTTTCGAGAAGTCCAACAGGATGGTATCTATCTGTTGTTTGTTGTTCACCATGCTGCAAGGTCATGGATGGTGTTGACAAGTTGTGTCTCGCACGATCTTCTTTTCCTAAAGTCGTGTTGCTGGTCAGATAAGATGTTGTTATCGTCGAGGAACATCATAAGATGGCTGTGTACGATGTGTTACATGACCTTGCAGCAGATTGATGTCAACGATATGGGTCTATAGTTGGCATGCTGGCTCTTATATACTGTCTTGAAGAGTGGAGTGACGAGGGCGTTCTTCCAATCGTCGGGTACTTCGCTCTGATCGTGAGAAGCTTAGAAAGTGAGGGACAGGGATGGAGCTAAAGGTAAAGAAATATAAAAAGATCGAACAGGGAAAGTAGCATTCAAGGAGGACAGTCAACCACAAAACACAGAAACAAACATGCAAACAGACAAACAAGAAGGCAAACGTAATAATAAAAGTAAACGACATCACAAACACAAAAGGGTTGACAATAGGGCTACCGCCTTGGAACGGTCAGTGGCAAAGTAGGCCACTGGGGGTTTTAACCGGTTCTAGGGTGCACCAAACCTCACACTTACCCTACTGTCATCCCATTAAAACAGGACAGTGTAAATAAAGAAATCCCCGCCATTATCTAATCTCTAACCAACAAAGCCATTTCTTTCAGGAACCTGAATGAAGTGGTCCGATTCTGTCGCATTGTGCGGATTCAAGCCCTCCAGTAGTTTCCTGACTCCATTCTCATGAATATGTAGTTGTGGCGCTGGTAAAGGAAAGCCTGGGCCCATGGATGGAAGGTTTGTGTGATCCTCTGTGGTGAAAACTGATGAAATCTGAGCGTTTAATATGTTAGCCTTGTCGCTAGCTTCAGAGTAGCCCACACCATCCTTCATCAGTGGCGCAACTCCAGAACTGTCGCACTTCATGCTTTTGACATACGAGTAGAGCTTCTTGCTGTTGTTGCGGGGCTCGCTAACCATATCCCTGATGTACGAGTTTCTTGCGTTTCGACATGTAGTCTGGTTGTTCTTATGGATGTGTCTGTATCTCATCCAGTCTGTCTGCAGTTTGGAAGTTCTGGCCCTCTTATATGCTCTTCTCTTTTTCTTGCAAGCCGCCTAATCTCTCTGTTACACCACGGCTGACTGTACCGGATTGAGGTTAACTTAACCCTCCTCTACAAAGTGGTTTGTGTGTAGTTCTGAGGTTTAACGTCCCTCCACCATTAAACTCGACAAGCCGTGAGATATCTTGAAGAGATGAGTACAATAGAGTCTGGACAGTGCTTCTTGTAGTGTCTGCGTTGTATCTGTAGTGCTGGGTGTTGTCTACATCTACATCTATAGTATACGTTGATCTGTCAAAATTTGACAATCATTCAACGGAAAACGACTTTGCATCGCGGCTATATTTATAATGTGAGCACAACATAAAATAAGGATTAAGAGAAGCAAGTACATGATGAACTAGAATAAAGAATAAAGACAACATTAGACTTAAATATTGCTATAAGGTAAATAAATACAAGAATAAATGAGTATATGTAATAAAGAAAGAGGTACAGATAAGATGCCCACACCTACGTAGAATCATCTGATATGAACCAATTCAGCTTCCGTGGCGGTACCAGGGACAAGTGTGTTCCCGCTGACAGCTTCCCATCATCACTTGACTCATAGTAGGTTTAGTTGAGATTTTGGTTTAAGTGTACCAAGGAGGGGGCCTCAGCGGCAGCAGCTGAGAGTGTGTCCCAGGCAGGAACAGTTATCGGGAAGAAACTAAACTTGAATGTGTCCGTCTTCGCAGAAAAGTGTTGGAATTTCCTGGAATGTAGTGCTCTTGTACGTGTTGTGGACGAAGTAAGGTACTCTGAGCAGCGGATGTCAATTATTAAGTCGTTGACCAATTTGTAGTGGAGTGTTAGTTGGAGCTTGGAACGTCTGTCTTCAAGTATCTGCCACTGCAGGTGATCCAACATAGTAGTTACACTACTGGTATTTCTGTAGCGGTTGGTAACGTACCTCGCCGCTCGTCTTTGTACCATTTCTAGTTTATGGATCTGGTCTGCATGGTGTGGGTTCCAAACTGTCCCACAGTACTCCACAAGTGGTCTCACCAGACAGATATATGCATTTGTCTTGGTGTCCTCTTTTGATGATCTTAGGTTCCTCCTCTGGAACCCTAGCATAGAATTTGCCCTTTTGCTGACTCTGTCGATGTGATTTGTGAAAGAAAGAGTTGATTGGAGGTCTACGCCTAGGTACTTGGTTGTGTCAGATGCTAGTAGAGTGTGCCCTTTTAATCGGTAGTTGTGGATTATAGGGTTCTTGGACCTTGTGGCACGGAGAATACGACATTTCTATGGGTGGATCTCCATGCCCCATTTCTGTTCCCAATCTGCTAGCGTCAGAAGGTCTTGTTGGAGAACTCGGCACTCATCTTCTTTCCTTATCTGTCTTTATACACTGGCATCATCTGCAAACAGTCTTGTTTTAGAGGTTAACTTGTCTGGGAGGTCATTTATAAAGAGGAGGAGCGGGCCGAGGAAGGTACCCTGAGGGACTCCGCTTAGCAATGCTGCACTGTCTGATGTAGAGCCCTCTACTGCTGATGTCTGTTGGACAAGAAAGATTCGATCCACTTGTGTGTGCTACCTCTGATGCCATAATGGTTGAGTTTCTTGAGGGGGCGTTTGTGTGGGACTCGGTCGAATGCTTTAGAAAAGTCAAGAATGACCATATCAACCTGGATCCCAATGTCTGGGGAAGCAAGCTCGTGAAAGAGTGTCACGAGTTGGGTCTCGCAGCTTCATCTTGCCCGGAAACCATGCTGGCAATCAATCAGGATGTTATACATGTCCACATGTTTCAGCACATTACTGACGACTATGTGCTCCAACAGCTTGCAGCATAGGCAGGTGAGTTACACTGGGCGATAGTTGCTGGCATCGTACCTCTCCCCTTTCTTGAAAACTGCTATAACTTTGGCTTGTCTCCAGTCGGTGGGCGTGACTCCGGTGCGTAGGGCTATGTTAAAAGAGTATGAGAGATGACCTTTGGAAACGGCCGAACACGACATATACGAAATATTGCAGTCTCGGTTTGATCGAGACTGTTCATGAACGGTAGGGAAATATGCTAGCTACCGCTCACGCCCTCTAGCCCCGGGTAAATGATCGCTAAAAGTGGTGCGATTACCTTGTGGCACTTTTTATGGATTCTGGATGGGATCTGATCAGGACCTGATGCTTTCGTGGGGTTGATTTTTAGCAATAGTGCTCTGACTCCATCAGTGGTGACTATGATGTCGTTCATGGATGGATAAGGGGTGCCGTCTGAGTCAGGAACTGAAGTAGTATCCTCTTGAGTGAAGACTGACTGATATTAGTTGTTCAGTACGTCTGCTTTGTCCTTGGCGTAGTGGAAGAGGCGTCCCATGCTTTTGAGTGGAGAAATGCCGGTGTTGTCTTTTCTGATGGATTTGATGTATGCCCAGAATAGGTTCTGTCTACTTGGTCTTACATCGTCTGTGGTCCCAACTTCAATAATGTTGTTTATATAATTCCAAAAGGACTGTCTTTCTGCTCGTTGGATATTCTTTTTTGATTCCTTGTATTTGCTAACATCACGTGCCTTTCCTGACTTTTTCATGCGTTTGAAGAGTTTGTACGGATTCCTGCTTTGACTGTTCTGTCGAGCCATGGCTTCTTATGTTTATTTTCTCTTAAGAACTTTGATGGTATATACTTTTCTATGAAACGGAGTAGTTTCTCTTTGAATAATGTCCATAACTCTTCAGCTGTTGATCGCGTTGAGTGCGTCGTGTCGCTGCTGCTCTATGTAGTTGTCGCTGCGGCGGTGAGATAGGGTGTCTTGACGACATCCGCTACGGTGGTTGGTCAACGAACTACTGGGCAGTTGTAGTTTAGGTAGCCCATCACAGTATGACCCCTGCGCCGCACACACCATCCGACGGACAGTACATCTTCCCCTCTTCGGGTTTCAGTCTCCTCAGCTTCGATCCCTATTACTACCTATTACCATGGACGACATCTACTACTATGGGGACAAGTGTTGATATCAGCTTCGGCCTACGGACTTCTGACTTCTAACTTCCGAGTTCGGTGTTGTGTTCTGTGACGGGACGCAGCTCGGTCAAATGACACTCATGCTCCACGCGAATATGAACCGAGGTATGAAATTACATGTACCACACTGCCTTATTTGAACTGTGGAATTTAATAGAGGTAGGCGTGACATAAGCATGCTACTAATAATGAAAGTATTGACCGACTGAAATTAATTTAGTGTTGCCTTAATTACCTAATTTTGCACAGTTGTGTTCACGAGTAGGATTTTTCTCGAGTTTTACAGGAAGGAGAATATTTTTTAATATTATATTTCTTCCTGGAATTCTCGATACAGTTTGTACATTTCTTTTTTAATTCTACTTCTGTTTGCTTTGTATTGTTTTGACGTTTTATAAATCTTATCTTTAATATTAGCAGTTTGTTTGACTTTAAGAGCATGACACTAGAACCACATTTTATAGGACTACCCACCGCGTTGCAGTTTGTAGATGGATTCACCTGGACCATTATTAACTGCATGCACAGAACTGTGCGCCCGCCCGATAACATCGTTGGAAAATGTTACATCTTTGGGAAAAGATCGCTGACTACGATTACTGCCTTCTACCTTCTGCGTGTTGGAATTTAATCTTCTTTTTTTTCAAGCATACTGGGGCCGAGGCGATAATTTACACATTTTTATCTATTCTATCACTTTCTAGGGAGGAAATTAATTTGAAACTGGGTTGTAGAAAGGTGCTTTTCTGTAGCCAAATGGCAGTACTGTCACGCATGCAAAGGAATATAGAGCAAAATGTTCATGATTGCCATGGTAACAGTGTACCACAGAATCACAGGATAACTTAAAACAGAGCTGGTTTTGGCAAAGTCACCAGCATGCTTTTTCATCGCCTGCTCAAATTCAGCTTGACATCTTTGTGAGAGGTCGTTTGCGAAATTGTTTTGAAGTTTTGTTTTTTCCAGTTTAGAACTGGCTGGCATCAAAGAGTTTAACTCTGATAAATGTTGCACAAACTTCCTGTGATTCTGTGATACATGCCTCGTATCAAGTAAAGACTTGGGTTCTGTATTAGTGGCACCGCTGTTAAATAATCTAACTGCTGCCCTATAAGCGGATGAGTCGGGATCAGTGGTTATATATTCCAATTCCAGGTCATCACTTGAGAGATCAGTAAAGCATTCTAGCGCCCATGTCTCTTCATTGCCAATATTAGTAGTCATTGGAATGTTTGCTGAACATTCTCCCATGTGATGGCCTGGAAGTGAATCTAATTTATGTTTACGATTGCTGCATAATTTAGTTTTGGTGGCTACAGCAATTATTTGATTTGTATCTGTCAAATTCTTCTCTACAAGGTATGTAGTCTGTGTTGCAGGCTGAAATGGCTTCTTTCCTATACCCGAGTATATGCCATTGTTATAAACTTCACATTGCACGTTTATTATATTCAGAGGTGCCCCTCGCATTGCATTTACTTCCTTTAATTGATTTCCCTTTGCTTCATATCGTTTGTGTTCGTTTCTTCAATTATCTTGCAAACTTCATTCGCGTTCCTCTGCATTCCAGCACACGACGTCGGAGGGAGGTTAATGCTACAGAACAGCTTAGCAAAGCCAGTAGCTACGATTGGCGTTTGAGTCAGCCGCACTTGTTGGCCCCGGTTTATTGCAGCTGTACGTCTCCCGCGACCGACGGTGAATACTTCGAATACGTCGGACTGAGGCTCCTTCTTTGGGCGTATAAATTTATTGGGGTTGTCTGGAAGTTCGTTTTTTTTGCATGTTCAAAAATGCCCCTGCTTAAACGCACATAATTTGACTGCATATTTTCTGAGCTTCTATGCAATGAAGTTCCCTTATTGCAAGGCACTCTTCCTTTTTCAAACCTTTTTTATTTTTATTATTATTTTAAAAGTCATTATTATGAATCCTCTTTTGACTGCCTAGTATGTTGCTAATCTAGTTTATACTGCAATCTAGGAGCATACAACACATGCTTATCTTGTTTATACTGCAATCTAGGAGCATACAACACATGCTTATCTTGTTTATACTGCAATCTAGGAGCATACAACACATGCTTATCTTGTTTATACTGCAACCTAGGAGCATACAACACATGCTTATCTTGTTTATACTGCAACCTAGGAGCATACAACACATGCTTATCTTGTTTATACTGCAATCTAGGAGCACGCAACACATGCTTATCTTGTTTATACTGCAACCTAGGAGCATACAACACATGCTTATCTTGTTTATACTGCAACCTAGGAGCACGCAACACATGCTTATCTTGTTTATACTGCAATCTAGGAGCACGCAACACATGCTTATCTTGTTTATACTGCAATCTAGGAGCACGCAACACATGCTTATCTTGTTTATACTGCAATCTAGGAGCACGCAACACATGCTTATCTTGTTTATACTGCAATCTAGGAGCACGCAACACATGCTTATCTTGTTTATACTGCAATCTAGGAGCACGCAACACATGCTTATCTTGTTTATACTGCAATCTAAGAGCACGCAACACATGCTTATCTTGTTTGTGTTCATTTACATTTGGCGTAAACAAGGGATTTGCACACAAGACTTAATGATGTCATCTTGCAATGGGACGGCAACAAACAAAACCATGACCCCACATGACGTTTCGGCGTGCACATGCCCTGCTGGCAACCTATGTGCTGTAGTAATTGCCTTCCTAATCATGGCAATTATCTGCTTGTGTTGACAAATAGATTAATAAATTTGACTTTTTCTTTTGTTATTTTCATGTTCTAATTGTATTGGATTGTTTTCTTTTAACCCTTAATCCAATGATTTTCCATATATTCTCTATAAGGAGTGGGGTAATTTGGAAAATCATTTGAAAATATAAATATTGATATCATTTTGACATGTATATATACATATTTTTTATGAATAAAACACTCTGATGTATAAAATCAAACAAGATTATAGGCAATTTAAACAGATTGTATTGAGTTGCAACATGATTAAAGTGTTGATAAATCTTAAAAACAATTACTAGTATTTCAGTCTGCTTTCACTTGACAACAGCATGTCGACAAAGAAATAAGCTAAACATTTATTTTTTTGGTACAATGCAGTCTTAATATCATTTTGATATTTGTTACAGATGTTGACATAGGGGTACTAATTGTAAAAACAAGGCACATTGGTCATGGTATTTGAGATAATGTTTTGGTATAACCTGCTCGCGCGACGTCGTGAGTCACCAGGGACGTAACGACGTGTCTTATAAACATATCTGTATATGTTCATTTAGCAACATTCCTTGAGAAAGACAGATCATTCTGTCGAAACTGTCGGAATAAATGTTGAAAACATACTATATTTCGCTTATTTGATTACTTATATTATGAAAATATCACACCCTCTTGAGGGTGCCAGTGGATATTATCAACCCGAGAATGTAATGTCGATCAATGCGTTAGCCGAGGTCGACATTATCATTTCGAGGGTTGATAATATTCAATGGCACACTCAAGAGAATGTGATATTTATTTTATTATACCGAACACATACTCCTAATATACTAATATACTCGATAATGAAGAAACAATTGTTGTTGTTGTTGAAAAAATCTATTTTTAGGATGAGCTGATATTTTGCGCTATCACCTGCTATGACTCGTTGAGGGCGATAGCGCGAAATATCAACCCGGCAGGGTATGGGGATTTTACATGGAGTGTTTACAGTGAGGTATAAAAAAAAAAAATATATATATATATATATATATATATATACAGATCCTGTAATATTCTACAAAATTCATAATAACCTTCTGTTTGTTGATTACCACCATCTGCAACCATCTCCTACTTCGCAAGAACCTTACGATATTTGAATGAACTACTGCACTCATCAAAGAGAGCTCTAGGACAATCTGACACCACCGGTACTGCAACAGCTTATAGTCATTATCTTTCAGACATCATTAGCCACATGATGTAGTGTAGGATTCCCAAAGACTGAAACAATGCAAATATGTCGCTACAATTCCAAAAGGGTGATACTTCCATTTCTTCTATGTATCCATTTCCTTAACCTGCATACTATGTAAGAATCTTGAACACATTACATTGTCACATCAAATAATGTGTCCCATTTAGACATCATATATGACCTGCAACATGGGTTTAGAGCCAAAAGATCATGCGACACACAGTAATTTTTGTTGAGCAGCTTGCTCAGAAGGACCACAGAAATATGAACTAGATCTGTGGAAGGACGTCATACTGATCTTATTATGCTTGTTAAAGTACATCACCAGAAAACAAAACTACTTCTGAAGCCCCATCAATACGGTATACGGTGAAAGGTTCTACAGTGAATTAAAGGATGACTCTCACACAGAACGGAAATCAGAGCATATGTGTCTACAGCAGTCAACTGCACAGGTACCTTCCCATCCATTATGACCCAAAAGTACAGCATGATGTGCCGTTGTACCCTCCCGGACAAATAATTAATCTTACCGCACCCACCATCGTAACCACTGCATATTTTAAAATGTCAGGTCAGGTCTTTTACAGTTATACGTATACACCAGAGAAAGGCAGATTACCCTACATCAAACACCTACTACTTATTGGTGGAATAGGACCCAATCCTTGGCCTAGGAAGCCAAAGTTTCCCTGAGCTATATGCTCCAAATTCTGCAAGACTCGTAGCATTGCATGTGATGATTGCAACCAGTTGATGCACAAATCATGCAAAGGTCTGACAACAGCAGAACTCAGTGCCCTGGATAAGAATGAAGAAAGCTGGACATGCCCCAAGTGCTTGAAACTAAATAACTCCAGCATAATTGAGTATTCTTTACCAGAAGCTGATTGAAACTTGTCAACAAACCCAGGTCTCTTCGACAGCATATCTGATAGTTTATAGTCAACAAGAGCCAGCACAAGCACAGAACCAGACAGTAACTCAACGTTCGATAGTTTTAACCTGAGCTCACACATCCAGACCTCTTCACCAAAACCGAGAAACAACGATTCAGCATTTTCGCTTTTAGCCTATTACACAATGTACGGTCTGTCTGACTTTTACCGTATACATTACATGGTGGTATGGAAGACGGATGCAGTAATTTCGACTTTGCGACTTTTCGCCCTGTTAATACGAGGCAAAATCTCCAAGGCGAAAAGTCGCAAACCCGAAAAGTCGAAGGCAAAAAGTCGCAAACCCGAAAAGTCGAAGGTGATAAGTCGCAAACCCGAGATTTTGGACGAAATTTCGTGGCGAAAAGTCGAGATTTTACAATTCGGTTTTGCGACTTCGCGAGTCGAAATATCGCCCAAAATTAACCTCTCACAAAGATATCAAGCTTTATTTGCAAACCCGAAAAGTCGAAGGAGAAAAGTTGTAAAGTCGAGATTTTGGGCGAAATTTCGACTTGCAAAGAAATATAAAAAGATCGGACAGGCAAAGTAGCATTCAAGGAGGACAGTCAACCACAAAACACAGAAACAAACACGTAAACAGACAAACAATAAGGCAAAAGTAATAATAAATGCAAACGACATCATAAACACAAAAGGGTTGACAATAGAGCTACCGCCTTGGAACGGTCAATGGCAAAGTAGGCCACTGGGGGTTTAAACAGGTTCTAGGGTGCACCAAACCCCACACTTACCCTACTGTCATCCCATTAAAACAGGACAGTGTAAATAAAGAAATCCCCGCCATGATCTAATCTCTAACCAACAAGGCAGCATCAATAGGCAATATTAGTAAAACACAAATATGCTCGTGTAAATATAATACAAAAAAAACAATAGCATAGAAAGCCACAATGAAGGTACTCATTGACTTGGCAGAAGCCAGAGCAACAAGAGAATAAACCATTAAGGGCACGACAAGAAAGATCATAGACAAACATCAAACGCCACCGTCCCAATGGGCTTTAAGTAGGCGTCATCATAGGGTCCACAGCCTGTCCGGTCATCGTACAATTAAAGAGGGAAGCATAGTGGCGAACTGTAAAAGGGTCCACCACCAAGCATGCAGTACGTTGCAAAATGATAGGGTCATAACCTCTTTTGATAAACGTTTTAACAAGTTTAACAAAGATAGTATGAAAGTGATCATGACCAAGAATCTTACGAAGTTTATAAATCACATCACCATAGAAGTCGGGTTGTGAGTAAATTCTCGACTTTTCGCCACGAAATTTCGTCCAAAATCTCGGGTTTGCGACTTATCGCCTTCGACATTTTGAGTTTGCGACTTTTCGCCCTGTTAATATAAAAGGCAAAAACTCGAAACTTCGACTTTTCGGGTTTGCGACTTTTCGCTTGGAGATATAGTCCGGACGAGTTTATATGTTGGCCTCCTTCAATATGTGCAGTAAAGAAAAAGGCCTACATGGCCTCCAAAATAACTTCTTTATTATTTAACAGAAATAGTAAACATATAATCATTAGAAAGCGTCGAACATGTACTTTCTAACACAGTAAAGATATTTAAATTACGACGCGAAATAAGTGATTTAATGAATGCAACACATACATACATCAGAATCACAAATTTGACTTATTTTGATCGAGGAAAACACATAGCCCCCTCTCGGAATTATTAAATACAGCTTTGATCTGAAGAACTTTATATATATTCATTTAGCTGAAGATAACTACCTTCTAAACCTGTAAGGATAATTAAAATCGTGCACAAATTGGGAAAGTTATAAGACGCTATATATACATGACATGTGAAATTGTAATTTTTTTTAAACCGCGGTATTTAGTTCGAAACACCTGGCCCCAAACTATTTTTTATTAATTTCGTTAAAGATATTATCATCGTTCATATGTATTTAAAGCCTGTGCTATATAGTTTATCTGGAGGTAAAAATGACTAAAATCCGTTTATAAATGAAGAAGTTATGAACTTCTGAAAACAACTTGTACATTTAATGAAATTACCGAATTTATATCCGCTGGCAATTTTTTTTGTGTTATCAAACATATTATCCATGAATCGAATGCGTATTGTTGTACTGTTTTGAATATGTATACAGTTCTTAATTTATTACTGTTACTATTTTATTAAATTATAGTAAAGTGTGCTCTTAAAAATGATCATTTATTCTATATGTAATTAATTATTTAAGGTATTCTGATAATTTTTTAAAATTAAAATTGTGTTATTTACTAATATGAGATCATGGGCATTTATTTAGGTTCATGATGAGATCAAACAACATACCTTAATTGGAATGTAGCGACACGGCCAAACCAGCTTTGTTATTGAGAGTTTCGAAATACTTAAATAAGAGCGAAATAATTATCAAAATCGGATGATAAACAAAGAAGATATGATCATTTGAAGTTTCCGTTGAAACGGATATGGAAGCAGCCATTTTGAGAGCTATGACATCACGGTTCTAAATGACCATATATGGAATATTTATAAATATGAACATTTACTGATTGATAGGGGAAAAATTACAACTGTATGAAAAATATGTAATACTTAATGGCAATCATGATTTATATGACCATTAAAAAAAATTCATTCATTTGCAGTGGTTTTCTTCGTTTTAAATTATATTTATCAATATTCCATATATGGTAATATGGAACTATGACGTCATAGTTCTAATAATGGCGGCTCCCATATTTGTTTTAGAACAACCTTTAAATGGTCATATCTTTTTTGTTGATCATCCGATTTTGATAATTCTTTCACCCTTTTCCAAGTTTTTCAGAACTCTCAATAACAGAGCTTGTTTGGTTGTGTCGCTACATTCCCTTTAATAGACTTCTTAATATTTGTTTGTAGCAATTATCATTGATTATAGAGATTACAGTAAATCCGAAATAATGAAAATATGGTCCCAGTGAAATTAAAGGAAACGTGAATGTTTATAGCAGTTGTTATTTAATGTTGTGTTAATCCAGAAATTAAACACACTGTTTGAATAATTTAAAGTGTTCAAAGAATAAAAGAAATGTTAAGTTTGTAAAGAATTCTTGAGGTAAATCGGATATTCAACAAATCACCAATTGGCTAAAGGCAGAATTTATAAGAGTATATAATTACCATGTGTATTACACGGGTACTAAACATTGACTCTAGCTCCTTTTGGAGATATATGGAAACGAGAGTCATTGACTCTTCCGATGTATCTAGGCAAGGACAAAAAAACACAACAGAGGTTGAGTTCAACTCGTTGTTTTTCATTATGTCATAAATCCAACGATTTATTTCAAAAATTGGGGAATGCTATTTCAATTATATGTGTTCTTGTTGCAAAAGTATTGCCAATTATTGTTTAATTTTCACACACAGATGGCACATTTCGACGCATATTTGTATTTATTCACGAAAGTCAGATGTGTGTATACATCGAGATGAAATTGTGATCATGACACAGTATTAGAATTTAATATAAAAAAACAGTGTATAGCGGATTTATCGTCATTTTTGGGTAAGAGAGAGAGAGAGAGAGAGAGAGAGAGAGAGAGAGAGAGAGTATGATCCGAGTTAAGGTCAATGACAGAGAGCTAGCGTCAATGATAAGGTATTTGGTGTATATTGAAGAATGTGTGCTAAACTATATTGGCATAGACAATATTTTATAGAATCTCGATCTGTTAATGTCAACGTCAGAAGATATGTAAAGTACCGCACATGTGTTAACGGGAAGAGAGATTGATCAGACAAATGAAGTGACCTGGTTTGGGCAGCATTCGGCAGAGGCGATAACTAATGTTGGAATTGCATTTAAATCTCTTAGTTTGCTTGGGATGAAACTATATTTATAAGAATCTTTGCTACCGAATATTATATGGAAATAAAGCTCATGGCGAGTCATTACTTTTCCTTGTTGGGCTGACCAGATCCTTTGTGGGAATGTTTTCCATGCCTTTTAACATTTTATATAGGAGGGTCAAGCGTCCTTCATACGTTCCTTTAGTAGTTTCCATCCTAGCTCATTACGAATATCATGTTACCAGGATCATAACGATAATTGGACAAAACAAATCGAGCTGCTCGGTTCTGTACCCTTTCCAGCTCCTCCTGAAACCTATACAGTGGGGTTCCACTACCCCATCTGCATACTCTAAGATATGTGTGACCAAACCTTAACATTGCTGGGACACCTTCATACATTCCTTCTGAGTAGATCTAGGGTTTTGTTTGCTCTGGTGTAAACATTCCCTTTGTGTGTATTCCACCTTAAATCTTCTGATATAATGACACTTGCTAAGCTGGAACATCACGTCCTATTTCCTAGCTTATATGCCTAAATTGTCTATGTTTTCCTGTAACCTTTTCCGATCTTCCTCATGTTAATGGGTCTATAACATATAATCATCAGCAAACAGTCGAATTTCTGACTGAATACCCTTAGTCATATCATTTATGTACAGCGAGAAAAGTGCCGGACCTAGCACAATGCCTTATGGTACACCCGAGATGACAGAAGACCAACTGATATTTCACCATTAGCTACAACACAGTGCGACCTGTTATTGAAATTATCCATTAAATCAGTGAGCAATACACTTTTATATATGCATGGAAATGTTACAGGAAGACATTTAGGAACTTAAGCATCTTCCCGTTAACGCATGATGTCTTCTGATGTTTCAGCTTAACAGATCAACATTAATTAAGATTCTACAAAATGTGGTATATGCCAATACAGTTTAACACTATATATTGTACACAAAATACCTTAGCATTGACGCTAACTCCGTGTCATGATCCTAGCTCCGGATCATTGACTCCAGCTCTTACCCAACTCTATGCGCTATTTTCTCTACTATATAATGATTATATGATGGGCTTTTCATCTCGACGTATATACACAGCTGAATAAATACAAATATGAACAGAATTGTGCGATATGTCGAAGAAAACACAAAGACCTCCCACACTTATAAAATACCTAGGTGAAAAATTAAACAATAATTGGCAATATTTTTGAAACATGAACATGCTTTGAACACATATAATTGGAATAGCATTCCCCAGTTTTTGAAATAATAGTTTGTACTATGAAATAATGAGAGAAAAAAAACGAGTTGAACTCACCCTCTGTTGTGTGTGTTTTTTTTTGCCTTGTCTCTACCTCAGAAGTGTCATTGACTCTCGTTTCCAAAAAGAGCTAGAGTCAATGTTTAGTATCCGTGTATAACGCGATAAAATTCTGCAGATTGCCAACAATTAATAAACTGGATTCTCCTATGTCAAAGCAATCTAAACATAGTTTGGAACAATTAAGTAAATATTCTTTTATGCCGTCAAAATAATTAGTGTACATAGTTAAGCATGTTTGTAACAACGCTAAAGGTAACAATTTCGCTAAAGGTAACAACGGCCGCTAAAGGTAATAATTCCAACGCTAAAGGTAAAAACCTCCGCTATTAAATGTAACAATCGCCTCTTCCGCTAAAGGTAACAACGCTAACCTAAAGGTAATAACGTTTCACGTTAACGCTCAAGGTAACAACTATCTACGATAAAGGCAACAACGATTTTCAAAATGTACAGTTTCAATGAAAATTGAGTAAACATATTCTTGCTGGTTACTGTGCCACCTGATTCAACATTTTTAGCTGTACACGTATACACTCTGGTCAATGTAAACTGTAATGGAGCGACGTCAGAAAAGATCGAATATTGATTGTCAATGATTTGTCTTTATTATCTAAAACTTAAACAGATATTCTGCTGTTAATCGAATGGTACATGGCTACGGAAGACCTTTCCTTTCGCAAAAAAAGAAGAGTAAAACAACAAATAACACTGCAAATAGTATAGAGTACTCGTTTGGCTCAAGCATGCGAGCAAATTTAGGATGTAATATTTTGCAAACTCTTTACGTTAAATACAGTACTAAAATGGCTCAAATTTTCCAATAGGAACTTCAACATTTATGAATTTCTTGTTTCAGAGTGTACTGTGATTAAAACGTCAACAACATCACAGGTGTGTCCTTTCTCTAACTAACTGTAACTTTTTGTTTACAAGACATGGGATTTCTTTGGAATATTATGTGGAATTAAGTGTGCAGTATATACAATACACAGCGGAAATTCCCGAGTTGCGTTTCTTTTTCACTTCAGTAAAGTTATCAACGTAACAAAATCGAATGAACAAGTTTATTTAAAGAATGTACTCCTCAACCGTTAGACATGAGTCTAAAGCGGAATAAAATCCATGGCAGATACAACATTTGAGTTTATGTATGTGGGTGTTTAGTTCTAAGGTTTATATTCCGTCCGCCATTTAACCAATAGGACATCCTAAATGTATATACACAATATATGCTGGAATGGATTTATGTGTGTATGTGCAAGGGGAGTGGGAGTGCGGGGGTGGGGTGGGTCGCAACGCTGAAAAAACAATAGTTGGAAGTTCCTCAGATCCCATTCCCCCTCCGTCCACTTCTGAATCCGCAACCACTAATACTTATTGATGTACATTGTCCAGACATTGTTTCGATCATACTATGCTCATAGTAATGCATATCCGTAGGAACTGGGCTTGGGAGAGGGATTGCAGGCACATCTCAATAATCTGACGTGTGGGCATAGTATATGTTTTCCCCCACTTCCCACCACATATTTTGCCAATTGATGTTTTTACCCAATACAAGTGATTGTGATCAAGCTTCGCCAGTCCTTTCCAAACCCACCTAGCCATTCGACGGTATGTTATGTATCTGTATACCCTGCAAATAGAAAAAACAACAACATACGGTCAAGAGAGAAAAATAAAAAACAGTTACGGAATACAAGTGTATAGAGTACTTTGTGATGTTGAGGATACTAGGAGCCTGAGAAATAATAGAATGTGTATGCTTTTGGTAAGAGGTAGAAAACATGAACATGCATGGTAAAATATTATTTTAAACGCTGATAGCTAGATGGATTAAGACGCCAAACTAAAATAACGAAGGTGTTATTTAAATTTGCAGTTTAAGGAAAATATTCATTTTTAAAGTTCAGTTATTGGATATTGTAATTTGGTCATGTTGAAATTGTGGTTTGTTTTGTACAAAGGAATGGAATTTCGACAGACTTGAACCTATCTATATAGGAGGATCTTAAAGAGACTGGAGGTGATTACAGCGTTGTTTTATGACGCGTATAAAACGTATTCTTGTTTATTGACCATTTGCAGTTGTAAAATACTGGCACAAGCAACCATTGTGTCTAAGTCAATGGTTTATAGAAAACTAGCTTGTTAATATTTTGATAGACATCCTCAGTTTTGCCAGATTGCCCCTTTAAACAAATCTTCTCTTCATGTCAAAATACTTGAAATGGTAGTGGTGTTGTAAACTATAACAGCATGAGTAATTTACTACTGTGATATAATATAAAAAAGCAATACTATGGCGAGAAAATATGTTATCCCTAATAAATAGTTGTACTGGTTTGTTTCAGTTTCTCTGAAGGGTATTGATCTTTATAAGCAGGCTTTATACATGAACGAAGATAATATCTTTAACGAAATTAATAAAAATAGTTTGGGGCCAGGAGTTTCGAACTAAATACCGCGGTTTTAAAAAAATACAATTTCACATGTCATGTATATATAGCGTCTTATAACTTTCCGATGTGGTTAGAGAGAAAAAGCAGACGGCTATTACATATTGTGAAAAAAACACAACATGCATGATATGTATCTGGTATCCACTTAGCAAGTCATTCCATTGTGCCTGCATTATTGATTGTCATCATGTATATTTGCTATCATGTATATTTATTTTGTATTGTTGATTTATTAATTTTTAGGGTAAAGCTGCATAAAATATTTATATATCGTTTGGACATTTTATGAAAAAAAACATGCGAGGTTCAATTTGCGATGTGTTCATACCCTTTTTTTCTGGCTCTTATTTTCTTAATTTTACTGCATTTTTTTAAGTACAAATAGAACATTTGTTGTTTTGATATAAAAGGTGTTGCAATTGAGTTGAGAAAATAATTGCTTTCACTTGTACTACACACTCATGAAAATGTTGTCACTCGGTCTCGGTCATAAAATATGTTATTCACTCTATACAGTCACTCTATACCAAAAACTCTTCTATTTTTCTTTTAAAACAAATTATGTAATTGTTATTTCAAAACGTGTTGTGTGGAAAAATATTTTTAAAAAAACTTACATAAAACGTAATAGAACCTCGCATTTTTTGGCTGACAGCAGTTCCAAATAAAAAATAAAAAACAATGACAGATATTCTTTTATTTGTTTCACCTCCTTTATAAACAGATAACTGCATGACCTACCACTGTCGACAATTGTATTGTAGAAGGTAAAGTACAGGAAAATTGTACTGACATATGACCAGTGCGAGAATGGTACTCTTATTTGCCCATTTTCCATATTTTATCTCTATGTACATGGAGGATGAGCCTGGCATGTTCATGCCTGTTAGGCGCCATATAACCTTTCATGTGTTTGTGCGCCTTTAAACCCAATTCAATTCAATTCTTATTTGCCAGGACAATGAAACCTCAAGACAAATGTTTTCGCTGTAGAAAAGTACAATATCATAATTCATAGTTTGGTAAAGAAAGATATAACAGAACAATTTCAACAAGATTAATGTTCTTCCTTCACAAATTTCAAATATTTTGTGACTAAAACCTGGGCTTTGAAATATGTTCCACAGTATACAAAATGTGAAAATCATCATTTTTTCTCTCCATAAATACCCTCTTGGATTGCCCACAGTCCCTTTAATCATAAAAAAAAGACATCAGTGTCTATAATATTCGGAGATGACCTACTGGTGAATTGGTTCCTCATCGCCAATTGGCCCCATGTCACGAAGAAATTCGTAGAATGACACCTCGATGACTTCTTCATTCAGACAGTTCCCATCAAAACCTCGATGCTGTGTTACGCATTGTGGCACCACCTGAAGCCGTTCCTCTAACTCGTTGTACTCATGGCAACACTTTGACTCTCTTTCAGTTGACATTGGCCGACAGTGACCACATATGCACCTGAAATATATTTTAAATGTGGAATTCAGCAAAAACTACTGGGAACATCAAATGTAGAACTTTCTCAAAGGAATATACCATTAGTCTCGATATTCTTTGCGAAGCAAACACTCGGATCAAGTTTTCATCACGCTTAAGCTAAAGGGGTTTAATGGTTGCAGACAAATACAAAACTGAACCTCTATTCGGCAGGCAACATATACAATTTTTTCAGAGAATGTGGAAGGAAAGACATTTTTTTTTTTTTTTTTTTTTTTTTCAATCTTTTCCCAAAACGGGAATGCTTTGCAAAAATAAAGAATATGCTTATTATTACGATACGGGTTAAAAAAAACATTACATATACCGATCTAGATCACACAAATACCAACAACGGTGTATTTGCTAGTACGCATACATTTTACGAGCAACAATATCGTATTGAATGGCGCAATTTAATGCTTTTGTTTGAACTGCCAATGTAAAATTTGTTTCAATTAGTGTAAAAGCGGCATATGTAATGCACGTATGTTAGGGAAAATCTCATTATAATGGAGTAATTAGCCTACCAGTCGACGTTTCCAAAACGTTCTCCATCGTTCCCAAAGCCGTTGTCTGAATCGCCGTCTGAATCACTTTCCGAGTTGCTGTTGTTATTGTCACTAGTATTATCTGGCAGAGGTTCAAACATGTAAGGTTGAACAACGAAATCGTTTTCAATAACCTCGTCTAAAAATGCACGATCCATTGTTGATTTATTGCTAAATAATTGAATGTTTATCAGATAAAAATCGCCTCATTGTTTAGACCGCATTGTTTTATCGGGAGAGTAGGTGTGACGTCATCACAGCGAGGCGCCCTCTGTAGGCGAAATTTTCCATGAAAGAGAAGCAACACTAGCCTTGGAATTTTGTCGATCAAATCTTTTTTCAAAAAGTTTTTTTATTGGCTTTATTTCACCAATAAAAATTTTATTACATGTTTTTTAATATTTTGTTGAAGAAAATGGATATTAAAGGGGTGGCGCTGGATCTTTAATGTTGAGATAAGACTATACAAGTTAAAAGTGGAGCTATTTGTCTCTTTTAGTGCTAAGGTAATTCTATAATGATAGTTAAAAGGTTAGAGTTAAAATGTTATAATATTAAGGACTGATGTCAAGGATGTATATATTAATATATATAATTCAAAATTGCTCCAAAATGGACTTCGAACTCATCACATGAACATAGAAAAGAAACGTCACAGAGCAGAACAAACATGCATTTGTTTGGAATATTGTTTCAATAAAACATGCAAAGTACATAAAAGTACACACAGCTCTCTATGTTGCTATTCTAAAACTGGAAGTATTAAACATGTTAAACAAGTGGATTGAAGCACATTAAGTTTTTTCATCACAAAATCATTTCTATTAAAAACAAATAAAACAATGATACACGATATAACTTTCTGATCAATTCGTGATTTCTCGTAATAACATGATATTAAACATAATATTAACATGACAACACCATTACGAGACAAGAAAGCAGAAAATCATCAGCATTGTAAAACATACAATGAAATAAAATTACTTTATTTTTTATTTTTAATATTTCAATTTTATAAACATTTGTCGTGTGAGCCGAAGAATACATTTGACTTTTGTTTTTATTGTTTTGCAAGGAAATCCACATACAGAACCGGTGACAGTAATATTGTAGCCTTTATATGAAGGATGAACCTTCCCGATAATATCGGCCACCAATTTGTCGGTAAGACATACAGGCCTTACTGCGGCAGCCATTGCCGGGTAAAAGCAAGCATAACAATCCGACTGAGATACACCAATCGCAGTATTTCCGGTCTCACACCACAATTAATTTTCCCATAGGGTTACTGTACAGCCTTTTCCAACACCTGAGCTTCAAAGCAGGGCAGCAGACATTGTTGTTGGTTTAATATCTTCAGTATAGCCAAGACCAGTAATTTAAAACAATAAAATACATAAGTTAGCCAGGTTGGTTTTTTTTCTCGCTCATGTTTTGTGAACCCTATGGAAAATACAAAATGCATACACTATCTAGCTGAATATGTGGTGCTTCGGTCAAACAATTCTGAAATTTGAATGAAACCTCATATCAACATGGGATTTTCTGTATCATCTGTCTTTTACACTGCAGATGTATGCTAAAGCAAAGGAAAAAACTATTTTTCAAATTAAAAATTGCCTAAAATTGAGAAAAAATAGAATTATTTTCTGTTTTCCTTTTGTCCGTGAGCTTTCAGGGGAGATAATAGAGGTGTGAGACCTTCCGGCGGACTTAGGCATTGACGAATACAGAACGAAAACAGTATCGTCATCATCGCGGAACAAGAGATCGAGATTTTTTTTTTTTTTTTTTTTTTGAAACAGTGGGGTAGGGAGAAGGTTAGGGTGGACACCATATAGGGTCGGTCGGGAACCTGAAACACGACTAATTTTTTTTCTTGTCCGAAAAACTACACTAAAGTATTTCTCCTCGTATGACTATTTTACCTGGGAGTATATTACCAGAGCACTGGTAAAGTTTATGAGGAGGGAACATTCAAATATAAACTGTAGACACTAGAATAAATTTGTTGTTTGAACAATCAGAATCGTAACATCATGTTACTAAGATGTGTGAGATTAAAGAAAGTAATGTATAACATTGGCAGATGTCTTTTGTTTGGAAACAATGCTATTTTTGGGGTCAAGAAATCCCAGTCTGATTCTGTTATAGAGTCTTATGAACCATTCATATCTGAAGGTTCTATATCACTAATTGGTGATTCGGCCTACCCCTATTAAGATTTTTGAGGAGCTTCTCAATCATTATTATTAGCAGATATCCTGCCTTTTTCTGAGAAGATTTATTCTGATATTAATGTACTTATTCAAGGGGTAGAGTGCGGTTTTTTGACTGACCCTCTCCATAATATTGTTTTAAATGCTATACGTGCTTGTTGCATTAAGTTTTTAAGTTACTTGTTTAGAAATTATATTTGTTTCCATTAATACATGTGAATTTCGCTATTTCACATTAAGAAAACAAGATTTCCTTATATCATAAACTGGTTGCATTTAATCATCTTAAGACAAAAACGTGTTGTTTCAACATGATAACTATCAATTTAATACTTTTGAATGACCCTCACAAGGTGTACAATTCCTAACATACTCAGTACAGCTGAATTGTCCCATGAGACATGTGCTAACCTTCATGTGATCCACTGACCATCTGGAAACAACATAGCTGAACTTGGATACTCAAACATTAACCCCAAGGTTGAAGCAATGACCATTTAGTCTGACCTAAACTAGTCCCAAGGGACAAACTAATCTTAGGCCAGGCCAAGCCAGAACAGGCTAGTTAAGCCAAACAATGTTTCAGTGTATGCACAGCCGTGTGAATAATTATGCATGTATGTGCATGATGAAGATTTCTCATTAAGATAAGCTGCTCTGGGATTAGCGATTCATTTGTTAATGATGCAGGTCGGCCAAAACGTTTTAACACAAAATCCGGATATTTTTAAAATTTAAGATTTAAATCACGCGAAGAACATTTTTCGATGGAAATTTGAAGCACGCGACTTGATTTTCGCACTTATTTTTTAAAGCGCAAATTTAAATTATTTAGGCAATTAATACAAGTTTATGCATTGTTTAATAATTACATAAAATAATAGATTAGCCTACTTCAACATGCACAAAAACAGTTTGTTTTAGGGAGGTCTTATTTATTCGTTTAGAAAGACTTGGTTGAATTTCTACCACAACTGTTTTTCATAAAAGTGAACTTAGTTTTCTACACAAATGCGTGCTAAATGCAAATACAAAGTCTTCATAACTCATACAAATTATAATCATCGTACATGGCAGCAGCTGTTATAGCACAGACCTAATAACAAGATATTAATATGTCTTTGGTTATAGTGATATACAGTAGGAGTAGCTAGTTCCTCACACTTGCTATTTTAAATAGGTTGACCAATTAAAAAAGTCACATATATAATTTTATTGCTGCTATTGCACATGTCGTTATGTCACTGAAGGAACTAATTATGTCCTTATATTCAGCTAGTGCATTACACGGATGACTCCATTGATTCGACACTTGATTCGACACTTGTAAATACTCCTCTGGCTAGGAAGTGTAACAGGACCAATTCGAAAAATAACCGATAAACTGCAAACATATAGCTTTTAAATCATATACATTTTGTTTGATGGAAAATCCGGAGATTTTGCACTTAATCTGGTTATCCGGAGAGCGACTGAAAAATCCGGAGAATTCGGATTTTATCCGGAGAGTTGGCAGGCCTGATGATGTTAGTTCATCAAATGAACAGCCGTGTGGATAATTATGCATGCACTGCATGGAGAAGTATGATCAAGATAAGCCCTGGGATTTGAGAATTATTTATAATATATTATGATTATATCACAACGAGATGTTACACATATTGATATTAAATCTTAAAATAGAAATGTTATCTTAATCAGAATATTATTTTCATAATGTATACTGAACAATCTGTTTAGGACCAATGCATATTTTCCGCAACGTTGACTCTTTAAGAAATTATGGGCTATTCAAGTAATGCCAGGTATATATATGTATTATAGGCGTTCTGTTGTAATTTTCGTCTCACTCTGTTTCGCCTCAAATTACAACAGAAACGCCTATAATACATATATATAATAAATCACCATGAAATGGTGATTTTACTTGATTTATTAAAACTTTTTTAAAATAGGGGTAGTGAAGATTGCAAGTTTAATTTTTTTTATAAGTTATCAAAATATAATTTAAACCTTAATACGTCTAAATCTGAGACACTCAGCGTTATACGACTTTAACCTCCAATAATCGTTCATTTTTCTAATTGAAGCTGCACCGCAACCAACACACACTTGATATTTTGCAGAAGTGCCTTTTTTACATATTAGACACGGTAATGCATGACTTGTTTTTAATCTATATTTATGCAAACTGCAATAATTAGAATCTTTTGTTGGCTTATTTTCACATGGATTATGTAATCCAATTTTAAGAAATTTGCAAACATTGATTGCCATTGTCTATTTTGTATATAATTATTTTTATATTTAATATTTTTTTTTTAAATATATAACAAATAAAGGAAATGGAAAAAAACGAAGAGACTATAAGAAATTTAATACGCCTGTTTGATACAGGTGTAATAGATAAGCAAACACTATCTAACGGTATAAATGCATTAAAACCTCTTAAAGAAGTTCCAAAAGAAACTTCAAAAGAGGTTAAATCTCAAACATTAGAAAATTTACTCAAGAGACGACGTGCTAAGAAACAACGTAAACGAGAAAAGCAGAAATATGATAAATTACAAGATGAGCAAAATCAGAAATATGCTAAATCACGAGACAATGTTATAAATGAATTGAAAGAGCTTAATGATAGAAAATCTAAAGAAGAATTAAAACTGGTTGACAAACCAATGTGTGGCTATTTCAAAGCATACGAGATATCTGCCGAGAAATACAAAGACCCTCAAAAACTATTTCGTGATAAAAAATCCCTTATTACAAAACAAATAAGCAAAGAGCTGACAAAGATGAATGGATTAAAGTTTCAATTAGGTCTCACTGTAAATTTATTTAAAGATGATGGTGATACCAAAAAATACACCACAGCAGTATTACACAGCGAACAAAATGCAATTTTAACCTCTGAAAAAATAAATGAGTTGTACGATAAATCATCTGCAAATATACAAGAGAGTCTTGAAAGATTTACAAACACAGCATCTGGATTGGAGATTGATTACTGTGTTACGTTTTACTTAAATTTTGCAAAGTATGAACCATTAAAAGGTTCTTCATATATTCCTTTGTCTAAAGCAGTATCTGATAAAAAAGCAATAATTAATGTTAATAATGAAGATAATAAGTGCTTGGAAGTGGCATTGGTTTCTGCTTTGTGGCCTAATAAAAATAATCCAGCTAGGATATCTAGACAAACAAACACATGGGTAAGTTGAATATGGATGGTATTGACTTTCCCACTCCAATTTCACAAATTTCAAAAGTAGAAAAACAAAACAACCTTGCTATTAATGTTTACGGATGCGCAGGAAAAAGGGTATCTGTATTTCCATATGGAATATCAGGGCAACCGCAAGAAATGGAAAGAATTAACTTGCTTTTAATTTCTGAAGACGTTGAGGTTGATTTAGAAAATGAAGATGAAGATGATCCAAATAATGAAGAAGGAATTATAGATGACAATTATAGCCCTGATGATTATCCCAACGAACCAAAAACAATAACAACAAAATATCACTATTGCTGGATTAAAAATCTAAATAGATTACTTTATGATCAAAACAAATATCACGGTAAAACTTATTTCTGCGATCGTTGTCTTTACGGCTTTTCAAGAGAAGATCTACTTACCAAACACAGAGAAGACTGCGAGGGTATCAACAAAAAATCTTGTAAAATAGAAATGCCGAAAGAAGGTAAAAATCACATAAAATTTAAAAATCATCAAAATCAGATGCCTGTGCCTTATGCAATATATGCTGATTTTGAGTGTATAATCAAACCGCAATCAATCAAATTTGGAAAGAAATCTGAAATTCAAAATGTACACGAAGCTTGTGGTTTTGGATACCAGGTTGTCAGATATGATGGCAAAGCTGAAGAACCTGTTATTTACAGAGGTGAAGATGTTGTTGAAAAGTTTTTAAATCACTTAGAATTTGAGAAGAGCAGCATTAATAATATATTTGCTCACCCAAACCCATTAATAAAGACACAACAAAATGAGGAAGATTATGAAAAAGCAACACACTGCTGGATATGCAAGAATGAAATAGGTAGGAAATGTGGCAAAAACTGTAAAGTAAGAGACCGCTGTCATTTTACAGGAGAATACAGAGGTGCAGCACATAAAAACTGCAACCTAAAACTGAAAATAAAACCAAATAAAACAATCATCCCTGTTGTATTTCACAACCTCAAAGGATATGATAGTCATCTTATAATGCAAAAAATACATAAAATGACAGGTAATATTACATGCATTCCAAACAACGCTGAAAAGTATATTTCATTTAGTGCCGGACAACTTCTTGGATAGCTTTCAGTTTATGGCTTCGTCTTTGGAAAAATTGGTTAAAGCAACAGACAAATCTGATTTCAAAATTACCAAAAATCAGTTTGGGAAACAAACAGATTTACTTTTACGAAAAGGTGTTTATCCATACGAATATATGGACAGTATGGACAGTATGGACAGATTTAAGGAAACGCAATTACCGCCTATAGAAAAGTTTTACAGTAGTCTTTCAGATGAAAGTATAAGTTTCAAAGATTACGAATACGCTCAAAAAATATGGAAAGAGTTTAACTGTAAAACTCTTGGAGACTATCATGATTTATATCTAAAAACTGATGTAACTCTGTTAGCAGATGTGTTTCAAACTTTTAGAAAAACATGTATGAGTGCATACAAACTTGATGCTTTACATTACTACACAGCACCTGGATTATCTTGGGATGCTTTACTCAAACATTCAAAAATAGAATTAGAACGTTTGACAGACATTGACAAGCACTTATTTATAGAAAAAGGAATGCGAGGTGGCATAAGTATGGTATCAAAACGATATGCCAAAGCAAACAATCCACATGTAGTTGATTATAACCCTAACGAGGAAAACAACTTTTTAATGTATTTTGATGCAAATAATCTTAATGGATGGGCAATGAGTCAGCCACATCCATGTTCTGGCTTTGTTTGGAAAACCAAAAACAAGAGTGGAAAATTTTCTAAACCAAAACCTGGCAAAGGACAAATACTCTAAGTTGATTTGGAATATCCTAAAGAGCTTCATGAAGCTCACAATGACTATCCGCTTGCACCGAAAAGATTAGCAGTAAAAAAAGAATGGTTGTCTGAATACCAGACAGATCTGTTGGAAAATAATACCATGATAAATACAGAACAACTAGTCCCCAATCTTAGGGACAAAGAAACATATGTGATATATTACAAAAACCTGCAACTGTATTTATCTTTAGGCATAAAACTAAAGAAAGTACACAGAGTATTAGAATTTAATGAAAAACCATGGATGGCATCATACATAAATCTAAACACAGAACTTAGGAAAAAAGCTAAATCACAATTTGAAAAAGATTTTTACAAACTTATGAACAACTCTGTGTTTGGCAAAACAATGGAAAATCTACGCAAGCGGACAGATATAAAACTAGTCAAAACTGACGGCTCTGAAAATGAAAAGATAAGAAAAATAATAGCCAAACCCAACTTTAACAGGCGTATAAAATTTTCAGATGAATTGTCAGCAATACATGTAAACAAAACAAAATTAACATTAAACAAACTAATCTATGTTGGGATGTCAGTATTGGATTTATCAAAGTACATGATGTATGATTGGTATTATAATACCCTGAAGAAAAGGTACGGAAATGACTGTACTTTATTATACACAGACACTGACAGCCTACTGGTAGACATCAGAACAGATGATGCATATAAAGACATGGCTGAAATGAAAGATGGGTATGACTTGAGTGATTATCCTCAAAATCACCCAATGCATGATGATACAAACAAAAATGTATTGGGTAAAATGAAAGACGAATGTGCTGGTGTTGCTATAGCCGAATATGTTGGATTAAGACCCAAACTATATTCTATTTTGAGAGCGGATGAGCAGGTTATTGAAAAAGTAATAAATAAAATGAAAGATGAGTGTCCTGGTGTTTCTATAGTTGAGTATATTGAATCAAGACCCGAACTATATTCTAAAGCGAATGAGCTAAGATCCGGACTATATTCTATTTTGGAAGCGGATGAGGAGATTATTAAGAAAGCAATAGGTAAAATGAAAGATGAATGTCCTGGTGTTCCTACAGTTGAGGATATTGGATTAAGATCCAAACAAGATTCTATTTTGAAAGTGAATGAGCAGATTATTAAGAAAGCAAAGGGTGTAAGAAAATATGTAACCGAAAAACAAACAAACTTTGAGAACTACAAGGATGCATTGTTTGGCAAGAAAAAATACACCCATAAAATGAATATGATACGATCAATAACGCATCAGATATTTGGTGTAACAGTAAACAAATTTACATTATCACCATTTTACTCAAAAAGATATATACGAGAAGATGGAATTACAACTGATGCACATGGTTTCTATAAAAACTTATGAATTTGGGTATCAGCAGGAACAATAAGTAATTCTTCTTTGACAAATCCTCTCTGTGGCGCTGGTGCTTTCAAATAATAAACTCTTATACCTTGCGTCACCATATAACTTTTAATCTTGTGAATATCTACACTCCACATTGGATCAGTTGCTCTGCGTCTTCCACCTTCTTGTTCCCCGGGTTGATATAAATATCTTACACTTGCATTTATACAGATAGGATCACCTTTTAATATTTTTGTTTCAACAGGAGGAGGCTTTTTTGTCTCCGCATTTATTGCTTTAACAACTTCTAGTAATCTCTTTACCCACTCTCTGTTGCGTGTTTGCGAATCTATTTCCTTAGCATACTGATAACCAAACAATCTTTCAGCTAATGTTCTGTTAAATCTTTCCACTAAAGCTTGGTCTCTGTGTATTTCTGTTCTGCCCCGTCTGATATTTACTTTGTGTTTTGCCATCAACTGTGATACTGCACCCATAAATTCTCTGCCTGGATCCACTTGTAATAACTTTGGATATTTCAAATGTCGACTGTATATTTTCTCAAATGCTTTAGCAACTTCTTTACTATCCTTGGAAGTCAGTGGCTCTGCTTCTTTATATCTACTTGCAATATCAACAACAGTCAACGCATATTTATATGTTTTGCGTCCACGACCAAAGCCAAAAGTATCATGCGGTAAAAATAACAAATCAGCTTGATGCACTCCATTCTTAGCAGAAACATCAAATCTGGGTCTAATTATTTTCTTTGGTGCGGGTAAATAAATCTGCCAAACAGCTTGTTTCTTTAAAAATTCTAATGCCTTTTTTTCACTAACACCAGCCTCTTTTGCCAATTTTTTAACTGCTGAGTAACCTTTCCAAAATCCTTTTGGGCTGTAATAAATCTTTTCCATTTTTTTCTACTAAAGATTAAACTTTATATAACTATAAAGAAAAAATGGATATCACAACTGCACGATTTGATGAACTGCTCGAAGAGCAAAATCAAAATAGCACAAAGAAATGGACAGACTTGGAACTAAATAAAATATACACTATTACAGATACGAAAATAGTAGAAACTGAATATGGTCCATCCATGGTATTGACATTATTAGACAACGGTGAAGTATGGGCGCCTGATCATCTCAAAAATAAATTAGAGAAGAGTGCTAAACCACCATATTATATGCAATCACTTGGATTGAAACCATGTAAAAACAACAACAAAAATAGGTATCATGCATATGACTTAGTTTTTCCAAAGGTTATTTCAAAGTAAACATACTTAGTCATTCCAAATTTAAAAAGTCCAAAGTAATTATAGTTTAAAACTTTTTTCTTTTTTTTATGAACTCAATTTATACGCCACAAATCCATGCCCACCACAATAAACGTAATTTCTCTATTCTGTTGATCCGGAGATGGTGTATAAAAATCACTCAACTTGGGCTCCGGTTCCAAAGGCAAATGTTTGCCAGTTGTATAATAATACTGTTTCATAGCTTGGTCTACATCATCAAAAGTCTGCTCTGCGTGATGCTCCTTTTGCAGTTGCTTATTAATAAAATCTAATCTCTCTGTTCTTTTTTTATTCCACTCCGCTTGTGCTGCGTTTAATTGTTCCACTGCTTTGTCATGCCTTTGTCTTTCCTCATCTGAATGACTTCCCATTTTTGAAAAGAAATAATTTGAACCTCTAAACGCCAATGCGTTTGTTAATGCGCCACCGATCATCATTGCTACTGCACTTGCCATTTTTTTATATATATTTTTTTAAAACTATTTCAAAATATCCGCAGGAATAATACCTTGCTTAATCAACATATCCCTCGTAGCCATTGCTAACATTATATCCACAGACAGCATCCCAAAATCTGTCATATTAAAATCCACTTTAGGTGCTGGTCTATTTAGTAGTTTTCTGCCAATCTCAGAATATCCAACAGTTAGAAGTGTTTCCACTCCTGCATGATACATCATATTTACAATTTGTTTTCCGTCAATACTTGCTGCCATTTTTTTATATTATTTTTTATATTATTTTTTTAAATAAATTATTAAAAACAATTAAACGGGTCTTTTGGTGCAACACGAACAGCAGCAGGTTGCACAGGTTGCGTAGCAGATTTCTTGTTATAAGTATACAAACCCAACCCAGCAATGCCTAATAAAACCAGACACGGTGGAATATAATTTTTGTATACGTTTATTTTGATTTGTTTTGGTT
The DNA here is from genome assembly GCA_037043455.1 of Cyrtodaria siliqua. Taxonomy (NCBI): domain Eukaryota; kingdom Metazoa; phylum Mollusca; class Bivalvia; order Adapedonta; family Hiatellidae; genus Cyrtodaria; species Cyrtodaria siliqua. The sequence continues at coordinate 253,440 of JAWPHD010000020.1, read as the reverse complement.
CTTCTTCACCTATTGTTATTTTAGTTATTTCATCTTGCTTTGCAGCATTTTGATTTGTAGCATCTTGCTTTGCAGCATCTTGCTTTGCAGCATCTTGAAGCAAACGCTTTGCCTTTCTTGCCGCTGCTCCTTTTTTCCCAGCTTCTATTCTTTTTGGATTTTTTACTTTTTGTTGTTCAACAGGTTGTGTAACAACAGGTATAACTTCACTCTCTTGGTTCTCCATTTATATTATCTATATTTTTATTTTTATTAAAATCAATATGTCTAACAGTTGTCAATATTGCTGTAAATGGCGCTAAGCACATTCCATACCTGTAATACAACTCACAACAAGCACTTGTCAAAGCATGATTAATAAATGGGTCTTCCTCCAAATCTTCTATCAGTTTCGGTGGATTGGTTACATTAAACTATTTTGATACTCCCATCACATACAAGTTAATAAAAGAATTGCCTAAAGTCTTGGTCATACTTGCCCCAAGCCTTGCTTCATATCTGCAGTAAAGTTTGTTAATTTCATCCGGTGGCATGCCATCTATATTCGTGAGTTGTATGTCTTTACCCAAATATTGACGACTACCACCGCCAGCCACTATGGCTGATAATCTTTCTTTTTTTGTTTCTTGTTGCTTTGATTCATCACGTTCCGTAAAACCTTCCGACATATCTTGTAATAGTTCTTCCGCATTCATTTTTATATTAATAATTTTATTTTTTATCTTGAAATAAACATAAAACATAAAACAACCAGCCGCGATATTCATGCAACTAGTAATTGTTAGTATTGTTAATAGCATTGTTATTAATATTGCTATTTTTTTTTATTAGCATTACTAATTTGCTGCAAGCATTGCTATTAACATTGCTACTTTACTATGATCAATGCTACTTTGCTGTTAGTATTACTATTAGCAACAAAGCAATGCTGTTAGAAAAAAGCATTGCTGTTAAATAAAAAAATAAAATTATTCAACCCAATAACCAGTTGGTTGGTCAGTCCTTAAAATTAACTTGGAATATTTAGTCTTAGCTAAAGCTTTTCTTATTCTGGTTCTCTCTTCCAGCGTCGGAATAACATCATTTTCTCTCAAACAATGTTCATAACTATCTCTGTCTTTGGTGTAAAACATACACAACCATTTTGCTTGCTCTCTTAAATCTTTAATACAGAATTATATCTCTGTGAAATAACCCACACTGATTGTTTGGCGTGGCGACCAGAGAATGCCAACTCTGATAACATATCTTTTTTCTTTGTTAATTCTTTTGTGGCGGAGCAATCATCAATGATGTATAATGTGGGCTGGCCAGCATATTGTTTGAAAAATAAACGCAACAGTTCTTGTAGCATTTCTTTACCTTTGCTAACGGGATTGACAATTTTTTTTTTTTTATCTTTTGGATGTCTTACATCACCTATCCAGGATCTATTTTTATAAGCCTCGTTCCACTCTATGGTTGGACACAATATAATTATATGTTCAAAAACTCCAACACACTCTTGTTCAAGTATGTCAAGAACAAACTCTGTTTTACCACAGCCTGTCTGACCACAGATAATGGCACTGTGTAGATATTTAGGATATTTTTGTTGTAAACTAGTATCGTACTTCTTTGAATCTTCCATCTTCGAAATTGATTTGCGCATCTTGTATTATATATATATAAATATTTAAAGGTTGATCTGCATCTGCTTTTTTATTTATTAATATCGTTATGCCTTCACTGCCGTTTTCTATTCTTCTTCCACTGCCGTATAATAAATTGTCATCACATGTTCTAAGGTCAAGCCACAAAGCATATGCTTTTGTTAGATAGGTATCAAGAGAAACATTGGTAAAGTTTAATTCCCTCGCTACTATTTCTGTCTCTTTGTTTCTTTTTGAGGTCAAGGCAAAATATTTGTTGATTTCATCCCAATGTTGATATGCCTTCATGCCTTGACTATACAACTGATTTGGTACTCCCTCTATTGTCATTTCAACCTTTTCAATCTTTGGGTTGTAATAGGTTTCTGTGCTTGTTCTTTCTGGGTCTTCAAACAGCATTAAAATACCTTTCATGCTCTGTGCTGGTGTATTAATGTTGATGTTCCAGAGGGTTTCAGATTTGTTTGCTATTATTTTTCTATGTCGCAAGATACGATCATACATAAATACTATCTTACCATTGATTTGCTGTCTTATTTGTCTGGCTAATTCAACATCACTAACCGTATCAAATTCCAAGCAGATATTTTTTATTACATAAGATGCATCAGCATCACTGCTTTTGATAACTTTGTTATACTCGTTAAACGTTAATTCATATTCTAACCTATCACCAAGCCCCGCTTGATAAAATGGCATATGACTTTCTAACATTTCAAAGTCCAGTGGAATACAAAATCTATTTCCATAAGCTTCTGCTATAGCTTCATCTTCGGTGTCTGAGGATTTATCTCCCGCACCAACTCTATGTTTTAACATGTTTGCTTTACCAATACCTTGGTAAGCTATGTTTACACGTTCAGTAGGGCTTTTCCATAAATCTACATAACGATGATATATATCACTGTCATCTATTGACATGACTTCATTGCCACTTATTCTTATTGTCATTTCTTTCACAATTGTTCTACCCAGATTTTGAAATAGAGTAGCGTTGGCGTCTGTTCTGCTTTTAAGTTCTATTTCAAAGGCAAGACGAGCAGTACGAGGAACTATCACATCATTAGTACTTAGATTGGGAAATCTCACAAGCAGTTGCTGGTTTTGGTCTATTGTTGATGGATTATTAGTTATTACTACACTTGTGCGGATGCCTTTGGCACCATGAGGTTCTCTTAGTTTTCTATGAGGGTTGAGTTTGTTTCCGTAAGCTGACATTGTTTTTATTTTTTAAATATATTTTTTAAAATTAAATAAAATAAACAATGGCTGAGGGTGGATTTGAAAATCCTACGTTCGATCCAGATGTTGAAGATATGTATGAAGAAGACTGGATAGATGAATTACTTCCTGACGAACCAGAATTTACACAACCTGGCTCAGAATTTCAGAGACAAATTGTAAATGAAAATAATCATATTGATCAGCTTAAAGGAGAAGATAAAACAGAAGAACAACTAACACAAAAAAAGTTGTTAGTAGATCAATTTTTTTACTGAAGTTAATGCTGAAATCAGCGGAATTGATTATAAAAATGATTTTAGAGTGGCTGAGGACGAAATCGGTAGAACAAGGTTATATGCAGTTCAATTGGGAACAGATGATGTTCCACTTACCTATTATAAGGAAATAATCCAAACGAACCAATCAACTTTTATGCGCTGGACACTCTACTTAGAAAACATGGTATTGACTTCATAAAAAATAATTTAAAAATATATGATTATTTAGCCCCACGTGAAAGAAAGGCTCAGGGTAGGGCAGAATTAGCATCCTTGGCAAAAACAAAAAATACCCTCACAAAAGAAGGAGAAAATATACCAATGCAAACTTTTTCAACAACTGAAGATGTACAAAATACAGCAGATGCTGTAAATATAATTGAGAGTAATTTGAGTAATACAATAGATGAAACTCATCCTAAAACTGCTGTTCAAACACAAACAGAAGGTCTAACAATGCGAGAGTTACAAGGTTTAGACAAGGTATTGCAAAGCTCCCGTGGAGAACTTATTAATAATCTCTCAAAGCTCACTGAGCTTGATAAAGATATAACAAAAGAAAAACAAAAATTAGAACAGGTTAGCACCCCCGGGCAGGAGGATGAGTTTCAACAAGAGCGCATACGTGACAGAATAAAAAACTTAGAAGATGAAAAAAGTGCACGACTTGAAGCGGCGAGTGAAAACAAAGAAGCATTACGCAGTCAAATAAACAGGATAAAAGAAACTATAAATAAGGTGTTAAAAGAAGACACAACATTGGGTGAGAGAATCAAAACCTTGTTTAGGGAGCAAGGTATTACTATTGTTAGTATTTTGACTGCCTTTGGTATGATTATTGGGGTATTAGTTGATGCCATTATTCCTACAACAGGAGGAGGGACTGCACCTGTTCCAACTCCAAAGCCTGATCCATCAAGTGTAAAAGATTGGATAAAAAAACAACTATTTAATCTTGGTAAACTTCTTGCCAACCTAGCTGGTAAAGCTGCTGCAGCACTTCCAGGAGTTATTGGTGCAATAGTATCATGGCTTTTATCTGCAACAGGAAAAGTTATTAATTGTCTTGGTAACAATCTATGGGCTTTGCTTGTGTTTGTTTCTGGGTTGTTGTATGTGGCAGCCAAAGAGTGGTTTAGTAAATCTCGTAAATAAGTAATGCAGCAAGACCTATTACTATAGTACCAACAATTATAGTTGTTTTGTTATCTTCGTGTTCAATCGCTATTTTTTGTATTTCTGGTGGGTTATGTTCCACAGTTTTATGTATTGATTTATCAAAGTCAAAATGTTCCGGTAAAAATTTCTTTGTCGTGATGCCTTAAAAAGTTTGAATATTTTTTGGTGGCACTGGTTTTACATTTACATCATTATTCAATCCTAATGCTTGTGCATCGGTTGCTATTACAATTTCATTATTGTAGTCTTGTATTATTCCGATTCTTAATTCCATGTCACTTGGAGACATGTACAATCCACTTCCATAGACAAAATTTACTTTACTTCTTGCATATTTTAAGGTGGTTTCATATCTTGAAATTTGACTGGGCAAGTCGATGGGGCTATTTATTGCGTCCTCTACATTTGCTAAAAATTGTTTTTGTGCATCAAATGCCGTTCCAGTTCCAAGTATATCAGTTCTTGTTTGTGATTGTGAACCAAGAATTGCCCAGCAGTATGTTCTTATGCTTTCATTGATTCTTTCTACTCCAGCTCTTGTAAATCCAAATGAACAATCTAGTATAAAAGTAGACCAGCTGTTGTCAGCCTCAGATCCTTGTGCAATGTAATCAATGTGATATGTTTTATCACTCTCATAGACTGTAAAACTCATCGTTTTGTTGTCGTATACAGTATTTATCAAAGGATGATAACCGATATTTGTCCAGTAATTATAAATTGTTCCTAGTCCATCATTATAGCTTTGTTTTTGTCTCCAGTCTGAATTTAAATCAACGTTAAACTCTTTGCATATTCTCTCGTATGCGTTTCGGTTATATGTGTTATAAAACGCATTCCAATTTGAGTCTTGCGGCATTGCTACACTCATCTCAAATAATATTCTTCTGACTTGGTAATAGACATGAAATCGAAATAACGAACCAACCAGGGCATCAGCTTTTAGATGACTGTTAAAATCAATACCGCATCCAGTTGTTGCACACCAAATAGCAAAATTTAACTGATTCTGCCAAAATAACATCCAATCTGTTCCCCAGCGTTGGACTATAGCATCTGATTTAACATATGGAAATTTGTATTTTTCAAAGACATTTGGAAATAATGCTTTAAAGTCTTTACCGTTTGATGTAATGACTATGTTTTGATTTATTATATCTATCACTTTCTTGCTGAAAGTATTTGAATATTGAGCATCCGGGTTATATTTGAATTCTTTAGAAATCATTTTTATTTGTGTTTTTATATATATATATTAAAAAAAATGTTTCATACAATTTCAAACATAGACAACTCTATTAATTTACAACAGTATATCGATAATAGAGATGGAACTAAGCGCGTTGGATTAAAAAGTTTTACATACACTATCGGTTGGTATAATATTAATGGTGAAATCGTAAAGACAAGAAACCCAGCTAAAATAGAACATTTACCAGATGGACTCTATAACTTTGAAGACTTGATAAGAGGTTTTAAAATTCTAAATGAAAAGATTACCCTGAACATTATTGTCCAAAGTGCTACAGCCTTTTTAGATACGCCAATAGAGACACGAATGTCAAGCGGTCTTTCAAAAATGCTGGGATTCGAGGATAGAAAATGGTTAAAAGGTATTCGTTTCGGAAATTACCCAATTGATTTAGCTCCTTATAAACAGCTATATGTTCATCTAAAACAAGTTTATACGAGTAGTAATTATTTCAATGGTGCACCAAGCACTATTATAGGTGTTGTACCTGTAGCAAATAAGCAGTTTGGAGATATAGTATATACAAGTTTTTATCCTGAATATCACTGTCTTACAAATGATGCAATTACTGAATTGAAAATAGAAGTCAGAGATGAGTATGGCAACAAGATAAATAATCACGGTTTGCCTATGAGTTGTGTTTTAGAAATTATTTAAAAAATATATTTTTATAAAAAAAAAAAAGAGTATATTTGGACCAACAAGACCTAAAAAAAACAGGAGACTTGGAGGCTTTGATAGATATTGTTTCAGATTTACATAGGCAAGTTTTGCCTTTTGTTGACCAGTTTAATCATTTGAGAGATAGAGTTGATAATCTTATATATGGAATTATAACAATATTTGCGGAGGCTAAGGGCCCACTTGTGTTGAATAGAATACTCTCATTTGGTAATGGTGGAGCAGAAACAAATGTGGGGCATGTAATGACACGCCGTGGTCGTATTATGGGAATAGGTTTAGCAAGTGAACGATTAGTTGGTGACGTAACTGTAATAGTTTCTGTCAATGGTGTTGAACAACCAAATTATGGCATAACGCTTCACATCATCCCACGCAATCATGATAACTTTGATAAACCTTTAGAAATTGGTGCTGGTTCTGTTGTTAACTTTGTATGCAAGGTTGCTAACGCTACCGCTGTAAATACGGTGGCATCATTATTAATTGAATTAATTTAATTTTTTTATTTATTAATAAAAAAATGAAGCAACCAAAAGCACCAAGTATATATCCTGAGTTGCCAGTGGAAGACGGAAAAAATTATAGATTACAAAAGATTTCAAAGATTGAAAAAAAGTTAATTACAGAGCGAGATATACGTCAGTCACTTTATAAAAAATATAAACGTGGTATTAATATTACAGATGGAATTGACACTACCTTGATATCTGCAGGTGTTATTATGGCTGGGATTGGATTTGTTGTTCCAGTTTTGTTACCTTTAGAAATAGCAGCAATAGTATGTGGAGCTACAGGTGTTTGTATTAATTTTATCAGACGCAAGCTTAATGCAAAAGCTCAAAAACATCATGAAATAAAAACGTTGGCAGAGGCTAAGTTGAATAGCATAAAGCAGTTAATATCAAAAGCGTTGAGTGATGCACAAATATCTGATCAAGAGTTTAAGATGATTTTAGATGAGTTGGATAAATATTATAGTTTAAAACAGGACACCAAACAAAAAAAGGCTGAAATAAGTGAAGTTCAAAAAAAGGAACTAGTAGAACAGGGAAGAAAGGAAGCAATGGCAACCTTACAAAAAAGTCTAAAAACTGTGTGATTTATTGTTTTAGTAGTGTGTTTGAGTATGATCCACCACCTTTGTATTCAAGGTCAGAAAATTGATAATTGAATGTAATTTTGATAACTTATAAAAAAAAATTAAACTTGTGTTCTTCACTACCCCTATTTTAAAAAAGTTTTAATAAATCAAGTAAAATCACCATTTCATGGTGATTTATTATATATATGTATTATAGGCGTTTCTGTTGTAATTTGAGGCGAAACAGAGTGAGACGAAAATTACAACAGAACGCCTATAATACATATATATCAGGTTAAAAAGTTTTGATCGTAAGTTCATCCCTTGAGCATGGATTAATAGCTTGTACACTCTATTTATGTTTCCTATATCATTGAAATACATCGTACGTGACCTATCAGATAACTGTTTTTGAAACCCAATACAAAGATATAATAGACCCTACATATAGAAATCAATGAACGTGATGTTTGATGATTGTAAAATAAACCCGATCAGATTATATATCCCAAACGTGTTTTTCCCACAGAGTTCGAAATAATTGTTTCAAAATAATCCTTATTGTTGAGATCAATCCATAATAATTATTACTGAATTAAAATATATGGTAAAATTACGAAGAACAAATCTAATTCAAATCTTTACCCGCATGCAACTCCCACCCTCACCCCACAAACACACCCTTCCTTTTATGTATGTATGATGTCAATGTCGCATCTGTTGGAAGCGAATCAAGTGCCTCAGTAACTAACAAGAACCTTTTATTGAAAGTGTAGATTATTTTGAAAAAAACGTTTTTAACTTTAGCTTAGACAATTGTTACCGTTAACATGAAAAGTTGTTACCTTTAGCGTTAGCGTTGTTACCTTTAGCGGAAGAGGGGATTGTTACCTTAGCGGAGGTTGTTACCTTTAGTGTTGGAATTGTTACCTGTAGCGGCGGTTGTTACCTTTAGCGTTGTTGCAATGTTTGCCGAACATGGGTGAACCTGAACTATGTGTGTGTCTGATATACATGTATGGCTATTTTATGTTAATCTACATAAACTGAATTAACACATTATAAATTGCATGATGGCATTGTCAAATTGAAAACAAATAACATGTCATAGCAGCCAACAAGTGTTGTGCTTTTTGTCCGCGCGGCGCTTTTTGTCTGCAGCTCTTTTTGTCTGCACAAAATTTCAAAAAGTGACACTTTTTATCCGCACAGCGCTTTTTGTCTTCAGAAAAAAAAAATTACACTATTTGTCTGCGCAGCGCTTTTTGTCCGCACAGAATCTGAAAAAAATATGCTTTTTGTCCGCGCAGCGCTTTTTGATCGCACAAAAACTGAAAAAGTGACGCTTTTTGGCCACTTTTTGTTCGCATTAACTGTGATAAAGGGACGCTTTTTGTCAGCACAGTGATTTTTGTATGCAGTGACTCGACTTATTATGTCCGCGAGGCGCTTTTTACTGGCAGAAAAAAACAAAGACCTAAAAGCTTTATGTCTGCAGAAAATCTGAAACGGAGAAGTGATTGCTTTGTCCCTATTTTAACTTTTTTATTACTATTCAGTATTATTCATGGCAGGTTCAATAGTATATTATAACAACCATGTATCCTGTACGCCACGCCCGGGAATCGCACCACCTGCACTGCTTTGATAAAACCAAGAGTATAAGGCGGAGGATGTACGCACGCGCGGGAATCGCACCACCTGCACTGCTTTGGCAAAACGAAGAGTTTAAGGCGGAGGATAGTGATGAGGTTGTCCAGATTGTGATCGATTACATTTGTATGTAAGCCTAACCGTTCAAGTCGGTAACCCGGTCTTCACACACTTTGTGTTGTGTGTTGTCCTTTTCATTGTATAGTTACGTTACTCTTTGTTTGTGGTGCAGTGAGGATCTACGGTGCCATTGCGTTTATTAAGCACTAAACTGCTCATTACGGTTTAATTATTGTTAATGCCAAAGCTCGGTCTGAGAAACTGGACGACTCGGCTAGTTTTGTTGTGTAAATCATTAATATTAATGCACATGAGGCTTTTAGTCTCTAAATGATGCTTGTGTTGTGATCGACATACACTTTATTTGAATTATATCTGCAACTATTAGCAATATAAAATTATTATTTATGATTCAGCAACAACAACCAGCTGAGTCGACATTTCCAGACCAAACGTTTTTATAAACAATAGTAACATGCGTCTTAATATAATGCATATACACACTTTATATGAATCTGATGCACACTATGAGTGTTTTCATGACACCAATCACTCTCTCAGATTTTCTTAACATAATGTAAACATGGCATTGATACATGCAATGGAATTGTTTTAAGAATCTTGAAATAAAAGTATTCCATTTCACCATATTTCGTGTACAATTTTACATTTCGACGAGCCACAAGACATGTTATGTGATAACACGGCTTATTTTATTCAGAAATGATGTCTCGTCTGCACTCGCTGGATAAATGGACTATTTTATGGACCAGTTTAATTCACATAAAAAACAAAACAACTCTGAGTAAAACTGTACCAAACTTTTCGAATATAAAGCGCACAATTTCTGCCATATAAGTATTCTTTCTAATATTATGCTCACATCGATAGTGTTGAATTACTGTCATGTACTATATGGTTGACATTGCTCGTGCCTAAAATGCGTACATCGTTGAAAAATTCACTTGACCATATCTCATCGATTTTGGATTATTTGGATCAAAGATGGCTGACCGATAGTCCTTAAATGCACAGTACTGAGGATTATGCCCAACAACAAAAAGAAGGCCATACAGTCTAATTACCAGCTCCATCATGGCCACACACTGGACGTAGAGGAGGCCAGCAAATACTTGGGAGTCACCATCAGCAACAACCTCTCATGGGACCGGCATATACGGAGCACCATTGGTAAAGGCAACCGAACTATTGGCTTCTTGAGAAGGAACTTAAAGGAATGCACGCCTCGTACACCGCTATGGTTAGACCAACACAGAGAATCGCCTCCACTGTTTGGGACCCAAACCACCAGACCAATGTGAAAGCCCTAGAGCAGGTCCAACGCCGTGCCGCACGCTATGTCTTCAATGACTACTCCAGGTAATCCCCAGTATTTGTCACTAAGATGCTCAAATACCTCAACTGGGAATCGCTTGAGACCAGACGAAGACATAACCGACTGTCCATGCTATACAGAATATAGCACGGTACAGTTGACATTCCCTTGGAGAAGTAAATGTATTTATCATATATCTGGCAATAGTTGCGCAGCTGTACAATTTAGATTTACCTCATTACCCCGTGCAGTCATGCAGTGGTAAAAGTAGTATCTACGTCATGCAAATAATAATTATTTTTACATACAACTTAGTAGCGGATATTAAATATATGTTTCTCTCCGGGACTATCAAGAAATGTTCATATGATGTTTAAGAGTTAAATTTGTTAATTATAATGCTACAAAAAGGGCGGCCATTCATCTTTAAAATAACTGGAGGCAATCTTGAACAGGTTTGTTGGTCAGTCCAAATACAATCAACCAATTATAATGTGTTTCAAAAGTATCTTAAATCTGCAAATACATTCTGTTGGTCTCCTCTTTCCGGCATATTTAAGAACATGTCTGAAAACTGTATCTGAAAAACTGGTTACGTCGGTTATAGTTTTTGTTGTCTAAATCAATAATAACAAGATGCTCAAGTATTGTAAAGCAATACACGTCCCGTACCGGGCATTTGTTTTTACTATCAGTGACCTAAGTCCTTGACCATGACCTTAAATGCAATCCCTAACTTACGTTTCATATAAGCCACCTACAAGTTTCAGACTAATACCTCATTCCTAAGTACAGTTAATGAACAGAAACATTTGTTCTATTTTTAGTAACAGTGAACTTGACCTTGGTTTAAACTTATTTTATTTCCAATATTTATACAATCGGTGTAAATGTACATAATACAAAATGTGAAAAAGGACTGGAACGAAAGCAGTTGCTTATAGATTTCCTTTCCTAGGTATCATATAAATTACATATAACAATGGCGTATACAATTGCACAGTGATTAGTTATAAGGACCAAAACAAGTTTAAAAAAGAAATAAGAAAGCAAAGCATTTGAATATAGTTGGATTATCTTAAAATTAAACGAAAATTCAATTTAGCGGAATATTATAATAACAAATGTATAACAGACACGATAGTGGGGCAACAGTGGGGGTGACCTGCGGAGACAGGACAAGACAACAGAATCATACCCAGGAAACATATATTGTTCTCGGTACGCGGTGTAGCAGCTTCTCTTATGTTGAAAAATGTTAAAAACGTTTGCTTGACAAAATAAACTTCTGAACAATTTCAAATATAGTGACATACCAAGGAATCACCAAATAATATTATGTTTAGTGAAGCTGTGCACAGTGGTTGAAGTCTAGCCAGCATTTCCGCAGAGCACTGTCGTACAATGGACAGCTAAATATGTAATGTTGAGTAGTTTCTATTCCGCCACATCGACATAAAGGAGAGTCGATGATGTTTTTTATGAACAAATGGTGGTTAAACGAGATACACTTGGTGCGAAGCCGAGTATGAAGCAGCTGTGCACGTCTGTTAACTGTGTAATAATGCTTAGGCGTGTAATTAAGGTTACGGTTAAGGTGATGCTTTAGTGTATTTATGGAGTCTGTCTTTCTTACTTCGAAAGGAAGTTTGTTCCACTCACGAGTAACCGAAGGAAGGAAGGAGTTGGTGTAGAGACTAGTTCGGGAATTAATAGCTTGAAGATCGTTTGCATTTCGCAAGCGGTAGTCTGATACTGCACTAACTGTTGTAGGTACTAGAGATGCAAGATATGGGGGTGTTAAGGAATAAATTAAGGTAAGTTTGTGTTTATATTATCGCGATTCCAAAGATTCCCATCCAATCTCTTTGTTTAATTCATTTAAAGATACTAATTTGGTCGTGCCTGTTGCTATTCTGGCAGCTTCATTTTGTATTTTGTCGAGATCGGCCTTTTCGTAGTGCAATTGTCCCATATGACGTCAGCGTATTCGAGGAGAGGTCGTATAAATGATTATATATATAATTTCTAGTGATTTCCTGTCAAGCTGACGTTTTAGCCCGAGTAATTTTTGCTATATCAGTGTTGAGCGTATTTGTAACAGAAGTAACAATATCATTATTATGTTCAGTTATAATGTAAAGACTAGTATCGTCTGCAAAAAGACGTATGTTGGAAACAATATCAGCAACAATGTCGTTAATGTAAACAAGGAATAGTAAGGGCCCTAAGATAAAACCTTGAAGAACACCTGCATTAACTGAGTTCCAATTTGATTTAGTTTCAGGAAGGACAACACGTTGTTTTCTATTTTTTAAGGTAGTCAGAGAGTAACTTCAAAAGGTCGTCAGATATCCCCGCAGCTTTCAATTTAACAAGCAGGGCTTTGTGCCAATCTCGGTCAAAAGCTTTACTAATGTCAAAAAATATAACCCGCACTTCTTTTCCACAATCCAAACCGTTACAAAAGGCATTGTATAGGAAGACCAGCTGGTTAATTGTTCAGTCGCCGGGAACGAATCCAGACTGAAAGGCAGATAAGAAATTGTTATCTCTAAAACAGTTGAAAATATATTTAAATATGAGTCGTTCGAATACTTTGTCAACGGTGCTAAGTAGCGATATAGGACGATAATTATTTACTAAGGATGGATCGCCCTTCTTAAGAACTGCATACACATAAGCCTCCTTCCAAATATCAGGAATCTTGCCCGATGTTAAAGATCTATTAAACAAGTCGCATAGCGGAACAGAAAGTTCATATGCTAATTCACGGAGTACGTGATTGCTAACTTCGTCAGGACCAGACGCTTTACCAGGGTCAAGGGACTGTAAGACTTCATAAACTTCATTTGGCGTAAAAGTAAACAATTGTAATGATACATTGCTATTAAAGGGTTGGACTAAAGGTGGTTCGATGTTCTCGTCGTCTAAATTAGTCTGGGTTTGGAAAAAGTCGTTTAGAAGATTTGCCTTTTCAAAATCGTCGTAAATAATCGAGCCGCTGTCGTTCAGTGGAGGAATGGAAGGTTTGACATTTGATGAAAGGAATGTTTTAAGTGTCTTCCACCAGGCCTTAGGAGAGAGTGTTTTAGAACTTAGTTTATTTGACAGGTTATCGTAATATAACTGCTTTGTTTCGCGTATTGAAAGTATAATTTAATTTCGAAGTTTTCTAAAAGTATTCCAGTGATGTAAACTGTGTGTGTTTTTTGCCTTCTTGTATGCTCTTTTTCTTCTTCTGATTAGTCGTTTTATTATATTCGTCATCCACGGCGGTTCATAAGGTCTAACTCGGATGTTTATGTTAGATATACATGAGGCACTTAACGATAATATTGTATTGGAAATGTTTTTCGCGTAGATATTAATGTCGTCGTTAACTTGTTCGTCCCAGTTTGTTGATGAGGCTTAATTAAGTAAAAGGTCATAGTCACCTTGGTTGTATCGCCATATGTTATAAGAGTATGATTTGAATTTTGGTTTTGTGAACTTAAAGATGCCAAAAATTGGGCAATGATATCGTATTTCTTAGTTTAAAAAAGGTTCGCCCACTCCACTAGTAACTAAATTAGACTTGTCACTAACAAGTAATAGGTCAATAAGTGACGAAGAATTTTCGGTAAAATTGGTTGGTTCGTCAATAGTTTGATAAAGACCAAATTGATAAAACAGGGATTCGACTTTACTCGACGTTTGACTTTGTAACATGTTATAGTTGAAATCGCCTGTGACAATGATATCTTTAATACCTGTATCTACCGCAAGATTAATAGAATCTTCAATCATGTTATTGTAAATTGTATCTGCGTTTGGAGGTCTGTAAAATACACCTAGTAGCAGTGTTTGTGGTTTAATATAGTATCAACCCAGATGCATTTAAGTCTGTTTAACTCAAGGTCATTGCTTCGTTTATAATGAATGGTATCCTTGACGTAAACTATTACCCCGCCATGGCTATCACCGATACGATCCTTTCTTTCAGGAGTATGGAAAGAAGGACGAATGAGTTGATCGTTCGACATTGAACTATTAAGCCAAGTCTCAGAGAACGTTAGAATGTCAAAGTGGTGTAGTTCTGTGAAAATCAAGTCTAATTTAAGAATTATACTATGTGCGTTGTAGTGTACTATGGACAGGTTATGTGCAAAATCTAAGGTATCAGACGTCGTGGTTAACGAATTATTTCTAGTTAACGAGGAGTCGAAGGATGTATTCAATGGCACTGGAGGGCCGGGATTAGGATGGATATCCCCATATTGCAGCAGCATAGTCTTAACCAAGTAATAATAGTTATTTCAATTCCAACAAGAACGATGCGTTTTGTGAATAGAACATTTGCACGGTACTGATTACCTAGCATCAGTTGCCCATGTGGGTATACTATTTGGTTTGCGGAATGTGATGTGGAATGCACGTTGTAGAGTATAGAAAGTAAGCAAACTGGAGATCTTGATAGGGATAGCATGATAAGCAAATGGAGAGAAGCTGCAAACATATAATTACATTTGTAAGAAGACATGGCAGCGGCAGGACAGGTTCTAAATTGTATCATGTAATTGTCAATGGGAACAAAAGGAACAGCTCTGCCGCCGTCAAGCTATCACATCTATATGGAACTATAAACAAAAACATGATACTGGCTTGGTGATGCCACCTATTCCGCCATCCACATCCCACCGTCACTCCAATATAGTGTCCAAGAAAAACAAAAAAAACGGCATCCATGCCAAAAAGAAACAAACATGTATGCATTGGTTTGTAAAAAAAGTAGTTAAAGGATAAAGAATAAACACACAAACAAACAGGGTAAGTGATATTGACATTAATTCGAGAGGAATAATTCGAGTGTTAAATGGTTTTCTGAAAAATGTGGCATGCTTATGTAGATAAAGTGTGTTAAATGATTTTCTGAAAAACATGGCATGCTTATGTTGATTGTATTAGTCAAGGCTAGTGAATACAATATAACCTCTTCCAGCAGTGATGCAATGAGTAAGGCCATTTCAATGATCGTGTAATTTGTGTAAATCAAACCTTATGTGTATGGTGATAACATCCTTCGACAATGGTAGAATATGTAATGCAAGTTAAGATCAAATTCGAAACAAAAAAGATCGAGCAATCGTTTTAGTTGCTAGCAGCATTAAGATTTCTCGTTTTTAATATACGTTTCATCAATCATGTAAATTATGTAAATCAAAAATTTACGTGTACGATGATTACATCTTTTAGCAGTAGTAGAATAATCTTCGTTTATGAATTGAATTGAATTGAATGTTGTTTAATGGCTTGATGAGTATAGGTTATTTAGAGCCGCCCCAGAGAGAGGGGAGGGATACATAGGAATCCGGGAACCTGCCCTACTCTTATTATCGAATAGATTCCTATGGTTCTTTAACGTGCTCGATGATAGACCGATACACGGGACCGCCCGGTTTACGTCCGCATCCGACGGACGAGGCTAAGGGAAAGTGTCTTGCCCAAGAACACACCGACGGAACTCAGTGGCACCACGGAGGATGGAACCCGGGGCCTCCGGTTACAAATCCGCCGCGCTACCGACTGCGCCACGCCAGCATTCTCTTCGTTTATGAAGCAGCCGTGGTATTTACTATCTTTCAAACTGGACCGCGTGGTGTATAAACGCTACCTAGCACGGTAGGTACTAAGTTTGACGATAACAGCGCGTGGCTGTTCGGAAGGCTTCCCAACTCTGTGTGACCAATCTATATCCGCCTGCGTAATATTGGTGGCACTCACTTTTGCGACATCAAAAATGATGTTATCAGTGTTCTCACCAGGAATTTCCTTAACATTTGTGATGCGCAGACAATTTCTACGACTATACTGCTCAGCCTCGTCAGCACAATGTTCGAGTTTAACAACTCTCTCGTGAAGCTCTTTATTCTCAGACGCAAGCCTGGCATTTTCATTGATAAGAGCGTTAAGCTTAAAGGATATCGCCGAGGTAATAGCCGACATCACGATTTCCTCAGTCTCAAGTCTAAGCACAGATTTCAAGCTGGCTGAAATTTCCTCAGTCTGAGGTCTAAGCACAGATTTCAAGCTGGCTGAAATATTCATGATGTCGCCATCAGATATTGACACAGGCTGCGGGGTGGTTTCCTCTTCCATTGTGGAATCCATGCTAAGTTTAAGCTTGTTCTTGGAGATGAACGTGCACGCTTCTCTCGTGTCTTTTTACTTAGTGGAGTATTGTATACGTTAGACGACTTTGCCGGAGTACTAAATCATAGTGGTGCGGACATCACTTGACAAGCACACGCAACCTTTGTTGAACAGTATACTTCAGAAACTGGCCAGCGGGACGATTTACCGTAATGAGCTCACAGATTTACGGACTTGGCTATTTTTGGAAACTTCAACGCCTATATATCTACATAAGCAGAAAACGAATTTCACTTTAGGCACATTGCTTTAAGTTTTTCAACAGGCTTTCAGCAGGCTATGCTGCTAAGTCCAATTGCTTGTTATTTCATATTCAAATTATGCCAATGTCTTACCCTGTGAGATTCTCGGAATCACATATTTATAGAGTTTATTGAGAGCTCGGTTTGTTCACACTGTCCTCCATGTTGTTGTTGTTGAACTTGACCTTGAACCCAGTGACCCCAAATGCAATCTCAAACTTCTTTTTTTCAAATAAGCTACCTACGCATAAAGTGTCATTATACTATTTCATTCCTAAGTAAAGTTATTAAGCGGAAACCATTTTTCTATTTTCAGTAACAGTGAACTTGTCCTTAAACCCAGTGACCCCAAATACAATCCCAGGCTTCCTTTTGAAATAAGCTACCGACCCACAGGTAAATTCTTCATTCCTAACTAATGTTATCGAGCAGAAACCATTTATTTAATTTTTAATAACAGTGACCTTGACCCCAGTGACTCCAAATGCAATAAGTGACATTGACCTTGACCCATTGGCTCCAAATGCAATCCTAAACTTACGTTTCATATAAGCTACCTACACACCAAATTTCATGCCAATACGTCATTCCTTACTAAAGTTATTGAGCGGACACCATTTATTTATTTTTAGTAACAGTGACCTTGACCTTGACCCCAGTGACCTCAAATGCCAATTGACATATAGCTTGAACGCGGGCCAGAGTTGTCCGATACGGTTCCAGTGGTCACCAGCATATGTGCAGACACCGTTAAGACGGATAAAGTATCACGTGATCTTTAGTATTATGCACCTGCACGTATCACTCTTTTACTCTACCTGGGGTGGGGGGCGGCGGGACATTCCCCGAGGATTATACACAAACACGGAGAGTTTGATATTAACCCCTACCCTGCGGAATTATACATAAATCTTGCCCCTAGTGATGGGAATTAGACAACAAATGTGTACATTTGTTTAATAATCCCTAGGTATGCCGCCCCACCACCTCCACCGCCCTTGGACCACCACACAGGTGCATACCTGACTGACACTATTCACATCCTGCTTGATAGCCACATCGATATGCATGTGTGTGCTGAATTAATGTAGATTTTTGGTGGAACTGCGTAATTTCAAGAGTTGTTTTGTATAATGGCTTCATTTACCATCACAAAGCATCATAATCAGATTCATCAATACTGCTAGGCATGTTGCTGACGTTTACAACGTTGTCTGTTGCAGTTTCAAGTATTTGTTCCAAGTTTGCCATGCATACTTTCCCCTTTCCCGTGGAAGGTTGCAACGGTTTAGCAACATGTGAAAGCATGACCTTAAGAAAATGCTCCGGCCTTTGGACATAACTGGAGCACGATGTAATGTATGCATAGCCATTTTAAATCCTTCCCTCTTCCCTAGGCAATCCAAAGCTACATGATTTAAGAGTTTATTATTCCAAGTATTCCACTCATTTTGATATTTATTCGTATTTTTTGTTGGTAAAGATGACTTTACATGATTTAAGTGTTGGCTATTTTAATTAATCCACTCATACTTATTCTGTTATTTATTCCATTTTTGTTGGTAAATATGGGTTAACTTGAGTTAAGTGTTTACTATTCCGTGAATTCCACTCATACTTATATGGATAGTTATTGGTACTCTTGTTGATAAAGCTGACTTACATTAAATGTTTACTACTCCAAGTATTCAACTAATATTTAGATTTATTATATACCTATTTTTCTCGTGCAATGAGCGGTCTGCATTTGTACCATGTGGCCGTACAATATATTTCCGTATTGGACGCACGCGCGTAGATTTTTGTTTTATTAAATCCATATTGTACAGTACACGAGCCCCATGTTAACTCAACGATAAAGTCCGAAAACCGGTAAAATGTTCCGAATGCATCAATATCGCATAACTGCTTTAGGTATGAAACCACTAATTAGTTTCCCCATAGACACCAATGTTAAAGTGTCACATATTAATGATTTTGCTGCAAATTCAACTCAAGTATGGATAATGCAGCAGTGTAATGTTCATATAGAAAACTAATTTTCCACTTGAATCACCAGAAAAGGTGGGGTCACAAGACATGTAAGAAAGTTCATGTTTGTTTACTAAACAGGTCAATGGTAAGTTGTTTTCATTGATTGACTGTTTTCGTTGCTCACAAAGTGTAAGCATAGAGTCGAAATTTCGAAAATGTTCATCAATGATCCAGTAAAACCTATTAATACGCTTCTTATACATACAACCGCAAAATTGAACAGAAATGGGCAGTTTTACCCTACTTATAATCAAAAAAAGAGGGATTACTTTTCATTATAGGAACTACATTCGAACTACACCTCGGAGGCTTACATGTAATTAGTGGTGGTAAACCTATAGGAGAAGAAAACATGTTCAGATGTTTCTTAACTGAGGATTTTGTGTTGTCATTGTCATAACAAGCTGAAAAACACCTACTTCGTGCAACTCGAGTGATTATTTGCCGAGATATGGTATTGTGAATATCAAGGACAATAGTCTGAAATCGACAATAGTCAGAGATATGTTTTTTTAACGTTTACACTATTTGAATACGTACTCGTATTTGGTACGAGTCCAAATATATCACCGTAGCGGCTCGTCCAATATGCTTGTGTCAGCTGGGTACGAGTCCAAATACATCACCGTATTGTACAGAACAATGCTAAATAAACTCATAGTATTCCACTCATATTTTTTTGCATATTGAACAACGGCGAAATATTTTGATTAGTTATGTAACCAGTATAAATACTGTTTAACCTTCCGATCGTTAATTGACGTACAATATACATGTAAGACTACTTGATATAAAAGTGCATACAAAGTGATTTTCTATATAGCATTTATTATTTCAATGACGCTTATAATGCTAGTCTTGGATGATATTAGGCACGCTACCCATAGCACGATCAGCTTGTTCCTATGGCGTAAGTGTTACCATACCTGTAATAATTAATAACATGTATAATAAATTAGAATGAATTAGAATTTTCCTCAATAATTAATAAAATATATACAGAATTGTCATGTTCCCCTGGAAAACTGTAATCATAATCATATTACTTCTATAAATAACGTTCGAACTGTTCTTTCTACACACCACCACCCACGTATTTCTCCATGTTTACATATCACCTCACTACTCGTTGTTTCTAGAAAAAACAATATTTTAAGATAATATTCTTTTTTCAAAACGCATTATAACTGCAGTAACAACTGTAACATTATTAACGTGGCTTTCGATGATCATGCTCTTATCAGGAGATATACACCCAAACCCAGGTCCCTTTTCCTCTGAGGAGGCATCTTCTGAGTCCTCATCTTCCTCTAGTACCATGCCCTCTTTCCACTCGGATATATTGGATTTTTCCAATCATTTGTCATTGGTACACTACAATGTACAAAGTATTCAGTCAAAAATAGACATTATAAGTGCCGAACTATCTAAGTTTGACATACTATCGTTTTCCGAAACTTGGCTCAACGACACCATTCCTACCGAATGCCTCCGGCTTCCAACTTTGCATAATCCCGAGCGTAAGGATCGTCTTAGTGATAGTCACGATGGTGTGATGATTTATATTAAGACATAGTCCACTACACACGCATACTTGACCTTGAGATGAATCGATTATAATGTATTTGGATTGAATTATTACTTAATCCACAATCATGTTCTAGAAGTTGTCTTCTAATAGAGACCACCAAACTCGGATACACTTTATAATAACATGATAGAGGATTCTATAAACCTTGCTGCCGATACAGGAGTTAAAGATATAATTATTATGGGTGACTTTAATTTTAATTTGTAAAACCAACATACCTAGCGCAAAGCTGATAGTATTTGTCAACAATTTAACCTGTCTCAGGTCATAAATGAGACAACACACTTTACCGAAACATCTGCTTCATTAATTGACTTTTAATGATACCTCTCGGTATCTGGATGACATACTGAACATTGACAACCCTTTCTTTCCAACTATGGTTGATAATATTTATCCTAAAGAACTTCAGCTTAATAAAGAAAATATATCTGATAATAACGCTTCTTTTCTTGATTTAGATCTCTCGATTGAAAATGGTAAGATAATTAGCAAAATCTATGACAAGAGAGATGATTTTAATTTTGACATTGTTAATTATCCCCACTTGGATGGGGATGTTCCCCGAGCAGCTTCTTATGGGGGTGTATCTGTCTCAACTTATTCGTTTTTCTAGAGCTTGTACTCGAGTTGAGGACTTTAATATTCGTAATATTTGTATAACTAAAAAGTTACTCAATCAGGGTTACCGTTACCATAAACTTCGTAAAACCTTTGCACATTTTATTATCGTAACCCTGATCTTCTTTCCAAATATAAATGTAATTTAAGGACTCTTCTGCGACAAGGACTATCACATCTTGACTTCTATGGTGATGTGATTTATAAACTTCGTAAGATTCTTGGTCATGATCACTTTCATACTATCTTTGTTAAACTTGTTAAAATGTTTATCAAAAGAGGTTATGACCCTATCATTTTGCAACGTACTGCATGATTGGTGGTGGACACTTTTACAGTTCGCCACTATGCTTTCCTCTTTAACTGCATGATGACCGGACAGGCTGTGGACCCTAAGATGACGCCTACCTAAAGCCCATTGGGACGGTGGCGTTTGATATTTGTCCAAGATCTTTCTTGTCGTGCCCTAAATGGTTTATTCTCTTACTGCTCTGGCTTCTGCCAAGTCATTGAGTACCTTCATTGTGGCTTTCTAGGCTATTGTTTTTTGTATTATATTTACACGAGCATATACGTGTTTTACTTATATTGCCTATTGATGCTGCCTTGTTGGTTAGAGATTAGATCATGGCGGGGATTTCTTTATTTACACTGTCCTGTTTTAATGGGATGACGGTAGGGTAAGTGTGAGGTTTGGTCACCCTAGAACCGGTTTAAACCCCCCAGTGGCCTACTTTGCTACTGACCGTTCCAAGGCAGTAGCCCTATTGTCAACCCTTTTGTGTTTGTGATGTCGTTTACTTTAAGTATTACTTTTGCCTCCTTGTTTGTCTGTTTCCATGTTTGTTTCTGTGTTTTGTGGTTGACTGTCCTCCTTGAATGCTACTTTCCCTGTCCGATCTTTTTATATTTCTTTTATTCTACTCAGTAACACTGACTCTCTTATTACAGGCGGCGTTGCTGAACCTTTCATAAACCATGACATCAGATAGCACTGCCCTATATACGATATTTTTAAATTTATTAACCATAAGTCTAAATCGTTTACTAGAAATATTTGGAGATATGATTAAGGGGATTACTACCAAATGCGACTGAAAGCATCTCAAATCGAGTGAGATGAATTAATCAACAATGATGTCAATATTTATGCTAGAATTTTTCTAAAACAATTATTACTCTAAGTGAACGCTTTATTCCCAATAAACTTGTACGAATAAGGCCATACGAGCCGCCGTGGATCAGTAACAATATCAAGCGCAGAATTAGAGTAAGACAACGAGCTTACAGGAAAGCTAAAAGAACAAACCTTATTCATCATTGGGACAAATTTAAACAATTATGAAATGAAACTGTTTTATTAATACGCATATAAAAACATCTTATTACGACACCCTCTCCGATAAACTTAAAAGTTCTACTCTCTCGTCCAAGGACTGGTGGAAGACTCTTAAAACGTTCATAACATCGAGCGAACATCCATCAATTCCACCATTAAACAATAACGGAACTATAATAACGGATAACGAAGAAAATGCTAATTAGCTGAACGATTTTTTCCAAGAACAGACACTGCTTAATGGTGCAAATAATACTCCTCTCATACCTCCATATGCTAACACTCAGTCCTCTCTTGAAATATTTTCCCTAACTCAGCTAGAAGTTTTCTCAGTTCTTAAATCGCTTCCACTAGGCAAAGCAATGGGTCCTGATAAGATTAACAACCGTGTCCTACGAGAGTTGGTCAACAAAATAAGTACCCCTTTATGTAATTTATTCAATTGTTTAATATCAACCGGAATATTTTCAGATAGAAAAGAGGCGTTTGTATGTGCTGTGCTAAAAATGTGCTAAAAAAGGTTGATCCATCTCTAGCCACTAATTACAGACCAATGTCCCTACTCAGTTGTTCTTTGTAAGAACACATCTTTAATTTTTTTCGCGACAATAATTGTCAATCTGCTTTTCCGTCAGGATTTATTTCTGGTGATTCAACAGTAAATCAGTAACATATCTCTACAATGCTTTTTGTCAAGTTTTAGATGCGCAAAGAAATACGTATACTATTTGTCGACATCAGTAAAGTATTCGACCGAGTCTTGCATAAAGCTCTTCTTATCAAGTTAAAAGCAGCGGGAATTCCTAATTATATTTGACAATTATTGTCTAGTTACCTTGAGAACAGACGACAGCGTGTTGTAATACCTGGTTCAAAATCCAAGTTGAATAAAATAAATGCTGGTGTCCCACAAGAGTCTGTTTTAGGACCACTATTATTTTATTTATCTTGTTTACATAAATGTTGATAATATTAATTCGTTTGTTTGCTGATGACACTAATCTCTTTCTTATAGTCGACCATAACAGTGACGCTCAAGCTAATGTTTTGAATGATGATATTGAAACAATAACGGACTGAGCAAAAACATGACTTGTTACTTTCAACCCATCAGAAACAGAATCTCTGTTAATATCAAGAACAGTAAACAAACCTTTTCATCCACCACCAATTATGGATAACTACCAAATATAAGTTCTTTCCTCTCACAAACACCTAGGTGTTTTTCTTTCCAATGACTGTTCCTGGCATACACACATCAATTACGTTTAAAAAAAAGCAAGGTCGTGAGGAAACTAAAATTTCAACTTGATCACTGGAAATTATTTATATATCTTTTATCCGACCTATCTTAGAGTATGCCGATGCCATCTGAGATAACTGTACACAAAATGAAAAATTAGAACTCGATAAAATACAAAAGCGAGGTTGCTAGAATAGCCACAGGCACCACTAAGCTAGTTTATATACATAACCTAAAAAAAAAATCATGCTGGGAAAGCCTTAAATCTCGTCGAACTAAACATAATCTTACACTTTTTCACAGAAAGATAAATCATGCTACCCCTCCATACCTTTCAAATGTAGTTACACCATTAGTTAGTGAATCATCTCGATACAATTATAAGAAATGCGACTGATTTGCAAACTCCTGCTTCCAGAACTAATATTTACCTCGACTCCTTTGTAACTCCAGTTGTTCGCGAATGGAACAAACTCCCACTAGATGTAAGAACTTTGGCATCATTAACCTCATTCAAAACTTACCTGAAACGTGACATTACGCAGCTTCCTAAATAGTATTACTATGGCAGTAGAAGAGCGCAGTTACTCCATACTCGTCTGCGCACGAATTGTAGTTCATTAAATCACGACTTGTTCTTAAAGAACGTAGTTGATTCTCCACTCTGTCGCTGTGGTGGAATTGAAATTTTTTTCTTCAATTGTCCGCATACTGCATTACAGCCAATTTCCCTATGAATCGTACTGATACCCACAAAATAACGTTTTTAACAGACGTAAAAAATAATGTCAGAATTATACTATATAATTTGATTACATTTCATAACGTCAACAGCCTGATTCGTGTTCAGTATATTTCATAAAATATTAACCCGCCAAATAACGGCAAAAATTACACTACCAACTCGCTTATCCAAACTCCAGGTGTTCAGGTCATATTATAGTGTATATGTGCCGATTGAAATTATAGGTTTATTCACAGGTTCTTAAAATACCATGATTGAATGTGTAAATAAAATTCGGCGCTCCCGAAATTATGCTTACATATATATATATATATATATATATATATATATATATATATATATATATATATAGTATACATAGTTATGTATATATTGCTTGTTATACTAGTAGAATTTGTATCTCGGTTCGGAACTATTTGCTAGACAGTGTGCAGTGTATGAATACGTTGTCATTAAGGTGGAACGCAATAGTTCCATAGTGAATGGCAGCCTGTTGACATAGTAGCTGGCTTCTACGTGGTCTGTTTACATGGCTGCCAAGCTGCAGAAGCGACGACACGCACGTTGTTGTGCCTTTAATGAATGTCTGCTTTACTTCATCTTTTCCTTCTTCTGCTCATTTCTCCGTTCTTTTCTCTCTATCGATGGAAAGTTACATAGACACCAATATATCGAAGCACTGTGTCTACGGCCATATCACGTTGAAAGCACCGGTTCTCGTCCGATCACCGAAGTTAAGCAACATCGAGCCCGGTTAGTACTTGGATGGGTGACCGCCTTCACTATGGAACTATTGCGTTCCACCTTAATGACAACGTATTCACTCACTGCACACAGTCTAGCAAATAGTTCCGAACCGAGATACAAATTCTACTAGTATAACAAGCAATATATACATAACTATGTATACTATATATATATATATATATATATATGTAAGCATATATATACTTAAAGTCACCAGGATACTGGGTCTCTCAATTTGAACACATTTATTGGGTCCACCATGAAATAGTGTGAATATACGTTTTGGGTATTTTTTTTATGAATTAAGTACACCTACGGGTACTTATGTATCCCCATATAGTCGTAACTTAACGGGTAATTTAACTGTTAACGCCTTTTATTCTCAAACCATAATACTGGGTCTGACCCAACAGTTTTGTTGGGTCTTGTTACAGTATATATATACACACTTAGCAAATTATCAAGGGGGGGATAACCCCTACTCAGGGGCCCAATAAACCTGTAAAATAAGTTATGCGCGAGAGGCTTAATTAGGTAAAATTTCGCCCCCTTAGAGGTAAAAAGTGCTATGTGCATTTTTCATTATTTCGAGAAAATCGCGTTTAAAGGTTTAAGGACTTGTGAAAAATCAGGATTTTAATTCTAAAAAACGAAACTAAGCACATATTTGGGATTATATTTCTACTATTTATTAATCATATTTTAACCAATAATAAACCAATAGTTCAATCAATATAATCAATTTTGTACATAGCGCCTTTTTCCACGGACCAATTTTCAAAGAAAAATTGGAGTAAAAGGTGCTATTTGACACATAGCCCCTTTTGCTGCAAACACAATTTGTGAAAACATTTTATTCTTGAAGCAAAAACTTGTAGGTACGAGTCATCTTGGGGAAAGGCAGAGGTGTTTTATATGTGACATAGTTTCGAAAGCAACACCAAGTCGAAAAAATACAGGGAAAAGACAGTCTTCTTGTAATGCTTTCCATCATTAAGTCACACACTGAATTTCTAAATGCATCAATGTGTGACAAAATTGAATAATTAAATTTTACACATTTAGCAATTGCTGCGAAAAAGCAATTTCCGTCAGCACGGACAGGCACAAGTTTCAGTACATTACTGGCAAGTAGTTGATCCAGCCGATTGATATGTGTATGACGGATATGATCTTCGACAGATTGCATCTTTCTACTCAAAACCCCTGCGAAACTCTGTTCTTATACTCAAGAACAGTTCATGAACAGTTCTAGAACATTAAGAACAGTTCCTGAACTGTTCTTGATTCATTGTTCTAGAACAAATGTTCTTAATATGTTCTTGAACATTTTCAAGAACTATTGAAGATCATTTCAAGAACTTTAATTTTTCTTAAGATATTCTTGAAAGGTTCTTGAACAAGTTTAGAACAGTTCAAGAACCTTTAAATAGAGAAAATGTTCTAAAAATGTTCTTGAACAATTTGAAGAACAAATGAAGAACCGTTTAGGAACTTCAAGGGTTCTTAAACCGTTTTTAATTAGTTCTTAACTCTTAAGTGTTCTTAAACGTTAAGTGTTAAGCACTAATTAAGAAAAGTTTAAACCCTTGAAGTTCCTAAACTGTTCTTCATTTGTTCTTGAAATTGTTTAAGAACAGTTTTAGAACATCTTCTCTATTTAAAGTTCTTCAAATGTTCTTTAAAATGTGAAATAAATCCTTTAAGTAATAGATAGAGTATGGTTTCATTGAGTTGGTTCATTTAAACATCGAGATGGACGTAGCCCATCGAGGTGTTTAAATTAACCAACGAGATGAAACCATACTCTATTTGTTTTGTAGCATGTCCATTTCAGCTCTATTTCAGTTATTTTAACAGTTATTTTCACTGTTATTCTCACAGTTATTCTGACAGGTCTTATTTTGAATTAAACGATTTACACATGTGTCTGAACAAAGAGAATTGTCTGTGACCATGCTACAAATAGGAAATGTAATTAAGATGTGCTTAAAATATCTACAAATATGTTATCTTAATAGGAATGTCGTTACAAATCGATTACATCTGTGCAAATTTAAATATACATTAAATTAGTAAGCATTAGTCACAATATTAACCACCTAATAAACTATTGTGATCTTCCCTTATTAGTCACACTACTTACTGATACAGCGTTTGAAAAAGGCATTATTTTTGTAATGCTGACAGGCACAGGTATTAAACTGAAATATGAAATTTCTTTGTTTTAAGTAGCTTGAACACACCCCAAGTATACATAGATGGCTTTTGCTGGGACATGAAAACAATTATCCATAAACTTGGTATAAAAAGACATTTAGATTAGTATAAACTAATTGGGTCACCCTCGATAAATAAAGACTTTCAATTCAATTCAATTCAATTATTTTGTAGCACTTAAATTTTGTGTTGATTAAATTAAAGTTCAATAGTTTCAAATCTTTTGAGTATTTCCACAAAACAACATAATTTATTACACCATTTCCAGAACAGGTTTTTCCATAACAAACTGAATGTTTATGAATGTTGTTTAACGGCTCATCAACACAGTATTAGGTTATAAGAAAAATTACAGTTCTTGAAATGTTCTTCAATAGTTCTTGAAAATGTTCAATGTTTAAGAACATATTAAGAACATGTTTCGCAGGTGTTCATCTTCATTAATTAAACAAATCTATACTACTATTAACAAACAAATATATGATAATGACATTATTGCATGAACAGTTTAATATAATAACATTATCTGCAGTTTAAAAGCCCATGTCTTCATTTAAGTAGGTAAAGAATATATGACACCTGAGTGATTCTGACAAAATTGCAAATAAAATGCAGACGCCATTCTTTTGAATTTTTGGAGGTAAAATGGCAGTCCAACTGAAGATTGTGCTTGCATCATTTAATGATTAAATGTAAGTGTTTTGTGATAATACTTTCATTACTTATTGTGTCAAAACATCTTATACATTTAATAGTTGTATTTGAAAGATGAAATTTCTAAATGTAGTCTTTAGAAACAGTATTTTAAAATGAAACCGCTATTGTCATGTGTTTTCGCGGATTGACTTTCTTTTTTTGTTGCTGACAGAAAAATGGTATTCAGCACTGCAGATATTATTTCATTTCAGTATCATATGTAACATTTCACCAAGTATGACCAGGCATTCTGAAGGTTCAATTAATGAATTGTTCTTTAACTGTTATGTAGGTTAAATTAGTGGCCAAGGGAGTTCTGGAACTGTGCAAGAACTGTTCTGGATAGATTGTTCAAGAACTATTCTTGAACTGTGCTTCATCTGTTCATGAGTTAGATGAGACAAAATTTCTTGAACTTATGTTCAAGAACAGTTCTAGAACTATCTTACTTGAACTGTTCAAGAACAGTTCCAGTATAGTTCTAGAACTGTTCTAGAACACTTCCAGTACAGATCGTTCTGGAACAGTTCTAGAACAGTTCCAGTACAGATAGTTCTAGAACTGTGCTTCATCTGTTCTTGAGCAGTTCTGGAACTGTGCATGAACGTTAAATGAGACAAAATGTCTAGTCTTGGGTTATGTTCAAGAACAGTTCCAGTACAGATAGTTCTAGAACTGTTCTAGAACAGTTTCAGTACAGATCGTTCTGTAACAGTTCTAGAACAGTTCCAGTACAGATAGTTCAAGAACTGTTCTTAAACATAAGTTCTAGAACTGTTCTTGAACATACGTTCTAGAAAATTTGTCTCATTTAACGTTCACGTACTGCTCTAGAACTGTACCAGAACAGATTAGGTACAGTTCAAGAACAGTTCTTGAACAATCTATCCAGAACAGTTCAAGAATTGTTCATGCACAGTTCTAGAAAATTTCGCAGGGGAACGTTGGCCTTTTCGGTTCCATCAATGTTCTTCTTCCTTTTAGCCTTCAGTAATTTGATTTAAATGAACAAACTTACCCTATTATTTCCATCTATGTTTTTGTTTTGTTTTAATTGAGCGTGTTTCACACTGAAAAATCTCTGTATAAATGCAAGATTAACACAGAATAATGTCATTAGGTAATTAGAACATAATTTGCTTCATACCAGAACAGGTACTGTGCTATCAAATCTGTCCACACCAATTATCCTGGTTATTAGCAATACACAAGATGTAAAAATGCTTACAGGAATAAGTAGCTATTTGCCACTTAGCCCCATTTATCATGTTTTAAACCAATGCTTTTGAGGTAACAATTTGGGGGAAAATGTGCTATTTGTCAAATGGCCCCTTTTACCGCAATGTTGTATACACATAACTCCTTTTACCGCACACTACTTTTATGTAAAGCAGATAGCACCTTATCCTTTTAATCAATATCTCCATATTGATTCAATATGCAATAAAGATTTTTTCTGACAAGAAACATATCATTAAAAGGAATCTAAATATGCCAGAAAACCATTTTCTGCGAAAATGTTAGTTAGCACCTTTTACCTCTAAGGGGGCGAAATGTAGTTCTGTTAAACATGCATGTATTATTGGGTCGTTGAATTGTTGGGTCAAGACCAAATAGACAGATTGAGGACCCAATAGCAAGGTAAGGACCCAATATATCGAGTGTAAAAATCATGTTTGACCCAATAAACTGGTGTCTTTAAAACATATATGGGGAGAAATATTTGTGAACTACCAAGGACAGACAACCTTCGGACGAACTACGGCAGGGCGCCTAGCTGTGACGAGATACACAGAAATCAAGCGTATATATTCACACCTTAAAAAAGGTAGCTGCAACACACGTTGATAAACTGTATCTCTACATCTTAACACACTCGTCTGAAGGCACAATTACCATATAGACGCATACATACATACAATTATAGCTCATATGAGTGGGCCACATGTAAGCGTTCAACCACACACAGCTATATTGAGACGGTGACAATGAAAGGTGCCGGATCTGGGGATACTGTGAATTCAGGTATATATAATAAAGGGAGAGAGTTTGAACTCACTACGGCAACTTTCGAAATTGGGATCTCGTAAGAGATTCATGTTCACAAGGCAGAATTATATATGGGGAGAAATATTTGTGAACTACCAAGGACAGACAACCTTCGGACGAACTACGGCAGGGCGCCTAGCTGTGACGAGATACACAGAAATCAAGCGTATATATTCACTCCTTAAAAAAGGTAGCTGCAACACACGTTGATAAACTGTATCTCTACATCATAACACACTCGTCTGAAGGCACAATTACCATATAGACGCATACATACATACAATTATAGCTCATATGAGTGGGCCACATTTAAGCGTTCAACAACACACAGCTATATTGAGACGGTGACAATGAAAGGTGCCGGATCTGGGGATACTGTGAATTCAGGTATATATAATAAAGGGAGAGAGTTTGAACTCACTACGGCAACTTTCGAAATTGGGATCTCGTAAGCGATTCATGTTCACAAGGCAGAATTATATATGGGGAGAAATATTTGTGAACTACCAAGGACAGACAACCTTCGGACGAACTACGGCAGGGCGCCTAGCTATGACGAGATACACAGAAATCAAGCGTATATATTCACTCCTTAAAAAAGGTAGCTGCAACACACGTTGATAAACTGTATCTCTACATCATAACACACTCGTCTGAAGGCACAATTAACATATAGACGCATACATACATACAATTATAGCTCATATGAGTGGGCCACATTTAAGCGTTCAACCACACACAGCTATATTTAGACGGTGACAATGAAAGGTGCCGGATCTGGGGATACTGTGAATTCAGGTATATATAATAAAGGGAGAGAATTTGAACTCACTACGGCAACTTTCGAAATTGGGATTTCGTAAGAGATTCATGTTCACAAGGCAGAATTATATATGGGGAGAAATATTTGTGAACTACCAAGGACAGACAACCTTCGGACGAACTACGGCAGGGCGCCTAGCTATGACGAGATACACAGAAATCAAGCGTATATATTCACTCCTTAAAAAAGGTAGCTGCAACACACGTTGATAAACTGTATCTCTACATCATAACACACTCGTCTGAAGGCACAATTAACATATAGACGCATACATACATACAATTATAGCTCATATGAGTGGGCCACATTTAAGCGTTCAACCACACACAGCTATATTGAGACGGTGACAATGAAAGGTGCCGGATCTGGGGATACTGTGAATTCAGGTATATATAATAAAGGGAGAGAATTTGAACTCACTACGGCAACTTTCGAAATTGGGATCTCCTAAGAGATTCATGTTCGCAAGGCAGAATTATATATGGGGAGAAATATTTGTGAACTACCAAGGACAGACAACCTTCGGACGAACTACGGCAGGGCGCCTAGCTATGACGAGATACACAGAAATCAAGCGTATATATTCACTCCTTAAAAAAGGTAGCTGCAACACACGTTGATAAACTGTATCTCTACATCATAACACACTCGTCTGAAGGCACAATTAACATATAGACGCATACATACATACAATTATAGCTCATATGAGTGGGCCACATTTAAGCGTTCAACCACACACAGCTATATTGAGACGGTGACAATGAAAGGTGCCGGATCTGGGAATACTGTGAATTCAGGTATATATAATAAAGGGAGAGAATTTGAACTCACTACGGCAACTTTCGAAATTGGGATCTCGTAAGAGATTCATGTTCACAAGGCATAATTATATATGGGGAGAAATATTTGTGAACTACCAAGGACAGACAACCTTCGGACGAACTACAGCAGGGCGCCTAGCTATGACGAGATACACAGAAATCAAGCGTATATATTCACTCCTTAAAAAAGGTAGCTGCAACACACGTTGATAAACTGTATCTCTACATCATAACACACTCGTCTGAAGGCACAATTAACATATAGACGCATACATACATACAATTATAGCTCATATGAGTGGGCCACATTTAAGCGTTCAACCACACACAGCTATATTGAGACGGTGACAATGAAAGGTGCCGAATCTGGGGATACTGTGAATTCAGGTATATATAATAAAGGGAGAGAATTTGAACTCACTACGGCCACTTTCGAAATTGGGATCTCGTAAGAGATTCATGTTCACAAGACAGAATTATATATGGGGAGAAATATTTGTGAACTACCAAGGACAGACAACCTTCGGACGAACTACGGCAGGGCGCCTAGCTATGACGAGATACACAGAAATCAAGCGTATATATTCACTCCTTAAAAAAGGTAGCTGCAACACACGTTGATAAACTGTATCTCTACATCATAACACACTCGTCTGAAGGCACAATTAACATATAGACGCATACATACATACAATTATAGCTCATATGAGTGGGCCACATTTAAGCGTTCAACCACACACAGCTATATTGAGACGGTGACAATGAAAGGTGCCGGATCTGGGGATACTGTGAATTCAGGTATATATAATAAAGGGAGAGAATTTGAACTCACTACGGCAACTTTCGAAATTGGGATCTCCTAAGAGATTCATGTTCACAAGGCAGAATTATATATGGGGAGAAATATTTGTGAACTACCAAGGACAGACAACCTTCGGACGAACTACGGCAGGGCGCCTAGCTATGACGAGATACACAGAAATCAAGCGTATATATTTACTCCTTAAAAAAGGTAGCTGCAACACACGTTGATAAACTGTATCTCTACATCATAACACACTCACCTGAAGGCACAATTAACATATAGACGCATACTTTTTTTAATAATAATAATATCTTTATTCAGCAATTAAACATACAACACATGTTTATAGCCTACACAATTACATGAAAGTATGAAGATAGTGAGAACATGAACACTTATCCATATTAAACAAATAAACATACAATTTACATTATATCAGATTTACTGAGAAGCACATTATTTTAAAATCGCTGTAATGAAAAATAAGAATTTAACATCAGGAAATTTTCTTTATGTACTATTCCTTAATTTGAGAGCATAGAATATAAATTTCGCTAAATTTACAACTGTACATTTTGACTTTGATGTCATAAGCGAATCAAACTTGTTCAAATTTGGCCATCGGCAATAATAAGGTTTAAGATATTTATGTCTTAATTCTCTATAAATTGGACAAACAAGCAAAAAGTGGTATTCGTTTTCAATAAAATTCATATTGCAAAATTGGCATTTTCTTTCATCCCTATGAATATTTTCATATCTTCCGCTTTCTATCGCGAGGTTATGCGAAGACAATCTAAATCTGCAAAGAGCTATTCTAAATGTTTTCTCCATATCAATATCTAAATAATGTTCCAAATTAAAATCGTGCTTAAAACGACAGTAAGTAACAAGTCTGTTAGAATTATTTATATTTGCATACCAGCTTTGATGATATATGTCTAATATTCTTTGTTGGATGGATTCATAGTTAATGTGTTCTATATCATATTGATGTAACCAAATATTTGTCATACCTAACGTCTCCAATATTGATTTTATTTGGAATGCCCAATTTGACCCGTTATATGATATATTATTGTCTGCGTCGCTTTTTTGTAATTTATATATTTTCTTAGCGATACTGTTATCTCCTAATTTCAATAATTTAATCCAATACTTTACCATATTTAGTTTTCTCTTTACATAGAGCGGAACTCTACCTAGTTCACCATATAAACCTGTAAGATTTGTCGACCTTTTTACGGATAAAATCTTCCTGCAAAATTTCGTATGTATAAGTTCGACGTCTTTTGCATCATGTGATCCCCAAACTTCCGAACTATAATTTAATACAGACACCACTAAAGTGTCAAACAGCTTGCATTTCTCAGAAATGGGTAATTCTATTCGGTTAAAAACAGAGAAAAGATTATGCAGTGCAAACGATGCATGTTGTGCCAATCTTTTTTGCGTTCTAAACCAATTACCGTTTTTAAAAAAGTGAATCCCAAGATATTTAAAGGAATTAACTACTTCTAATGTTATATTATTTAGTATGAACTCATATGTAGTGTGACGACCTTTTTCAAAGATCATTATTTTTGTTTTTGCTGTATTTATTTTCAGACCCCATGTATGACAATATGATTCTATATCATTTAACATAGACTGTAACGTATCGGGAGATAAAGCAAAGACTACTGCATCGTCCGCGTAAAGAAGCATGAATATTTTAAGATCATCTATCGTAAAAATGTCTTCTAAATCAGAGTTAACATTTGATACAATATCGTTTATAAACATCATAAACATCAAAGGAGAACTCGGATCTCCTTGTTTCACTCCGATATGTGATTCCACAAAGTCTGATAAAGCAGACTTATATCGTATACATGACTTTACCACAGTGTACATAGATTTAATGGCATTTACAATTTTAAGACTTACATTTTGGGCTAGAAGCTTATGCCATAAAAGTGAGCGGACTATTCTATCGAATGCTTTTTCATAGTCTATGAAAGCACAATACAGTTTTTTTCCTAAGCTTAACACCTTTGCAATAATAGAATAAAATACAAATATACAATCTACAGTAGATTTACCCTTTTGAAATCCAAACTGGTTTTGCGATATCTTATCGTATTTGTCTGACCATATAGTTACACGATTAAGTAAAATTTGAGAATATATTTTTCCCAATACATTTATAAGTGTGATTCCCCTATAATTGTTTGCATCATCATTATTTCCATTTTTAAAGACTGGAATGATAATTCCTTCGCCCCATGTTACAGGGTATTCACCGTTATTTAACAGACGATTATACAGTTTTAATAGAAATGGTGAGATTATATCATAACATGATTGAAATATTTCGCTATTTAAATTATCCAATCCACAAGATTTATGATTCTTCTGGTGGAAAATCGCGGCTCGTAGTTCGTTTTCTGTTATCTCCGCGTCTAATTCTTGATCGAATGTACCTTCTATGTCCGGAGGCTGTTGTTCTGACTCGTTTGCGTTTCCGAACATTTTTTTAAAATGATCGAATAGATCTGTGATATTTAAATTTTTTGCGTCAGCTGATTTCTTTTTATATTTCTTTTTTAAAGATTTCCAAAATTTTCGAGGTTATTTTTTCGCTAAAGCTTGTAATCGTTTGCCTTCACTTATTTTATATTTGTTTCTAGATTTCCGTTTCACGCGATTATAAATAGAGCGCGTTGAAATAAATACATGTTTGTTTGCGTCATTCTTTTCTTTTACAAATGCATTTCTTGCTGTTTTAAAATCGCGTTTAGCTTGATAACATTCTCCGTTAAACCAGTCTTTATTATTAAAGTCAGATTCCTCCGATTTATTTTGTTTTTTATAAGATTTACCAAATACGCTGAATGCGCTATCATACATGTAAGTTGTGAACGAATTGACTATGTCGTCGATTTGATTATTGTTTATGTTTACATCGTCGAGCATGCTTTGAATTCGCTCATTGTTATTCATGAGTACGTCTCTAAACGAGTTGATCTTGGACTCGTCCCACACGATTTTATTTTGCATCGGTTCATTTACTATGTCGGGGTCAGGTGCATTATTTCGTGCTAGTTTTGTTTTAAAACAAGTATATACTGGCGCATGATCAGAAAATTCGTTAAAATCTAATATCTTAAAGTTTGAAATACAACTACAATCTGAGAAATTAAGTAATAGATAATCTACGGTGCTCATACCACCTGTATGGGAACAAAACGTGAATTCTCCCAAATTACTATCTGAAAACAAACGCCCATTTGCAATTATCAGTCCAGTCGTTTGACATAATTGAAGTAAACGACGCCCATTCATGTCGATCACGTGATCTTTATTTACTCGTGGAGGAATGTTTTCCGTGTTTACTATCGAATCGTCATCTTCTAAATATCGGTCAAAATCGAGAAGATCAGGTAAATTCGATGTTCTACTATTGAAGTCACCCATTGTGTAAATTTTACCTTGATTACTATATTTTTCAATACCTATTTCAAGTTGTTCGAAAAAATCAATTTCTTCATTATTTAAAACGTTGGAGTTTGTTGGTAATATATACATGTTACATAAATATACATCATAATCAAATGCAAACAATTCATGTGATAATTTAACCCACATAATGCCACACTGATTTTTTTCAATAATTGTTATTTTTCCTTTTAATCTGTCTTTGTAATAAATCGATATTCCACCACTATATCGTCCTTTTCTAACATTTGGTGATTTATTTCCAAATATGTGATCACAAACGAATCCTTGTATCTCTAAATTTAAGATGTTATTTTTATTTAACCAAGTTTCTGAAAAAATTATGATGTCATAGTGTTTTATAAATTCAATAAAATCAGTGTCAGCTAATTTTCTGCAAAGTCCATTTACATTCCACGATATAATGTCGAGGTGCTCCTCGTGACCTCCCTAGTTATGTCCGGTTGCTGCTGCTGGCTTATATTCGTGCCCGTTCACGTACAGTTTGTCTCTGACCATTTTGACATTGTTTCCTTTGTGTTTCTCCTGTTGCATTATGGGATATAATTCCTTCCTGGCTTCTCGTACTTGTTTTGGCCATTGTATGCCTATTCCAAGATTTGCGGTTTTCAAAGGCTCTGCGCAATCGTATGATTTTTGTCGAACAATTTCACGGTCTCTATAGTAGTGAAATTTGGCAACTATAGGGCGTGTTTTTTTTGCATCCTTGCCACCTATCCTGTGCAAGCGATCAAATATCATATCACTGGCTTCTGCTATATTAAGTTTGTGTATGCACAGATCTCTAACTAATTGTTCGCAGTTTTCAGTTCCATTTGTTTCCGGAAGTCCATAAAACAGTAGATTTTCCTGCATCGATCTCGACTCCAAATCAGTTATCTTTGATTTTAATAGCTGATTCTGCGATTGGAAGTGTTTAACATCTTGCTCCATGTTTTGACAAGCATTGTTTAGTTTTTTAATTTCAGATTTTGCAGATTTCATATCGTTGTTCTGACTATCACTCGTTGCACTGAAAAAGGAGCATGCACTTTCGACCTCGGTTACCCGCGTTTCAATAGTGTTGACCTTTGTTTCCAAATTTGTTACTTTCATATTAATTGCAGTAACCGTTTTCTCTATATTGTCTATTTTTTTCATTGACAACTTTATGTGATTTACGTCTTCCAATAGTTGTGTTGCCCAGCTGGGTGGGGTAGTGTTTTGCGGTACCTGATACATACATACAATTATAGCTCATATGAGTGGGCCACATTTAAGCGTTCAACCACACACAGCTATATTGAGACGGTGACAATGAAAGGTGCCGGATCTGGGGATACTGTGAATTCAGGTATATATAATAAAGGGAGAGAATTTGAACTCACTACGGCAACTTTCGAAATTGGGATCTCATAAGAGATTCATGTTCACAAGGCAGAATTATATATGGGGAGAAATATTTGTGAACTACCAAGGACAGACAACCTTCGGACGAACTACGGCAGGGCGCCTAGCTATGACGAGATACACAGAAATCAAGCGTATATATTCACTCCTTAAAAAAGGTAGCTGCAGCACACGTTGATAAACTGTATCTCTACATCATAACACACTCGTCTGAAGGCACAATTAACATATAGACGCATACATACATACAATTATAGCTCATATATATACCTCGTCGTCAGTAGGTTTAGAAACGGTGTACATATGTTGTAGATGGTGTGATAGGGATTTAAAGAATAGCTTCGTAATATGTATTACACCATGTTTAGGAATTTTGAGACGAATCAAAGTTTGCTTTTGTTAATTAATATTCTTCAATTTCTAAATATGCACTTATTATTATAAATTACTTAAGCAATACAATTTAACACCCATATAATCTACTGGTGCGGTTTCATTGACCGTCAGTATATGTTCAGATACATTATGTGCCGTATTAAAATATTGTTTGTTTGTTTGAATAGTATTTGACGTCATTTTTAGATCATTTTAGGCCATATATGACGATCGATTTCTTTTGTTGTGGTGGAGGCAGCACAACCCATATTTCCTAGGTGGACTCCACCATCCGTAAGAATCAAAACTTTCCCACATACAAGCTGAGCTCTCAGTGGGATTCGAACCCGCAGCGGTGAGAGGCGAGAATGTTTACAAAGCAACGTCGACCACCGTCGACCACGGAGTAACATAATATTCTATTTTCCATGTTTTTGATTCACATGCAAATGTTCGGCCCTTTAGTTGTACAACGCACGTATGTCATTTAAGATTGATTAGACACCGCTGCGGGTTCGAATCCCACTAGGAGCTCGACTTGTAAATGAGGAAGTGTCGATTCCTACAGATGGCGGGAGGTGTATAGTACTGGTTGTTCTACTCAGAAAAAGTAGACGATTTGCCTCCATCACAAAAAAAACCTACATGTGTTGAAAATGACGTAAAACACCACACAAACAGCAGCACCGTCTAGATTAAGAATTTCCTCCCATAGGTTACAAATAGAAGCGGGTCGTTGGCATAAGCCACACAGTATTCCTATTAAGGAGTGCAAATGTTGTATATATGACGTTCTGGGGGACGAGTACCATTTTGTACTGCAATGTACTTTATATAAAGAACTAAGAACAAAACTTATCAATCGATACTATTGGCAAAGACCAAATATTCCCAAATTTATAGAACTTTTGACATCAGAAAAGCTTACTACTGTAAAGAATTTGGCTACTTATGTATTTGATGGTTTTAAAATTCGAAATGACATATTACAATCAATAAATACTATACTGAAAGGAAAAAGAAACGCAGGGTGTGTATTTCCGCTATATATTGTATGTTTAATATGCTACTGCTAATCGAATGGTACAGGGCGACATTAGGCCTGTCCTTTTAAAAAGAAGGTTTAAACAGCACTGAACACACCAATGGTTACCCCTTTAAAGTTTCATTATCGTCAGAATGCGCATTTGGCTCAAGCAGGTGAGCAAACTTAGGCTTTAAATGTTGCAATTACTTAACATTAAATACAGTACTGAACTGGCTCAATTTTTCAAAGAGGAACTTCAGCATTTATGAATTTCTTGTTACAACGTGTACTGTGATTAAAACGTCTACAACATCACAGCTGTGTCCTTTCTCTAACTAACTGCACTTTTTTTTTTACATTTCCTTGGAATATATATGGAATTAAGTGTGCAGTATATGCAATAATTAGCGGAAATACGCACCCTGCGTTTCTTTTTCCTTTCAGTATAGTACTCTTCCAAGAGGTACTCTAACAACAATATTACTGTCTTTGAAGACTGTTTCTCTTTAAACAATTGTTTATATTAAAACTTATACTGATAGAATTAGCATAATTAAAACTGATTTAGAATGTTATTATATTGTACAAAATTTGATATTATGTAATGTTTGTTACTGCCATCGACCTCTGCAATTGAAAATTGTTTGTGTATTTGTATACTCATGGACCAAATGGTCTACTGTATTTGTTGAATAAACTTTGATAAACTATGTATTATTTTTTGAGAGTCTGTTACGAATGATCTTTTTTAATTCATTGCAATCCTGCATATATTCTGTTTTACGTCGTGGTTTTGTTTTGTGAGACAGAATTAAAGGGCCAGTCACATTGGCCTTACGACTTCTTGCGATCAAGAAAATGAAGAAAATCGCAAGAGATCGCAGAAAATCGTGCGGTAAGCCGTATGCAGTCGCAGGCGATCGCAGATACTCGTACAACCAAAATCGGTCGCAGCAAGGTTTTTGAACATGCACAAAAACCTTGTTGCGACCGAAGTGATCGCAAATGGTTGCAAGACGTCGTACATCTATATGCACGACATCTCGCAGGCTTCCGCAAGTGATCGCAAATGATCTCAATATTTTTTGGGCACCTGTGCAGCTGCGTACAGTTGCACTACCAGCTGCACATCCTTGTGATCGGTATTACGATAGATGATGCATGTCCACGACTTTTCGTGCGAGCGATTTTAAAGTAGCGCCACCTCTGAGATCTCTTTGCTACCAGCTGCGGGGATTATAATAAAATATATAAAGATAAAATAATAAACCAAGTTTTATTCATTGAAATATTATCGGGAAACCTATAGTGTCACAATATTTAGTTGGATTTAGTTGGATTTAACTTAAAAAAGATATGGCGCTTGCTGCACTTCCACCTTTAAGACTGCTTCATTTACGAATGCAAGTATGACAACAGTTACAGTTAAACGCGTTGAGTATGGCGGCCGTAATGCAAAATCGGCGGAGGAGGCGGCGAAGGTTTTGGGTCAGGCCCTGGATTCAGCGTAGGAATTTGTTTGGAGATTATGAAAATCTTATGGTCGAGCTTCAGCGAGAGGCGAGGGGCGATTTCACCAACTATCTACGAATGGAGCCCGAACTGTTTCACGAACTGCTGCGTCGTGTTTTCGGTGGCATTTTATGAATTTAGTATTCAGAGATTATGTTATATCTGGCAATGCTCAAATCGCATATGGAAGATGAATTTATATACCACACGACAGGTCACATGTAGTCGCTAAACCAATCGCAATATTCTGTAAGTGATCGTAGACAGTTGCACGTGCGATCTCAGCAATTCGTACGACAAGTCACGGGTCTTTGCGACCGTCGCATGATTGCTGTCCGATTTTGGTCATGCGATGGATCGTAATGAACCTCGTAGTGTGACTGCAACTTCTGCGATTGCCTCCGACCTCGTCGCGACTTTTTCACTCTGCGACTTGTGGAATCGATAGCGATCGTAAAGGCAATGTGACTGTGGCTTTATCTATATTAATATGTTAATGGTCGTAACACGTGTTTATATACTGACGGTCAATGAAAACGCATCAGAAGATTATAAGAGGAGCGTTCAATATGTAATACAACAAGCCGTCGTATTAACGTTCGGTGAGGTTTACACACGAAATTTGAAAATGGCCTTATAGAATGAACCTTTAGTGACATTTTTTTATAAAAGTTTATTAAAATCAGTGAAGATATGTCTAT
The DNA here is from genome assembly GCA_037043455.1 of Cyrtodaria siliqua. NCBI lineage: Eukaryota > Metazoa > Mollusca > Bivalvia > Adapedonta > Hiatellidae > Cyrtodaria > Cyrtodaria siliqua. The sequence goes on along the minus strand of JAWPHD010000020.1, from coordinate 212,368 downwards.
GACGACTGTTTGTTTGGGACATATTCATATACACTGCCTTAAAAAGCGGCAGTAATGTTTAATGAATTTGCATAGGTCGTAATGTTGGATTCATAAAAAATGCAGTTTGCAGCAAAGTAATTTATTTAAACTTTTGTTGTAACTAGAAGTATGTGTAAATATTACGTAAACGATGTTTTCAATACAAAACATCGATATAGTTCCAATAAAAATAATAGTCAAATTCAGTTTGAAGATATGACGGAAAATGGTTTTAAATACATGGGTAACGAATTGAAGGGATACTCTAAAGATTTATTCTAATACACCCGCACTATATAGCTAGTTTAAAATATCTCGTTATATTGAACGATATATCACTGTAATTTTTGCAACGTTAGGAGAATAAGCATTGCGCATTGCGCATTACGCATTGTAACGTATGCAACGTTAGGAGAGTAAGCAAAGCAATGCGAAAGATTTCAGATGTGTGCGTTATTTTCACATTTTAGGGGTATTAGAATAGAAATAGAACATCGTTTACGGTGAATTATCTATAATATATCACGGTTTGTCGTTCAATTGTAAACAATAATTTCACTCGCCCTTCAGGCTCGTGAAATTATTGTTTACAATTGAACTCCAAACCGTGATATATTAAACGATAATTCACAGTAAACGATGTTCTATTTCTTAAATATAAAATCAACAATTTTAGTGACACTGCTCCAAAAATATTAAAGCCTGAAGTTGCATTTCGCTTTTTTAGCATAAAATGTAAGCTATATTTTGTCGCACTGACAACATTTAAGGAGCAATAAACCCCAAAATAAACACATTACAAATAAAAACTACTAACATTTTTATATGTATAAAAGTTTGTGGTTTAGGCAAAAAAGTCCATATTGGCTGTCGAAATGAGATTTTTAGTCAAAATAGTTTTTTTCCGTTTTTGGCGTGTTCAGTATCATTTACATGTCTTAAAAAAATGCCCTCAAAAAACATTTTTATTGGATGGAAGTATCTGAAACTTGATAAATTAATGGGGGAAAGTTCATTTTAACATAATCCGTATCAATAACTACAACAATGGATCATAATTAATTTTTAGAAATGTTAGGACCATAGTTGCATTACTTAATGAACGCCCCCCGTATATGTGTCAATTGTATTGCTTAAGCATATGATAATTATTGCATATTTTATTGATATTAATTAACAAATGCAAACACTGAATGTCTCGGAATTCAATGTTTAATTAAAGCACATGGGTAGAAAACAAGTTACATATTTTAATACTGGGTATGGCCAATCGTTTTAACGTTTCTAGGAAATCATCCCGACGTCATGTTATTGCAGCAAGAAAACCACTTGTAACTCTAGTTAAGTATGGCCTGCCGGCCGTTATCTTGGGAGGATTTCCTAGGAACGGTAAAACGGTTGTTCATAACCTCTATTAAAATCTACGACGTTTGTTTTCTACTCATGTGACTTTAATTAAACACTTTATATCATGATTACACCATGATCACACCATGATTACACCATGCTTACACCATGATTACACCATGATTATCCCAAAATGGTATTAAGGTGATGGATAAACGTAAATTAGTTTTATCTTGGCTGAAACTAAAGTTACTTGAGTTTAGCTCGACGTTTTAGTAGGGTAAGTATAATGTTTGGTGCACCCTAGAACCGGTGTAAACCCCAAGTGGCCTTTGTTGCCACTGACCGTTCCAAGGCGGTAGCCCTATTGTCAACCCTTTTGTGTTTGTGATGTCGTTTGCATTTTTTATTACTTTTGCCTTCTCGTTTGTCTGTTTGCGTTTTGTTTTTGTGTTTTGTGGTTGACTGTCGTCCTTGAATTCTGCTTACCCTGTCCGATATTTTTTATCTTTCTTTATAGTTTCAGAAGATAAAAAATAACTATTGTCATCACTCGATCGTCGTCTGTATCGTCTGCGTCCGGTTTGCATTTTGTATGTAAGTTGGTATCTCCGAAACTAATTAACATAATGGATTGAAACTTCACACATATTCGGTATCATTAGTCAACATCATAGAGCCTGGTTCTATAGCTCATACTTTTATTTTAACAAAAATATGCCCCTATGTACTTAGAAAAGTCGGTTAAAGTTTTGGATGGAGACTTCTTTATTAAACTTGTTAAAACGTTTATCAAAAGAAGTTATGACCCTATCATTTTGCAACGCACTGCATGTTTAGTGGTTGACCCATTTACAGTACGCCACTATGCTTTTCCCTTTGATTGTGCGATGACCGGACAGAATGTAGACCCTATGACGACGTCTAACTAAATCCTTATTACAGGAAGGTAACGTTTGATGTTTTTCTTAAGTCTTGTCTTGTCGTACCCTTAACGGTTTGTTCTCTTTTTTCTCTGGCTTCTTTCACGTCATTGAGTACTAACTTTGTGGCTTTCTAGTTTTTTTTTATATTCAATATAAATGATCATTTATGTGTTTAATTATATTGTCTACTAATGCTGCCTTGTTTGTTACAAAATATAACCTGGCTGGGATTATTTACACTGTCCCGTTTATTGGGATGACAACAGGGTAAGAGTGAGGTTTGGTGCACCCTGTAACCTGAGTTAAACCCCAGCGGCCTTTTTTTGCCACCGACCGTTCCAATGCGGTAGCCCCATTGTCAACCCTTTTATGTTTGGGATGTCATATCTTGCCTTTTAATCATCTGTGTAGTTGTTGTTGGTTTCTTTGTGTGTTTGTGGTTGACTGTGCTTCTTGAATGCTACATTTCCTGTTCTACTTTTTATATCTACTTGTGTCTCGAAAAATACTTTACCTAATGGATTGAAGCTTTGCTTATATATTCGGCACCATTAGACAACATTACAGAGCCAGGGTCCGTAACACATGTTTTATTTTAACAACATATACCTAGAAAGTTGGTTAAAGTTCTGTATACAAACTTGTATTTCGTAAAACTACTTTACATAATGGATTCAGCATCAATAGACAACAGCATGCAGTCAGGTTCTGCAACTTCTGTTTTTATTTTAACCAAATTATTAATTTTATACTTTTATTTAAATTGTGTATCTAAACTTTTAAACTAAATATTTTTTAAGTTTAAATTGTTCAGTATATCTTATAATATGCATTCACTTTTGTATGAAGACAAGTGCCATAATTATGCAATTAAGCAGAAATATGCCTTTCAACATATTTTCCCAGTAAAGAGAAAAAGCATCATAAGTCGGGCGTCTGCACCGGTGGTCGGTGCTTCGTGTTTAGTTTCTGCTTTCCCAGCAAGAAATAGTTTACACAGGTACCTATTTCGGCTGTAATACAATAATATCATTACTTATTTTTTAAATTACCACCCGCCTGCCCGCAAACAGCATCGGGAAGCAGGCAGGCAGACGTTTATCGCTTAGAACAAAATGTTAAACTTTGATGGCAAATTTACATATTTAATGATTTAACAGAGTTAATCATATGGGTTGTCATCTGAAAGGTAAGTGTGCTCTTTTTGGAACATACAACAAACAAGTATATTGGATACAAGCAGATTGGTTTAACCGATTGATGCTCCCCGAAATGTATTCACAACATATCGTATGGCAGTGACCCAGCAGTATTCCATTAGAGTTTTTGACTTCTGCAACGGAAAATAATTATAAGTATAAAATTACAATGGCAAAAACTCTAATTTGCATGAAGATTGGTTGTAGTTCACTGCACCTTCTCTCATTGCCCTTTATCATTGTGTGAAGTTTCATTGCCGTCCCATTAGTATTTTTTAAGATATGCTCCTGACAACAATTATAAGTATAACAAAGAATTATAAGTATAACTTTCCAAAGGGCAATAACTCTAATTTGAATTAAGATAGAGTTACGGTTCTTATGCGCTGCACTTCTCTCAATGCCCTTTATCATTGTGTGAAGTGTCATTAAAGTGCCATTAGTGGGTTTTGAGTTATTCTCCGGATATAAGTATAAAATTACAAAGGTCAATTACTCTAGTTTGAATGAAGAAACAGTTATTATTCTTATGCCGAAAATTTCGGGGAGCATAAAATGGGTCCTAGGTTTGCAAATATTATAGTTTAATAGGTGGAAACATGGTAAAATATGTTCGTCAAAAACACGCCATTTTTGTTTTGCCAGACGCAGCTCATTGACCTATTGTTTGGGGCACTTTTTTCAAACAAAAGTAATTCACAGAGCCCGTCTCATCATGCCGTTGGACCAAACGCATTATAGTAGAGTGTTCACAGTTCATTCTACGGGCTACGTCAATGTATGATAGACACCGGCAATTATACCGACCATGACGTTGAGCGGCGTTCAAACGTCCAATAACGTGAATGTTCCAATAAACGTGGGCAAACGGGACAGTTTTCTCATGCCATTACATTTCCCGTACATCATTCTACTCTAGAGAAGCTCATTGGAGATTTTTAAGGGTCGTGGGACGAAATAGTTTCACCCAGACAGCACAACAAAGTTTCGGTTGTATTTAGTATTTACAGCATAATTTGCACACCAGTTTTCAAAATTTAAGTTTTCTATAAAGGTGTGTGTATTACTCATATTGCGTACTCAGCTTTGCCAGAAAATTAGGAGAATTTGAAAATAAACTGTGGTTTATATGTGGAATAAGAGGAATTAATGAAACAAACGTCGGTTTCTGGGTACGGTAAACGTCTGTTTGACAATCAAAACCTCTTCTGATATTTCATGAACTATAAGTAAATGAACATGTTTTTTTTGTGGTCATTATCAAGTAAATTTTATTTAGACCTATTTTGCTTAAATGCATAGGCAATGCTAGTCCAACGAGACTGTACTTGAATTGAATTGAGTGTTGTTTAACGACCCATCAATATATTTAGATTAGTATTGTTGGTTATTTTGAGCAGCCCCAGAGAGAGGAAGGATACATAGGAATCAGGGAATCATGCCCTTTTCTTACTATCGATAGATTCTCGTGGTACATTAACGTGATCGGATGATAGACGCCGATACACGGGAGCGCTCGCTTTCCGCTCCCCATCCGACGGACGAGGTAAGAGAAGTATATTTCTAATGACACACCGAATTTACACAGTGCCGCCAGTGAGACTCGAACCCGTGCTCACCGGATTCAGAATCGAACAAGCTAACAACTGGTCCAACGAAAGAGCTAACCACTGGTCCAACGAACGAGCTAACCACTGGTCCAACGCAATAAAAAGAGGCAAACTTGTAGTTACATACAGACTCCTACATAAACCACGTTTCACCTTGTTTATTTCACAGGAACTGGTAGCTTTTAATATTTGCCTTCTATTATTATAATTGTCTATAAAGGAGATGAACGCGAAATTTTGGACAAGCTGGTGTTCTTTTTCAGAGATCAAGCAGACGTTCGAAACAATCTCAATTACATGCACAGTATATACTAACATGTGCAGAAATGAATTTCCTATCCAACAATACCTTTCTACCTACGATCCCTTGTAAATTTGCTGAGATATCCGAGTTCAAAGTCACCAAAGTGCAATTTGACTCTGATCGTCGTTTGTCTTGGTCCCCTATGTAAACAAATGAATTTTACTGAAAATCAGGTGTCTGTTAATTTCGGCGCAGTATTCCAGCTTCAAATCGCAATCAATTCACTAACGTAAAGCACCGATCCGTAAATAAATCCATATTTTATAAGTTTGCATAGTCCGTATCAAAAGAAAGTCACATAAAAACGAGTATTTCGCCACTTGTTATCGGCACTTTCGCCACTTGTTATCGGCACTAGCATACTTTACAAATATTTTGAACTGATTGACGGGGCCGAATTACGTCATAATTTGAATCTAACGGCTATGGTAAGTATTATTATTTTTTAAAATTATTCTTGAATATATTAGAAAATACTATTGTTCTTATCCTTAACACTATTATTTTAATAAAATAATCAAAGTGTTATGGATAGTGTTATGGATAAGCACAGTAGTAGTTTGACTTTGAACTCGGATATCTCAGCGCATTTACAAGAGATCGTAGGAAGAAAGGTATTGTTGGATAGGAAATTCTGCACATGTTAGTATATAGTGTGTGTGTAACTGAGATTGTTTCGAACGCCTGCTTGACCTCTGAAGAAGAACACCAGCATTTCCAAAATTTCGCGTTCATCTCCTTTATAGACAATCGTTATAATAGAAGGCAAAAGAGAGAGAGAGAGAATCTGTCTAAAGTTACATCAAATAATTAAAATGTTTATTGAACTGCTAGGTGCTGTTGATTTTTAAACTAGCAGCATATAGCTGTCTAAGATAAAGAAACACAACAGGTAATGTTTTATTTGGACTTTACTGAATGTTTACTGGGATAATAAGTGTTCTTATGGTTTTATATTCTGCTACTATTACAGATGATTAAGAGCACATGTGCATTTTTTTTTATAAATTTGTAACAACATTATTTGCATCGGCCCATACATTTTGGGATTTTCGATAAATGCTTCTACATATCGCATTGCATTTTGAGAATCGTTCATCATAACGTATATAATTGTTTATGTTTTAGTGCTAGAATCGTTCATCATAACGTATATAATTTGTTATGTTTTATTGCTAGAATCATTCATCATAACGTATATAATTGTTTATGCTTTATTACTAGAATCGTTCATCATAACGTATATAATTGTTTATGTTTTATTGCTAAAATACCTTAAAGAAAAACAGTTTTCTGTATACTTAAGTAAAACCACATTGTTGAATGTCCTACGTCAATTCTCTACATCAAATATGGTATCTAGAGTACCAAACTTAATTTCGAAATATATTTCCTATTGATAAAATACACATCACCTGGCCACGAATTTGAAAGAGCTGCATTCAGTTTATGAGAACCATTGATATATTTAAAGGCTTCAAGATTTCTAACGGCCATGAACTCAATTATTTTCATCCCAGTCGGCTTATTCCTGTGATTCATGAATTCAATCTGCACAAACATCACTGTTATTTCATTGAAAAACGAAACTCCACCAAGCAGCACGTGTAGTTCTGATTCCTCAACGTCCATCTTTATAACCACATGTTTGCCTCTGAAAAGAGGTATAAGATCATCCAGACGAACAGTTCCAACCCTAAACACTGATTCATTGTCAGATTTGGTAATGTTTCTTATCCTTGAACCACCAACATTGCCTCGTTGGAAGAACAAAGTCACGTCATTATATACGTCAGATAGCGCGTTCCATATTAAAGTAACGTTCTCGCCAAGGGCACTGAGTTGCAAAGACTTAGATAATAAGTTCAAATTATCAATAATTGGATCAACACCAACCACTCTTTTCCCAGCTTTTGCTAGGGCAATCAAATACGTTCCGATATTTTCATTTCTTGTTCATAAAAGTGTGACTTTAGTGTTTACATGGGTCGTTTGTAATTGCTTATTGTGGTTTAGTTCTAGCATTGCCCATGAAAAAAATAAAATGAAATGATGTAAAAATGATTGAATTGGTATTTCCTTTTTATTTTATTGAAAAACATTCAACCCATCGATATATATAACCCAAAACGTGAGCGGTGTAGTTAGCAGTTTTGAGAAGTGTACATATAAATGCTTCACCGGACAAACTGCTAAACTCGAAACAGTCAGACACATTTACATTTCGTGTAGCTTTGGTTTCTTTAACTGGAAATTGCCGAACGCATCGCTTTGTTTTACTTTCTCCGTTCTTTTCTTTAAAATGATATTCCTCGATCAGACAAGGATATTCCAAATAATTGTCTATAGGAAAGCCAGCGTAGTCAGGCAAATCTGCTGCTTTATTATTGACTTCTGGGTTATCCTGTAATATTGTCCTAGGCAAATCTGCTACTTTGTTATGTTTGACTTCTGGGTTATCCTGTAATATTGTTCTGTTGTCATAATGTTTAACATTAGCGTCCACTTTTTGTATACCTCGTATGTCATCTTGTATTTCACTCGAGTTTAAATAGCTTATCCAACATACACAAACACATAATATACTAACAAATACCAACCTAATACGCGTAACGAACTTCATTATAAATGTTATTCCTGTTTCCACTAAGACCACACAACTAATGTCTACATAATTGTAATAAGCGATCTATAACTGACTTGTCGTTAAACCCGCCCACTGTCTGGCGGCTTCCTTTTAACTGCACGTGAGCAGTAGCTGAACCCGCCCACTGTTTATGTAATTGACAGCTGCCATAGATTTATAAAGCTTTCCCCTCTATGTAAGAGATCCCTTTTTTCCTTAGTATATTTCTTAAATAACATTGTAGCTCACATCTCGCAAACTGTCTGTCAGAACTCAATAAAACTTCACGTATGTATTCGGTATAAATAGATAACATGCCACGCGCAAATCACATAACTCTGCAACCTATTTTGACAAAGTTATGCCTCTTTTTGTACATAGTCAATTTCTTGGTTAACCCTTTTCGGTAAGCTCAAATTTCAAAAGCCACCTGTCAGAACTTAATGAACCTTCACGTATATATTCAGCATACATAGATATACCATGCTACGTGCAAATCAAATAACTCTGCAACCTATTTTGACAAAGTTATGCCCCGTTTTGTACAATTTCTTCGTTAATCTTTTTCAGTAAGCTCATATCTCAAAAACTGCTTGACAAAAACTTTACCCATGTATTCACCATCATAAGAGAAACCTGTACAAACATGTGCCATAACTTCTTACAGAATTATGTCATTTTGCAATCAATATAGTTGCCCAAGAAAAAGACAAGCCTTGAGAAGTCGAGTGTGCTGTCATCCGACAGCTCTTGTATTATTTTAAACTCAGAAAACTGTAATTTATATATGTATATTAAATAATGTCCTTAAATGAATTTTTCTTATACATATTATAAACATACATGTTATAGAAATCATAATTTACAAACACATACACACTGCACTGTTACATAAATAGTATATATTTTCTCAGTATGCATGCACATCTAGTTGACCCCCCCCACCCCCCACCCCACCCCCAACCCGTCTATTTTAATATTTATGTATAAATATCATATCAGGACATTTGCTAAAAGTAGTAACTAACAACATAAAACGTTTCCACATTTATTACTTCTCCTTCTAGTGTATTTAAACAAACATACGTACACTTATATTCGCCGGCTCCCTCCACGTCGGCTCCCTGTCGGCAAATAATGAACAGGACAACACAACACAAATAGTGGTGCAGACAGGGCTACCGACTTGGAATTGTCAGTAGGCAATACGACCTAAGGGTTAAATTAAATCAATTCTACAGAACATCGCCAGTATCCTGTCCTCGGAGACGAGTTTGACAGTATAAATAAATGTACACCACATCGAAAGGAAATCTCTAACAATAAAGTCAAGGAATTAGCAAACAATACACCTAATGTAAAGACATACAATGTAATTCGAACGTTTTTTTGAAACGCTACTTCTGTTGATTTTTAAACTAAAGCATAGTGCTGTTTTAAATAAAAGAACACAACCGGGTAACGTTTCAATTTGGTATTTCACTGAAGGCTTACTGGGATAATATGTGTTCTTATGGTTTTATATTCTGCTTCTATTATAGCTAATTAAAAACACATGTGAAGTTTTAATAAATTAGACCAACAGATTCTTACCCAGGCCATTTAGGCATAGTGGCACCACTACTCCTTAATTTCAAACATGTGCTTACCACTACTCCTTAATTAGGCCTTGAACCAGGACCCAAAATGTTCGATATTGTTACCAACTCAAGGGACAAATTCTACCATTAATTTTTGAAAAGAACAATGCATATAGATTACATTTTTCCATGACAGCAATCTGGAACAGGTAGCTTATATAAAAAAATATATGGTATATTAATATGTTATCATTGTAGCGCTTTCATATACGTTTTTGATGTTCATGTTTGAATGTCATGCTTGTGTGAATAATTATTGAGGTACTTTTTAAAGATGCAATTAAGTTTACGATGGTGACAAATTTGGATAAAACTCTGGAACTATGTGATAAATTCAGAAATATTTTATAAGAGGTGATGTGCTAGCGCCTAAAGAAAAAGACAAGATAGGTAAGCACAGTTAAAAAACACTACTTTGAACCTTATCTACAAAATGTGGTACACGATGGACAAATTAAAAAACAGAAAATCGCCGCCATTTGAAAAAATAACGATAAATGGCTGGTGAGAACTATATACAACAGTTTAAGTGTAAATAATTTATAACATGCTTCCTGCACGCAGTATGAATAACAACAAAGGCCAAGATCAATTAGCGACCTAGACTCAACAAGTACGTTGAATAGTACACTTGAAACGTCAAAAGTGACACATTAGACAACAAAGACAAGAAAAAAGTAAACAAAAAAGGCGCAAGTGTAAAAAGGGAAAAAAACTTAACGTCATGGAAGAAAGTATGGAAGAAAAGGTGTCTTTCACATAGAAGATTGACGAGATCAATAAAAAACTGAGCAACATATTAACAAAAGACGACAAAGACTTCATAAAAAATATGTTCATGACACCTTGGAAGCAATGAAAGAACAAATTATAGGTACGGTAATTAAGAGAGTTGAAGTTCTAGAAGGGGACATGCACGACAAGGCAATAGAAATAGAGAATTTAAAGAAAGAGGTTAACGTATGCAAATCAAAGAACGAAGATCTTCTAAACAGAAATAAAGCATTGAATGACTAGTTAAAGAAAGAGAAAAGTGAAAGGAGTGAATAAATAAACGATCTCAAACAATACGGAAGACGAAATAATATTCGCATATCGGGCCTGTCGCATGACAAAGAAGGTGAGACATCCCAAGAAACAACTGCGGGAATAATCAGTGTTCTGAACAACAGACTGGGCCTTAACCTTTCAATACGTGATACTGACATCGCCCACCGTCTAGGCAAATACGATAAAAATAAACACAGACCAGTTATTGTCAAATTTTTAAGCAGACAATTGAAAAGTAACATTCTTCGCAATGCGAAAAACTTCAAAGGATCTAACCCGTACCAATCAGGAGGTATTGTCCTCGCTACGTCTAAAGGCGAGAGAAACCATCGCCAAAAGTTGGTCGTTTGAGGGAAGGCTATTTGTCAAGAACAAAAACGACACCGTAGAAGAAGTACGATACAAAGACTACGGAAAGTGGTTAAGCCTATCATGGCCGCAGAAAAAATGAATCCATGGATGTCTTAAAGTTATAATAATATACACAGTTTTAACGCGAAACATATAGACGAACACTTTTTTTCCCCCAGATTAACAAAAACGATAACTTTTATAATGAAAAACAACAGAGACTTTCATTTCAACACAGAAGAACTTTACCAATACAGAACAGACAACCAGTTATGCATATTTCTGTTTCAGAAACTTAAAGACAATTACTCATGTTTAATTTATATTGATGTAGACCACAGACTTAATAACAAATATATTATTATGTATGTGTGTAAACCCATAAATACCCATTTTAAAGACAACAAGTAAGACATATCCCTGTTTCGGGAAATTAAAGGCAGAGACACCTTCATATCGTTGTAGGCCTATAGGCCCATTTAATTATTAATAACAATAGATATGTGTGTAGATGTATATATGTATAAGAAATGAATATTCTATAGACATAACAAATATATGTATATTACCATAAAACTAGGAAAACGCACTCAATCTATAAGGGAGACGACCTCTAATATATTACTCTAATTTGTAACACAGAGTTGTCTAGTCTTTGAAGAGATAGTCGACAAAATGTCGCGAAATGCTATAATACTCGAACTATTGCGTATTATCACGACACGGTTTTAAGCTGAGCTCTAATTTGATACCGATCTCCATTTTAATATGGAGGAGAACAAGAACTCCGACTAATATATGTAATATTACAGGTAGATTTATATAAATAAGTACATGAAAATATTAGCGATCCAATGTAATTTTTCAATCACCTCTGCATGTTTACGGTTAAAGAAAAAAAAACCGAACACCACAATAACACGTATATGATACTATATACTTATGGATACATTTTAGGTTCATCATGTTATTTGATGGTATTGTTTGTATATATGTTTAACGTTCGCAGTCAAATCTATAAAATGTATGTTGTGTCCTCGCGGGTTTTTGTGACCGACTATAATTATTTGAACAAACTGTATAAGACATTATTTAAAAAAAACAAAAAACGTTAATAAAAAGCTTTTGTTAAAGGGACATGCGGCAATCTTGAAATATTTATCAAACAAGTTGACGTCTTGGTTTATTTATCCACTACGAGTCTGTCTTTTTGACATTAAAGCGTTCTTGAATATAATTAAATAAAAGTTCTCTTTCCACCTTATGATTGACGACGTGAGCTTATTGTCGTATGTTCCTTTAATTCATCTTTAATTCATTTTTACATAAGGTTAGGCACGAACTTCTTTCTACCTCCGTCCAAATTCATGGACCATCCAAATCGTGTTGATGATTTAAGAATGTGTGTAACTAATGGAGTTTACATTGCACAAAGGCAACGTCACTGCTGGGTATATACAAATACAACATTTAATTCTCTAATTATATTACACTTATATTCATCAAGCTCTATGTTCCAGCGAGACACCCAGTATCTCTCAATTATCTCCTTAACATTGTCTTGACTACAAATGTTAGGTAAAATTACATTTGCCTCCATGAATGTACAGGGTCTCGGTGACAAAAAAAAAGAAAAGACACTTTTGACTTTCTAAAAAGTAAAACATATTCAGTTTATCTGTTACACGACACTCACTTTACTGATGCGGAAAATGACTATATTCAAGTTCAGTGGGGATATGACTGCTATTTTAGTAATTTTTCAAGCCAGTCAAGAGGAGTTGCTATTCTTTTTAATAACAATTTTGAACTGAAAGTGCATTCAGAAATTAAAGATGAGGATGGAAATAAACTAATTCCTGATGTCTCAATCGATGGGAAACGGTTAAATATAATAAACATTTATGGTCCTAGTAGAGACGATCCAAATTTTTATCGTACACTTAAAAATGATATTAAATCCAGTGAATATCCTTCAATAATAGCAGGTGACTTCAATTTGATATTAAATCCTGAAATAGATTGTTTCGATTATGTTAATGTTAATAATCCAAATGCCAGAGATGTAGTGATTGAAACAATTGTTGAATGTAACTTAATAGACTGTTGGCGCGATCAAAATTGGAAAATAGAGAATTTACTTGGTTTAGAAAAAATTCTAAAAAAAGAGCTAGGCTAGATTTTTTTCTTACATCAGATAATATTTATACGTATATTGATGAAACAAAAATTCCTGCCAGGCTATAAAACTGATTACTCAATGATCCTTTTAAAACTTGATTTTAACAACTTTAATAAAGGTAACTCATATTGGAAAATGAACAACTCCCTGTTAAAAGATGCAGAATATGTTGAAGAGATAAAAACTCTGAAACAAGCAATAAAAACTCAATACGCAAAAGAGGAGCAGTTAGTTGATATGGACGTCAACTTAACTAATGCAGCAGATTTACAATTTAATATGGATGACCAACTTTTTTTTGATGTTTTGCTAATGGAAATTAGGGGGAAAACCATAGCATACTCGTCCAATAAAAAAAACTTCAGAATAACAGAGAACATACTCTTCTAAATGAAATTCAAAATTTAGAAAAAGAAATACTATTAGAACATGACTTAATTGAAAATAAACGGAATGAACTATATGAAATTAGCTAGAAAAAACTAGAGGGAACAAAAATAAGATCTAGAGCAAAATGGGTTCAGGAAGGGGAAAAAACAAGCAGATATTTTTATAATTTAGAAAACAGGAAATTTACTTATAAGTCAGTGATAAGGTTAAAAACAAAAGATAATAGAATTATTAAGTCTCAAAAAGATATATTAAATGAAACAAGAGAATTCTAAAAAAATCTATATTCTTATCATGCAACCAATCATGGAAAGAAGTATAAAAAGATCGGACAGGGAAAGTAGCATTCAAGGAGAACAGTCAACCACAAAACACAGAAACAAAAATGGCAAACAAGACACGCATAAAAATGTAGAGAAAAAAATTAACTCAATTATAAATACAAACAATCTTGTAGATATTTGGAGACTTTTTGACTCAAAAAAACTTCAATATACATGTCATTCAAATACAAAACCACCAATATTTAGAAGGTTAGACTTCTTTTTAATATCTGATAATCTGGTAAATATTCAAATAAAAGTGTTATAAAACCCGGTTATAAATCTGATCACTCCATTACTATCATCAACTTTGACTTTGTAAAAATAATTAAAGGATCTGGATACTTTAAAATAAATAACAGTCTTTTATTAAATACTGAATACCAAAGTGTCATAAGAAATAATATTCAACAAATTGCAGAAATAAACAAAGATTCAAACCCGAACACTTTATGGGAAATACTTAAAGGCACAAATAGAAACGAAACAATAAAATATGATAATACAAAAAAAGATTAGATCGTGAAAAAGAGAGTAAATTGATATTAGACGCTTTTTCGAAATCTGAGAAAAATAACAATGCCGTTTGACTGTAGTTTTCAACATGGTCTAACACTTCAAATAATAACCTTATATTCTCACCTATGTATCTACCTTTTATAAAACCAGTTTGTGAACTGTCTATTAATGATGGTAAAACCATTGTTATTCTGTTTGCTATGGACATATAAAATCGATTCAAGCTAACCAGTAGGCCTTATTGCCTACTGACCGTTCCAAGTCGGTAACCCTGTCTTCACCACCCTTTCTGTTGTTTTTTGTCTCTTTCATTGTAATTTCAAGTCCTTGTTTGCAGTACAGTGCGGACCTACGATGCCATTGCGTTCGGACGCTGTGGTTTCTATAGGACCCTATATATCATTTTGTAGCTATCTTATAATCGACATTTAAGAGACTGATTGGACGTCAATTGTCTATATAAGCCGTATCTTTCCCTGGTTTAGGTAGAAGAGTTAAAATGCTTTGTTTTTGTAATTCTGTCATGTTATTAATTTGCAGAGATTAATTAAGTGATTATAAGAGATATAATTTGATGTCGTTCCAAAATATTTTATAAAACTTGATTGTGATGCCATCCGATCCTGGACTTTTATTATTACTCATTTGTTTAAGAGCTATAGCACTTTCATATTCAGTTAGTAGCCCATTACATTTGATCTTATCTGTTTCATTCAGAGTGTTCATTGATTTATTATAAAAGTACTAGGCTATTGTTTTTTGTATTATATTTACACGAGCATATTTGTGATTTACTTATATTGCCTATTGATGCTGCCTTGTTGGTTAGAGATTAGATCATGGCGGGTATTTCTTTATTTACACTGTCCTGTTTTAATGGGATGACAGTAGGGTAAGTGTGAGGTTTGGTGCACCCTAGAACCGGTTTAACCCCCAGTGGCCTACTTTGCTACTGTCCGTTCCAAGGCGGAAGCCCTATTGTCAACCCTTTTGTGTTTGTGATGTCGTTTGCATTTTTTATTACTTTTGCCTTTTCGTTTGTCTGTTTGCGTGTTTGTTTTTGTGTTTTGTGGTTGACTGTCGTCCTTGAATGCTGCTTTCCCTGTCCGATATTTTTATCCTTCTTTAGAGGATGTTGTTTCTCTTTTTTTTGTAAAGATTACAATAGAAATAGGTTTGTGCGGCTCGTATTTCCTTTTGATTCATAATTTGTTTATTATTTACGATTAATTTTGATACTGATTTCCTCTCTGCCTTCTTTTTTTCTAAATTTGAAAAATAAATTGTACTTTTTTCACATTGTTCTATAATTTGTGCTTTTGATCGTATTATTATTCCTTTTACTTTTGTATCTATCAGTTCATTCATTTCTTGTTTTTTATTGTCTAATTCGATTTTTGCATTTTCTATGTCATTATCATTTAGTACTATTTGAAGTTTATGTTCTATGTTCTGTATATCCGACAGTTGGAACCAAGAGTTTATTCTTAAATGCTTGAAACATTTTAATTTTGGTGACTCTCTGATAAATTGGGTAACACTGTTTTATACGGAAGCTAAAGGTTGTATTATTAATAATGGATTTATTTCCGACATTTTCCCAGTAGAACGCGGTGTTCGCCAATGATGCCACTTGTCCCCATATTTATTAATTATTTGCATTGAGCTTCTATCTTATGAAATAACAGATAACAAAAATATTAAAGGAATACTTATAAAGATCAAGAAATTAAACACACTTTATTCGCAGATGATGCATCGTTTCTCACAAATGGAACAATGATATCTTTTGAAACCTTAATGGATGTTATAAATAATTTTACAAATATATCAGGACTCAAATTAAAATCTCAAATGTACAGCGTCAAATGCAGGCTCACTGAAAAATGCGGATTTTAAATATTATCCAAACAATAAATTTCATTGGTGTTCTGATCAGGCAAAAGCTCTAGGAATATTAGTTCAGGCTCTAGGAATATTAATTCAGAAAGAAACAAAATATTCCTAAATAAATTTCTTAAAACTAAACAATCAAATAAATTCTTTTATAACGTCAGATACAAAATGATACAGAAACTGAGATGGAAATAAAACCACAAGAAAAAGGGAAAACATGTTTACAGATATAGAATGGAAAGACGTCTATATCACACCAACAATTCGACAATAAATATAAAATTAAGGAACTTCCAATATTAATATCTTCATATTTTATCTTTTCCTTCCATTCTTTAGGTATAACTTGTTATTATCGAGGAGTATTTTAAAAGGCCTTTATTTGGAATTTGATATAATTCGCTTAGTTCCTGAAATGTATAAAACTCTTTTCTTTCTATAGTCAAAAATTTGTTCTAATAGTTTAATTCCTCTTTCTAACCAATCATTGTAGAAGAAAGTATGCCCACCTGCTTTGATATTCGAATTATTCCATATTATTTCTTGACTAACGTTTTCGTTACATTTTTTTTCTTTTATTTCATTCCATGCTAATATAATATCTCTATAAAAGTTGTCTTTTGGAAATAATTTAAGAATACATGCTTTGTTTAAATTGCAATCTAATAAGAGCTGTCCTCCGACTTTGTTTAATTATTTTGTATAAAATACTTTCCATTTGCCGTTATTTTTAGTATCCAGTATTCGTTTCATCCAATTTGCTTTTAATGCATTATAAAATTTATTTATGTCAATCATTTTTATTTCTCCATTTTCATAATCCTGAATAATTGTTTTCCTTTTTATTTTATCTGGTTTATTATCCCATAAAAATGAGAACATTAGGTCATTAATTTGTTTGATCTTTTCTTTTGGCGTGTTAGGCAGAACCGTTAGAGGATATATACTTTTTGGGAATGCAAAACATTAATTTTTCCTAGAAGCTTAAGTTTTCTGTGCTGCCAGCTTTTCAAACAATTTTTGAATTCTTCTATTATATTGTTTCTATTTGTATGAAAGTACATATTTAATGAGAATAATACCCACAAATAGATCGCTATTCAGATACAAAATCGTTCACTCAAGTCTCTGTGAATGGTGAAATATGAATATAGAAAGCTTAAATCATCTTTTCTGGGATGTATGCATATTTAACAATTTTGGAATGAGCTGCACATATTTTTAAATACGTTAAACGTAAACATCGATTTCAATTTAAGAACCATCTGTTTCGGAATTCAAAGACAAGAACATGCTATAGATATGAAGAATTTCATTATTTTAAGTGCGAAATATTTTATATTCATTAACAAATATTTAAAATCCGTGCCCGAATAAAACAAATTCAAGAAATATTTATTAAGACAAATAGAAATAGAAAAGCAAATAGCGATGAACCATGACAAATTAGACAGCTATGAAATTAAATGGCGAAACTTCCAATAAATAAACTGGTATAAATTAAAGTATGCTATAATACATTACCGAAGACAACAAAAGGGGAGGAAAAAGCAACTTTCTGTTCTGTCCGAATTCTCTTCTCTTCTTTTTAGTCTCCATATTCTTCTTTCAAACCTTACATAATTCTATTACCAACTGCATACTAAAATATACTCTTCTATACTTTCAAAAACTCTGAGATAACTCTATTTTCAATAACCTACGTCTGTAAACAAGAAAATTATTTCATCATAAATATAAACTGTAGTTTAAATAGTATTTATTATATACCATATACTAACGCGCTTGTATAATGTATAAAATAGATGATGAAATAAAACATTGTATAACAAAAAAATAAATAAAATAATGATTAAGTTTACAATTCATTTAGTTATATACAGAGTAAATAAACGCTGTTTAGCACCTAATTATGTTTAAAATCTCTGTTTTGCTTCAAATTATAAGTAAAATTACCCCACCCACAATTGATACATGTTTATGCATTTAGTTAAGTCAATATTTTTTATATTATATGTGTAAATGTTTAAAAATCAATAATGTACAACCTTTCTATGATGATTTAAATAATAGTATAATATGAATAAGTGATTGTTATGATAGATTAATGAAATTAAATACTAAGCAATGTTCATGGCATTGCATATATTTGTTCAGTAAGCCTGAGAAGTAGAGACATAGGCCAAACTGGAAGTATAAGCCTTCCTCAAAGTATCTGCAACATAGATAGTATTAAGATGTTCTGAGATATACATATGTATATTGCACAAACGACACAAACATCCCGAAGGATTCTAGATAAGGGACATGTGCGGTTTAACGCCTTTCGTAACATTAATTTAGTCTATTTTAGGTGTATGCGTTATGCCAATACTTATTATGATTACACATTTGTATTATGTATTATGTATTACAGCTAAATACATGAATTAAACAGTTCAAATTGCAACACAAAATCTTACTAGATGTCTATTTTAACGCGTTTTAATTACAATTTATGCATATTTTAAGGATGTTAACACCTGAAACACCCCACCCAATACATCACAATGAAGAATTCTGCATATGAAATGTAATAATAGTATATATGCATTTTTGTGTTACTGAAAAAAAAAGAATCGACGAAGAAGAATTGAATTGAACTGGGTTTTTACAGCGCACCAACACACAAAAAGGTTATATGGCGCCAAAAGGAATGAACATTCCAGGCTCGCTCTCCATTTACATCTAGATAAAAATATGCAGAATGTGCCTAGAACTTTCTCATCTTCAGAACTGCAGAGCTGCTGCAAATTCTCTATTCTCTAGTAAAGACTTAATTTTTCTTTCGCTGGAGCCACGATCATTGTTTTCTGCCAACACTAAAGTAGCACCTGAAACAATAAAGGTTTCACGATGAAGATCTTTAATGAACATGACAAAAATGACAAAATGAACTTGAATTCAAGGGAATTTTACCTCTCTGCATGGATAAGCAGTGTTCCTATGATTCTTGCCCGGGAACCACACGACATCGACGAAGAAGAATCTTTAGGGTGATACCCAGATCACTGTAGTAACTACTTATCATGGCAGCTATGTCTTAGTATTGGTGCAGTTGTTACAATATCACCTGCTTAGGATATGCATCTTAACATAGTTTGTTTTGTTAACCGTGCTTGATTTAGAGTATGGAATTAACCTAGGATTATGACTCAGTAAGCATTAAGCCTACTTTTGCGCACGCAAGTGCAAGCGGAATGACTATAACCTCAAAAACAAAAAGAAAATGTTTTGCCAACAAAGAGAGAGGTTTACGTCCCCATCCGACGGACGAGGGTAACGGAAAGTGTTTTGCCCAAGAACACACTGACAAAATTCACTGGCGCCCGTGCTATCCACTGCATCAACATGCTCAACATGCAGTATGACTGCATTAAAAATACATACACATAAAATGTTAATCCTTCATTATGGTTATATCCAAGAAGCTAGGTTCTAATCGGTCAGTCTTATCTAGCATGTTAGCATCAAGTTCATGTATGTCGAGTTGCAATATGTCTGCCTTATATACGCCCAGCTCATTGCTGTTTTGATAAATTTAGCAATTAAGGCTTTGGGGTAATAAAGACAATTAAGAATACTCAGTAGATATCATCTCATTTAAATAATATAACTTAATATGACAATATAGCCTATAATATAACTCTTTATCATATACTTCCCTATAAATATGTTGTTTTGGAATATACGATACGACATAGACCTAGCTAGTCATATCAATCAGGATTTCGTTGACGGGCATACGGAAATAACCGATTAGTTACGATTGTATACGATTTGTCACAGATATGGTCAATCGGAACTTTTCGCCAATTTCCGTACTCGGGAATAGTGGCTCGGAGAGTATTGGGTGCCGCTCAATGGTTTTTTGCATCAAAATGCAGCATTTGGTTCGGTTTTCGATTGTAGCTCTCCGCAAAATAGTGCTCTTCTATATAATGTTGTAATGATGAAAATATTGCAGATAAGTGAGTTATTTTGATCAATTTCTTGATATTTTATCGCTATGACCGATAAATTATACTTTTTAACAAAATAAATCCCGTAGTTGAAATCAAGACGTTTCGGCCCCAAACAGTTCGTTCGGTCCCAAACAGTTCGTTCCATATAATGACTGACAGTTTGGAAGCATTTGTTGAGTTTTCCAAATATAAACTTTAATATTACGGTTGAATTGAAGGGAAAGGAGGAATAGACATTGTAATTATGATTATATCATATTATGGGAGTGATTGTTTACCGTTTTGTCAGTCGAGAGTGATATGTCAGCTGCATGCATATATGAACTTGATATTGTATCAGTAAATCAATTAATAAAACTCTAAACAAAGAAAGATATGACTCATGAAGTCCATACTGACGTCCATGGCGTCCATGGTACTTGATATATTGTTAAATTACGCTTATATGGTCTGCAAGTATATATTTTTTCTCCAATCCACAGACATTAGGGTACACATTTGACATGAGGGTTAGTTTATTGCAAGATATAGATCTTATACATATATCATCTAGTGAAAACATTCCAGATATCATATATTTAATATAAACAATATGAAAATAGTTTATTTAAATTAACACTATGTGATCAATGATTACATCATTTTATTTTATAAGGGCTTCTTGAAGCATCAAACATTTTTAAAATGTTTAAATTTCAGTCGGAGGCTCTAGTGTGTTTTACAAAAGATGGTTTGCAGGAGGAATAACTTTTATCAATGACATTTTAAACAAAAATGTAAATCTTTATTCATACATAGAATTGAATGAACACTATAATATACAGTCCAATTTTCTTGAATATGAAGGTATTATAACTGCTGTCAGGAATTATTTGGCAAACCTGAATATTGTGCATCTAGCCTGTAACAGCCAAACCCTATTCGTCCACTAATCCTATCTTTAATTCTACAAAATGAGAAAGGATGTCGAAACATATATGACATCATGATTAGAAATAATGTATATATCCCAAAGCATTAAGTAAATGGAAAAATGAAGAAATGTTCCAAACTTTGAATTTGAAAGATTATATGCCTTACCTTATAAAATAACAAAAGATCCTAAGTTACCTTGGTTTAATTTAGAATCAACCATAGGATATTTGGAACAAATTACCTTTTATCTAAAATGAATATTATTAATAACGATATGTGCAGCTTTTGCAAAGATACACCTGAAACTATCCAACATCTGTTTTGGAACTGTGGAGCAGTAAAAGAATTCTGGTCAAAACTTCAAACTTATCTTACAGAAAAATGCAATACAGCATTCGTAACTTTAACAGAAACAGATATTTTTATTTGGAAATAGTAAATTTAATACTGTTTTGAGCAAAATCATCATGCAAGCAAAACTTTACATTTATCGAAACAAGATGCAACGTCAAATTCCACAGCTTAACCTTTTTAAAACGTATATAATATCTTTATACAAAGTTGAGAAACTAATCGCATATAACAACTTAAAAATGAATACGTTTGAAACCATGTGGAGTCAATGCCTTGCTAGTATCATGAGAATAGAGACAATTTACTTTGTTGATTTTTCCAGTATCAAACTGTAGCAAATAAACTTAATGTTTTCATTCTGGGACATGCAAAGCTTAGCTTACTAATTAGAAATAACATACCCTTGCTTATATCTTGATCTTTCTTAATCAACCTTCTTGTTTTTTATAGAAAAAATAATAATTTTGGAAGTTGTGTATATTAATCCTTTAAAACTATCCTAAAACATTGTCCTTTGATAATGGATTTATATACAGATATATTACACAGTATGGGTTATTGTTTTTTTCTCTTTCCAAAAACAAAATATGAGAAAAAATCAGTGTAGCATGAAACAATGTTTATTTTTGATACTATAACATTAAAATTATCTATGTAAAGCAAGTCTGTATGTATTGACAATGTGGGTTTTACACCGGGTTTTGAAACAAAAAATAATTTCTTTAGGGCTGGCATGGCGCAGTCGGTAGCGCGGCGGATTTGTAACCTGAGGCCCCAGGTTCAATCCTCCGTGGCGCCACTGAGTATCGTCGGTGTGTTCTTGACCAAGACACTTTCCGTTAGCCTCGTCCGACGGATGGGGACGTAAACCGGGCAGTACCGTGTATCGGTCTATCCTCCGAGCACGTTAAAGAACCATAGGAATCTATTTGATAATAAGAGTAGGGCACGGTTCTAGGATTCCTATGTATCCTTCCCCTCTCTCTGGGGCAGCTCTAAATAACCTATACTGTGTTGATGAGCCATTAAACAACATTCGTTTCAATTCAGTTCATACATTTATTATTGTTTTTTCCCAAAACCTAGCACTAGTCCTTCATAATAAGACTTTGCATTTTGTATACCGTATTTCACATTTTTTGTCTCTTTTTTTTGTCTTTTTATTTTTTAACTTTTTTTTTATTTTGCCTAAATGCGAACAGTAGTCAATATGAAAAAAATAAAGATCACAATAATGAAGATTAAACGTGAAAAAAGCTACTGTATGATATCTAAAAATGGATATATATTTACATAATTGTTATAAACTTCCATTCTTGGCATTGATCTTAGCTCTCTGAAGCGTCCAGTGAAAAGATGGAGCTATTATTTTTCAACATTTCAATTAAAGACACACCCGGTTAAAATGAGATACCGGTAATAAATATAATAACAGTCGTGAAAGAAAAGAATGTAGTTAGAAGAGTTTATGGATGTGTAAACGTCTTGAAAACTGGTCGACATCACATGTTAGGTTTCATCCTGCGCTAAAACGACCAATCGTTAGTCTCTGTTTGGCTACCAAGATTTAAAGGGCAAAGGTCATAGCAAAAAGAGAAGAATATGGACAAAAGAGGGCCTCAGGGAAGATTTTTGTAAATATATGGTAAATATATTTAAAAAATACCTATTATTGTAGCAAAATACTATTGTTTTTCATTTTAAGACCAAAGGGTAATATAATAGGGCCTTAAAGATGATGAATTGAAAAGAGGGCCTCAGGGAAGATAATTTTACTAACTGGGCGACTGTCTTCTAAGAGCATTCAATGCATTACAGTATTAGGTAAAATATTTTATAAGAGGCTCATTATTGCAAAACCAAAAGAGGGAAACGGCTTTCAAAGACGAAAAGAGGGCCTCATGAAAGATTTTATTGCTAAATGGGCCATTGTCTTGTAATAGCTTCTTTCCCTCGTGGTCGTTTCCAGACATGCTGTAACTTATGATATTCGATTGTTTAAATTGAATTTGATTTCATTGAATTAAATTCAAAAGTTAGAAATACTAGAAATGCTTAATCCAGCTCTTTTTCCAAACAAATTTTTACTCCCACCAGGATTTGAACCTGGGTCTTCTACCCTCAAAGGGTAGATGTGTTTACCGATTACACCATAGAAGTGGTACATGTTTGTACTAAGAGCAAATGAACTTAAAAATTAAACTGAAGTTTCTAATTTCACAGCAAAGTAGTTCAACTAGATTTAGCCCTGGCAACAGGGATTCATTTTGAATTCCAAACAATTTGACGAGGGATCAACAAAGTCAGTGTCACATATTGCAAATACAAATTAAGGCAAAACTTACCGATTATAACACCATTTTAACCGATAATTTTGATTGGCAATTGGCTACTAATGACAACCCTGACGCCTATTTGTTGTGCTTATAATATAAAACAAATATAAGTATGTGCCTGATAAATACATAATTTTATATATGCAATTAATATAACATTTAAGCATGAAATTATTTAGATGTGAGTTGGCTGATGGGAGTCATCTGACGGATAGCTGGCAACATCCGTAAGATGAGGGTCATCAACATGAACCTGGTGGTTCAGTAAATCGGTTGGCTGGTTGTTTGAATGATTTACGTCATTTTTAGCACGTTAGGCCATATATGGTCATCGATATCATCCATGGTGGGGGCACACCACTTTTTCCTGGGTAGAAATAGTAGTGTATATCTTCTGCCCATCTGAAAGGACATGCTTTTTTATTTATTCCAACTCGCAGTGAGAGAGGCGAGGTTTCAAACCATCCAAGCCATGGATGAAGTAAATCGGTTTCAAACCATCCAAGCCACGGATGCAGTAAATCGGAATCGACCTTCTCAGCACATTAAACATTTAGGGCACTGCTCCCCGATTCAGATGTAACCTTTCTTAATTTTTTTTGGGCCCATTAACTTCTAGGTATGGTTACAGGGCCGTCGATCTGCCGATTTTGCGTCCGGTAACCGGACGCATTCCCCCCTCCAAAAAATATGTTTTTTTCTCCCATTTCAGACTCAAAATTCCCCCCTGAAAAAACAAAACAAAAAAACAAAACTTCTGGTATGTAAAATATTGAGTACGAACTGTATTTAATACAAATAAAACTTGTAGACTATTTAAAACAATGATTATAATCAAAATTATGGCCACAAAATAATTCCCCCTTTCCTGTAAAAACACGCTAAAATTCCCCCACCTAAGGGTCGCAGTCCCCCAAAACAGATCGACGGCCCTGGGTTATATAAAATGTGTAACCTGTTGCTATAAATACTAAAATAATTTCCTCTGCTTTAACAAGGGCTTGCAACCTTCTACTAGATACGTATCATACGATGTATCTGTAGGCAGCATTAAAAAAAATTAGTGACTGTCCCGTTCATTTGTTTTGTACAATTTAAACAGAATTAATTTGGTGCATATAGTATATATAAACCATCACGGTCTCTTTCAGCATAAATCCATGTATATAAATGATGTCACGGTCTCTTTCAGCGTAAATCCACGTATATAAATGACGTCACTGTCTCTTTCAGCTTAAATCCATGTAATAAATGACGTCACCGTCTCTTTCAGCGTAAATCCACGTATATAAATGACGTCACCGTTTCTTTCAGCGTAAATCAACATATAAATGATGTCACCGTCTCTTCCAGTGTGAATCCACATATAGTAACTTCACTGTTAATTTCAGGATGAATTTGCATATAATAACTTCACTGTTTAATATTTCCAGGGTAAATTTGCCGCATATATATATATTAACTCTCAGTGTTAATTTCCGGGTAAAGATTTGCATATATAGTAACTTCAGTGTTAATTTCAGGTGAATTCAGGGACTTCTCTGTTAATTTCAGGATAAATTTGCATAAATAGTAACTTCACTTATCAATTTTAGAAAAAAATAGTCAATAGAAAGAATAAAAATAAAAATATAAGAACGATTTTAAATGCATGGGTTGACATTAATTACTGTAAACAGTATCAAAGATAGAATTATGAAATGAATGTTTTACTGCATTTTTTCTCAATTTAAAAAAAAACATGCTTACGACGGTATGTGTTACGTTCCTTAACTATATAAAAAAATCCACATATATAAATGACGTTGCTGATCCTTCAGTGTAAATCCACATAACAACGTCACTGTCGCTTTCAGCGTAAATCCGCATGTTTAGAATCTTCAGTCAATTTCCGGATAAATCCATACGTATAAATAATTTCACTGTCTCTTTTTGTGTAAATCCCACTAAATAAACAATTTCAACATCCCCTTTAGTATCAAGTCGCAGTGATAAACCATGTCACTGTCTCTTTCAGCGTAATTCCGTCTGTACAAATGATTTCACCGTCACTGACTTTCAGTGTTAATCCACACATATTTAATATTAATAACTTCAATGTCACTTTCTAGATTAATCCACATGTATAAATAACTTCTACTTTTTATTTTCTGTTTTAAATCTATGTATTTAAATATATCAATATAACATTAAGACCCGTTTAAGGAATTTTCACAGACATATTCTAACTATCTGGGTTCTATTAATTATGGGTGGGGGTGTTCCTGGTGGTGTTCCTTGTTGTTCCAGGCAGTGTTCCCTTTATTGCGAGTTTCTTTTTCCCATATCCCCGTGCCACTAAAGCAAGTCTCCACTCCTCAATTGACGACTCTACCAGGGGTGTCATTAAGAGGTGGGAGGCAGGGATTTCTCCCTGCTACTTTGACTGTTCTACCTGGCTACTATAAATACTTTTACTAGTATTTTATACAAGTATCAATAAAAATACCCGGCTATTCTGCTCTGGGTGTCGCTTACTTATAAAGGTAATGACAACCCTACTCTACCGTGCCCTGTATTTTTTTTTGTATCCAATGTAACCAGTTGTGCCTGGGTACAAAAAATGAACTCATGAAAATGTTGGGCTATTTTTTTTGTAATTTTTTTTTTTTTGGTAATTTTTTTTGTATCCAATGTAACCAGTTGTGCCTGGGTACAAAAAATGGACTGTGTGAAAAAGTTTGTAGTTTTGGGCCATATATGTAGAATACCATGATCGCCCATGGGCCATGGCATGTGCTCGCACTTTATTTAGTTTTAGATGAAGAAGAGGTGAAACTCTTATAAATTAAGAAGCGCCCACGTTTGATGGGAATCACCATATTGTTTACCTTAGTATGAATACATTATTATATCAGGAATCTCTATGAATACTCCCTGATAAAACAAATAAATATGTGCCGCATTTTCGGAACTTGCCAGCAGTCGCCATTTTGTTTATCTTATAATTGAAGAGGTCGCTACTGCAGAGTTGTCGTTTCTTGAAAATAGTTCAATATGGCCTCGAGTACTCTCCGAGTCGGATTCCCGAGTGACGGAATCCGACGAGGCAGTTCCGATTGAGATATGGTTTGTCGTGTGCGTTTCATCCTGTTTTCGCGGCAGATTATTGGCTATAGTATCGTTATCCGTGGATGAAATAACCACTTTTAATATGACAATTCATTTTCTTGAGAAGAAAATTTCAAATTCAATGGAATTCATTTTCAATAAGGTTTCGGAACAATATAAATGTTGTGTACCAATTACGCGACAGACATAAGCACATCAAAATGGACTAGATCTATTAATAAAATCTTTTTTTCTCCCTGGGAAACAGCTTAGTGAGTGAGCTGAAGTTGACATTTCGACAAAGCTGAAGTATATGATAAATAGAATAAAAAATGTGTATTTTCATACCACACCCTATATATACCACACCCTATATCAAGTCCTCGACCCAAATCAGCCCGAGAGCTAAGGTCTCGGGCTGATATGGTGTCTCAGGCCTATACAGGGTGTGATATGAAAATACCAATTTAATATTCTCTATTTTTTAAATGCTTCCAGATGAGGATCAGTACCCAATGCATAGGGATAGTTCACATTTAGTGATCACGGTTAGATTTACAGATGTATACTCCAAAAGGTATGTCTGCCATACAGGTGCTACTACACTTAAAGTAGCTATCCCGCCAACAACAGCCATAGTGTATAGGGTATATATATAACTTACATATTTTGAGAATCGAAACTCTATAGACAAAATATAAACAGCTTTAACCAGCCAGGCAAACCCCACAAAATGGAGCGTCGAATTATGAGTTACCAACTCATCATTAATTTTACGCATATTCAATCACGGGTATTTTAAGAACCCAATAAACCTACACTTTTAATCGGCACATATGCATTATTATATGAGCTGAACACCTGGATAAAGTTTTAATAAACAATTTTGTGGTGTAATGTTGTAGTTATTTGTTTGGCCGGTTAGTTTCTTTAAAGAGTGCAAATTTGTATTACAAACACCTAAAAATTAACAGTTTAACCATAAAATGCCTTATTGTTTTTTGGTTCTTGTTTTTTTTCTTGTTTGTTTTGTGTTTTGATTTTTGCCATGAGTTGAAAATGCAGTGGTCTACGATCTACTTTGTGATTTAAGTTCGTGGATTTATTCAAAATGCAATTTGTGAACATGGTTATGTCTTTATAATGAAAGACCTTAGCAGTCAGCTTAAAACTAAATTTGAAGTGATTTTATAAAAAGCGTACAGCTTCAATTTGATTATCGTAACCCTGATCTTCTTTCCAAAAGTAAAAGTAATTTAAGAACTCTTCTGCGACAAGGACTATCCCAACCTGACTTATATGGTGATGTGATATATGCACGAGAATCTTTGTGCTTTACTTTTATTGCCTATTAATGCTGCCTTGTTGGTTAGAGTTCATGGCGGGGATTTCCTTTTTACACTGTCCCGTTTTATTGTGTTGACGGTAGGGTAAGTGTGAGGTTTGGTGCTTCCTAGCAGCTGGTTTAAGCCCCCAGCGGCCTTTTTTGCCACTGACCGTTTCAAGGCCGTAGCCCTATTGTCAACCATTTTGTGTTTGTGATGTCTTATTTGGCCTTTTATTCATCTTTAAATTTGTTCTGTGTTCTGTGTGTGTTTGTGGTTGACTCTCGTCTTTGAATGCTGCTTTTCCTTTTCGATTTTTATATTTATATTCAAGTCATAAACGAGAGACCCACTGACCTTGTCTCGAAGTGCTGTCATGTTCTATATAAATCTGTAAAGCTATGACCTCTGTAGTGGCCATATTTGACCCCATTGTCACCATTTGAACAAACTAGGTAGAGGATACATGCGATATATTATTTAGCGTTTGAAGTACCAGAGAAGAATAGGTTTTCCTATATAACTCAATGTAATAGTGTGACCCCCAGGACTTGGCCAAACTGGAATCCAAGCCAAGCTTGATTCCAGAGTCAGCATTTAAAGAACTTAGTAGAGGACAATAATTGTAAGCTACATGCAGCTTATTTGACCTCTAGTTTTTCTAGTTTTTGAGAAGAAGATGTTTACAGACGTTCCTACATAACCATATGTAAAAGTGTGACCCACCGAGACCGGGCGAAATTTGACCATATGGGATCAACAGCTAAACACAATTGGTAGAGATCGATACTCTTATACTAAGTGCATATTATTAGACCTTAGCTCTTGCAGTTTCATAGAAGAATATTTTGATGGTATTTCCTATATAACTCTTTGTAAAAGTGTGACCCCAGGACCGGGCCAAATCTGACCACAGAGTCACGATTTTAACAAAATGTGTAGAGAACCACACGCTTATACTACATGCAAAATAGTAGACCTCTGGATTTGTTTTTATAGAAAAGTTTTAAAGATATTTCTATATGACTATGTAAATATATGACCACTGGAGCGGGGGCCAAATATGACCACAGGGTCACCATTTTAACAAACTTGCTAGTGGACCATACGCTTATGCTACATGCATAATATGAGACCTTTAGCTCTTACAGCTGTAGAAAAGAAGATTTTAATTAACGATTTCCTACTTAACTCTATGTACAACTGGGGCTGGATCATATTTGACCCCGGGGCCACAACTTTATAAATACTTGATAGAGGACCCTAAACGTACGATACATGAAAAATATTAGACCTGTAGCTTCTGTAGTTTTTAAAGAAACCTGATTTTTATCTAACAGGGGAAGATAACTCTAATAACAGGAATCAGCCACCATGTTGGCACTGCTATCATGGATGTTTTGTTTCTCTACAAGGTACTCAATAAGATGGTACTGGTAGCAAATGTTTTGTAAATAAAAAACATGTTAAAAGTAACAATCTATAACAAACGCCATTTAGTTTCTAAAGTAAGTATACCGATCAAGTCAAATGACAATATCTGAATTTCCATAAAACAACAACTTTTTTTAGGTTATTTTTGTGACGGAATGAATACTCCTCTCCAATAACCATCCGTAGGTTTAAAACGTCACTACTCCTTAAAATATTCTTGTGGAAGACCCTGACCAATAAAGTTATTTGCGCAAAGTATTTTGGAAATCATATCCATTGTTTATTGTTCTACGATAGTTCTCTAAATCTACATCAAGTATGGTTTCTAGAATATCAAACCAAATTTCGAATTCCATCTTTTAAATAAAATACACATCTTCAGGCCACGGAAGAAGGATTTGCATTCAATTTCTAAATACCATCGATATCTTTAAAGGCTTCAACTTTCTAGAGGCCATGAAATCAATTATTTTCATTCCAGTCGGCATTTTCTTGTGATGCATGAATTACATCTGCACAAGAATCACGGTTATTTCATTGAAAAACTCCACCCAGCAGCAAGTGAAGTCAACGTCCATCTTTATAACCACAGTTTTGCCTCTGAAAAGAGGTGTAAATAAATACTGAAAAGGGGATACCTTGGAAACAGCAAACACAAACAAGAGGTACAAGTAGCAGACTCGGTTTTATTGAGTTTTCTTGAGTCTGTTTATGAGAGGTAAAAGTAACGTGCAACGCCTACTAGCACCGGCTTAAGCGATATTCTACTTTAAAGCCACAAAGACTGGACTTGATGATCCCAAAGGATCAGCAATTAATAACGCTTCTGATATTTACGTCATACAGCGCCTTCCATATTAAAGTAAAGTTATCGCCAATGGTACTGTGTTCAAAATTGAAATAATCGGATCAACTCTTTTCCCAGCGTTTGCTAGGGCAATCAAATACCTTCCTATTACAGCCAATGTCCAGAAAACCGAACATGTATTTTTAGAATAGTTTTCAAGTCTCTGTACCAGATCTTCTTCCCAGAGGTGGTGATTTTTTTCTCACAGCCCCCGATATTTATCCGTCTTAGAAGCATACGTACATATAAATGCCTTACCGAAACGCATTTCGTGTAGCTTTTGTTTTTTTTTAAATGAAAATTGCCGAACCTTTTGCGTTGCTTTACTTTCTCCGCCATCTTTTTTAAACTGATGTTCCTCGATCAGACAAGGATATTCCATATACATTTCTATAGTGCACTCCAGTTGTAGTATGTAAGCAAACGCAGAATGAATATATATTTATTGCTATGTATTGAGTCTCATGTTGCATTATTGCAACCTTGCTAAAATACATAATTGGGTCACCTAGTGATTAAGTGGTTGCCATACTATCAATCTTCTATGATATGTTTGGTGTTCAGAATATAGGGCATTAGTACTTATATTTATCAGTCAGGTAATTTTTAAAAAAGAGAACGTGTTGATAATTATAACATAAAGATACTTAACATCTAGCTGAATAGTCTAAGTTCATTTTTTTGTATTGATAATTATACCATAAAGATATTTAACTCTAACTGAACTTCATATTTTTTGTGTTAATAATTATACCATAACGATACATAAAATCTAACTGCATAGTCTAACTTCATTTTTATGTGTTGATAATTATACCATAAAGATACTTAAACTCTAACTGCATAGTCTATCTTCATTGTTAGTTTTGATAATTATACCATACAGATACTTACAATCTAACTGCATTGTCTAACTTCATTTTTTTGTGTTGATAATTATACCCTAACTGCATAGTCTAACTTCATTTTTTTGTGTTGATAATTATACGATAAAGATACTTAAACTCTAACTGCATAGTCTAACTTCATTTGTTGTGGTGATAATTATACCATGAAGATACTTAAAATCTAACTGCATAGTCTAACTTCATTTTTTTGTTGATAATTATACCGTAAAGATACTTAAATTCTAACTGCATAGTCTAACTTTATTTTTGTTGTTGATAATTATACCATGAAGTTACTTAAAATATAACTGCATAGTCTAACTTCATTTTTTGTGTTGATAATTATACCATAAAGATACTTAAAATCTAACTGCATAGTCTAACTTCATTTTTTTGTGTTGATAATTATACCCTAACTGCATAGTCTAACTTCATTTTTCGTGTTGATAATTATACCATGAAGATACTTAAAATCTAACTGCATAGTCTAACTTCATTTTTTTGTTGATAATTATACCATAAAGTTACTTAAAATCTAGCTGCATAGTCTAAGTTCATTTTTTTGTGTTGATAATTATACCATAAAGATATTTAACTCTAACTGAACTTCATATTTTTTGTGTTAATAATTATACCATAAAGATACATAAAATCTAACTGCATAGTCTAACTTCATTTTTTTGTGTTGATAATTATACCATAAAGATACTTTAAATCTAACTGCATAGTCTAACTTCATTTTTTTGTGTTGATAATTATACCCTAACTGCATAGTCTAACTTCATTTTTCGTGTTGATAATTATACCATGAAGATACTTAAAATCTAACTGCATAGTCTAACTTCATTTTTTTGTTGATAATTATACCATAAAGATACTTTAAATCTAACTGCATAGTCTAAGTTCATTTTTTTGTTGATAATTATACCATAAAGTTACTTAAAATCTAGCTGCATAGTCTAAGTTCATTTTTTTGTGTTGATAATTATACCATAAAGATATTTAACTCTAACTGAACTTCATATTTTTTGTGTTAATAATTATACCATAAAGATACATAAAATCTAACTGCATAGTCTAACTTCATTTTTTTGTGTTGATAATTATACCCTAACTGCATAGTCTAACTTCATTTTTCGTGTTGATAATTATACCATGAAGATATTTAAAATCTAACTGCATAGTCTAACTTCATTTTTTTGTTGATAATTATACCATAAAGTTACTTAAAATCTAGCTGCATAGTCTAAGTTCATTTTTTTGTGTTGATAATTATACCATAAAGATATTTAACTCTAACTGAACTTCATATTTTTTGTGTTAATAATTATACCATAAAGATACATACAATCTAACTGCATAGTCTAACTTCATTTTTTTGTGTTGATAATTATACCCTAACTGCATAGTCTAACTTCATTTTTCGTGTTGATAATTATACCATGAAGATACTTAAAATCTAACTGCATAGTCTAACTTCATTTTTTTGTTGATAATTATACCATAAAGTTACTTAAAATCTAGCTGCATAGTCTAAGTTCATTTTTTTGTGTTGATAATTATACCATAAAGATACTTTAAATATAACTGCATAGTCTAACTTCATTTTTCGTGTTGATAATTATACCATGAAGATACTTAAAATCTAACTGCATAGTCTAACTTCATTTTTTTGTTGATAATTATACCATAAAGATACTTTAAATCTAACTGCATAGTCTAAGTTCATTTTTTTGTTGATAATTATACCATAAAGTTACTTAAAATCTAGCTGCATAGTCTAAGTTCATTTTTTTGTGTTGATAATTATACCATAAAGATATTTAACTCTAACTGAACTTCATATTTTTTGTATTAATAATTATACCATAAAGATACATAAAATCTAACTGCATAGTCTAACTTCATTTTTTTGTGTTGATAATTATACCCTAACTGCATAGTCTAACTTCATTTTTCGTGTTGATAATTATACCATGAAGATACTTAAAATCTAACTGCATAGTCTAACTTCATTTTTTTGTTGATAATTATACCATAAAGTTGCTTAAAATCTAGCTGCATAGTCTAAGTTCATTTTTTTGTGTTGATAATTATACCATAAAGATATTTAACTCTAACTGAACTTCATATTTTTTGTGTTAATAATTATACCATAAAGATACATAAAATCTAACTGCATAGTCTAACTTCATTTTTTTGTGTTGATAATTATACCCTAACTGCATAGTCTAACTTCATTTTTCGTGTTGATAATTATACCATGAAGATACTTAAAATCTAACTGCATAGTCTAACTTCATTTTTTTGTTGATAATTATACCATAAAGTTACTTAAAATCTAGCTGCATAGTCTAAGTTCATTTTTTTGTGTTGATAATTATACCATAAAGATATTTAACTCTAACTGAACTTCATATTTTTTGTGTTAATAATTATACCATAAAGATACATAAAATCTAACTGCATAGTCTAACTTCATTTTTATGTGTTGATAATTATTCCATAAAGATACTTAAACTCTAACTGCATAGTCTATCTTCATTGTTAGTTTTGATAATTATACCATACAGATACTTACAATCTAACTGCATAGTCTAACTTCATTTTTTTGTGTTGATAATTATACCACAAAGATACTTAAACTCTAACTGCACAGTCTATCTACATTTGTTTGTGTTGATATTTATACCATAAAGATACATAAAATCTAACTGCATAGTCTAACTTCATTTTTATGTGTTGATAATTATACCAGAAAGATACTTAAAATCTAACTGCATAGTCTAACTTCATTTTTTTGTGTTGATAATTATACCCTAACTGCATAGTCTAACTTCATTTTTTTGTTGATAATTATACCATAAAGTTACTTAAATTCTAACTGCATAGTCTAACTTCATTTTTGTTATTGATAATTATACCATGAAGTTACTTAAAATCTAACTGCATAGTCTAACTTCATTTTTTGTGTCGATAATTATACCAGAAAGATACTTAAAATCTAACTGCATAGTCTAACTTCATTTTTTTGTTGATAATTATACCATGAAGATACTTAAAATCTAACTGCATAGTCTAACTTCATTTTTTGTGTTGATAATTATACCATGAAGATACTTAAAATCTAACTGCATAGTTTAACTTCATTTTTTTGTGTTGATAATTATACCATAAAGATACTTAAACTCTAACTGCATACTATTAGTCTAACTTCATTTTTGTGTTGATAATTATACCATGAAGATACTTAAAATCTAACTGCATAGTCTAACTTCATTTTTTGTTGATAATTATACCATGAAGATACTTAAACTCTATCTGCATAGTCTAACTTCATTTTTATGTGTTGATAATTATACCATAAAGATACTTAAAATCTAACTGCATAGTCTAACTTCATTTTTTGTTGATAATTATACCATGAAGATACTTAAAATCTAACTGCATAGTGAATGAATGAATGAATGAAAGTCTTTATTTATCGAGGGTGACCCAATTAGTTTATACTAATCTTCCTTGGGGCCCTCTATAACAAATACATGATACAAAATACAAGAAAGGCAAGATACATAAGATATATGTAAACATAATAACATTGTTGGTGGTGGTAGTTTGAACGATATTTACACAATAATAAGATGAGATGATATCTATATCGAGTTTAATGTTGTTTTTCCTTTATCCATTTCATGCAATTGTTTGTAAAACTTTTCATTGTTGCACACTTCTGAATGTGCTCTGGAATATTATTCCATAAAATGGTCCCGGAGTAAGACATGCTGCCCTTGAAAAGTTCCCGATTAGGCTTAGGAACACTAAAATTAGTATCAGTTAGTGATCGAAGACTTCTGTCAGTTGAATTACGAGTAGTAAACATATCGGAAATATATGAAGGGGCAGTATTGTTCGAAACTCTATACATGAATTTGGCCTTTTGAAGTATAATTCGCTGATCAATTGTGAGGCAATTTAGTTGTTCCATAGCGGCTTGAAAAGTAATATACTGTTCACCTAAAATAACGTGACATGCCCTTTTTTGCATTATTGACTGTTGATATTTTTTCGACTTGTGTTACCCCAGATTACATTACAAAAGTCTAGATGTGGCTGTATGTAAGCTTTATAGAAAATAAATCGATAATTCAAAGGAATAAAATATTAGTCTAGCTTCATTTTTCCGGAATGAGATGTTAGTAGAGAAGGAATGTAAGAATCTGTATACAAGGATTGTCCTATGTCCATTTGTTATTTTACTTGTGCCGATTGCAGAGTTATTTAAATTTTAAAGACAATTTGATGATTTCTGATGTTTGTAGATATTTATATATATATAGTTTGTATGTATATATTTATCAGTTTTCCTTTTTACATGTATTTTATTGCCTTTTCTGCCACTTTAGTGGGACCAGGCCAATGGGAACACATTTTTATTATTTTTCAGACTGAGTATGCATTCTATTTTTCTATCAACATGTGTTGCACAGGATATTTTGTTGACCAGACAGCCAATCATTGGGCAAAAAGAACAGACTTGAGAACATACTTCTTCAATTCTGTCTCAACATGTAACATGTATGCCAATGACGCGGTGACATTAAGCAATATATCGGTAGATATGGAAATGAGCTGATGTACAAGCTTTAATTTGAATTACAGAGAAAAGATAGATTGCGTGCGCTTGTTGACATGAGTCACGTCTCAGATGCTGCAATGATAACTTAAATAGACTTGGAATAATACGTTTATACCGGTACTGTTTACAGGAAATGGGAAGCTTATATTGCTAACTTGTTTATTTATAGCTAGTGTGTACGTAACAAAGCAACAATGGATAATACAGACTCTTTTATATGGGACAACTTGGTTAGGCCTGTGCAAATGACAAGAATATTGACCTCGCTATGGTGGCCTATAGTATGTGTGTAGGTAAGAAACTTGATTTACGCGAGTCGAATGTAGCAATGCCCAATTGTTTTTGTTTTAATGACATTAGAACAGTCAAACATTCAAATCCCTGTGTCAGGATAGCGTGAGTCTGACCCAGCGTTTCAGTCACAAACTGATATTCATTTGCTAGCTGTGTCTTCTGCACCAGTGATCACGTTTCGTTTACAGGTGTTTCATTTACTTTATCGAGACACATGATTTAGTTACCGAATATTTCTTTTCTAACTCGTCTAACATGTGATGCTATAGTTTTGCTTGCCCATTCAATCATTTCTCGATCTGTTACTCTCCGAAATGCATCCATACAACTGTGGTTTTTGTTCCATTCGGATCGACAACTTCTGTAATGCCGCATGTATGCATCCTCCGCCGGACAATACCCCCTAAAAGTATAACACATATTTACCCATGACACTGCAACAATACATGAAAGCATATTCCTCATCAAAGTTAGCCCTTAATTCGTATCACATATGCTAGTAATAATATATCATGTCACGAATAATGTCATTGCATGCATCCTCCACTATAAAATATAGCATATTTCAAAAAAGTAATACGATAGTAGTAAGAAGCATGATCGTATTTGTCATCGCTGGGGATCGAGAGCCTGCTGTTATTTTTAACACTACAACTGCTTTGCAAGAAGAGAAGAACATTGTATAAACACTAAAAAAGGGGATCCATTGGAAGCAACAAACACAAACAATAGATAAAAGTAGCAACACCTCGCACGCCTCCTAGCACCGGCTTAATCGATATTCTGCTTTAAAGCCACACAGAATGGGCTTGATGATCCCAAAGGACCAGTAAGTCAAAACACTACTGGTTTGTAGTCGGGGCAACTTTAACGTATATCGTCGTAATTGTATCATTATTGCTTGTCAGAGTATCACAACGATGGACAAAGTTCTGGTAATCTGAGATATGGAATAGACAAATGTTCGTAATCAAAAGATACATATGTACAATGAAGCACTCTACGTATAATTACTTTGCTCAGATCATATGAGACTTATGGACTCTGTGATGGCGTCTACCTAAATCCTTATAGAACGGTAGCGCTTGATGTTTGTCTTTAATCTTGTCTTGTCGTACCCTTAACGGTTTATTCTCTTGTTGCTCTAGCTTCTACCAAATCATTGAGTACTTACTTTATGGCTTTCTAGGCTTTTTTTAAAGTATATATACATGATCATTTATGTGTTTTACTTATATTGCATATTGATGCTGCCTTGAGATTTTTGAGATTAAAACCTGGCGGGGATATCTTTATTTACACTATCCCGTAATGTTTGGTGCACCATAAAACCTGATTTAAATCCACCAGCGGCCCTTTTTTGCCAAGGACTGTTCCAAGGCGGTAGCTCTATTGTCAACCACTTTGTGTTTGTGATGTCTTATTTTGCCTTTTATACATCTTTACAACTGTTCTTTGTTTCTGTGTGTGTTTGTGGTTTACTGTCGTCCTTAAATGCTACTTTTCCTGTTCTATTTTTATATCTACTTTTATTCATAGTACATGATTTCTATAGACGTTAAATTAGTTTTGTATATTGCCGGAAATACCATCTTTAATTCCGATAAAGCCGACTGCTGTTTAAGACATCTTTGCAGTCGTATTAAAATGATCTGACACCTACAAGATAATCATGAAGATGACAGTTCCGTATTAAAGCATCAAATATTTCTAAAAGGTAGTGATCTCCAACTTGTCTGTTTATATTACTGGAGCTATATTTGTATTTGCTGGAAATGAATATGAAATTAATTTGAAATTAACATTTCAAGTGACGCTGTATAAAGATCCGGTTCTAAAGGAACAGCAATCATTGAGTTTTCTATTTGCAATATAGTTAAAATCATCCTGGATTAATCATGAACTTGAACTTATTTTAGAATCTTATAAACATATTCAAGTCACGTGATATTGCGTTCATGGGGAATTGCATCAAAAACAATTATGAAAGGAAAAAATATCCACTAAAAATGGTATTAAGAGTAGCAGTTATGACATTTCTGTGGAGTCTTTTAATTTAGTTCGCAAGAAGTTGATTTGTATTTAGACCTACAAAACCTACGTGCAACGTTCATAAAGCTGCTGGATACATTTAAATATATAAGTGATTTGTTAAATATATAAGTGATTTGTTAAATATATAAGTGATTTGTTAAATATATAAGTGATTTGTTAATATATAAGTGATTTGTTAAATATATAAGTGATTTGTTAAATATATGAGTGATTTGTTAAATATATAAGTGATTTGTTAAATATATAAGTGATTTATTAAATATATAAGTGATTTGTTAAATATATAAGTGATTGGTTAAATATATGAGTGATGTTTTAAATATATAAGTGATTTGTTAAATATATAAGTGATTTGTTAAATATATAAGTGATTTATTAAATATACAAGTGATATGGTTGCACATATAAAGGACACGTACACGTGCACCATGTAATACAAACTGATAAAGGAGATCCTTTGGAAGCAACAAACACAACCAAGAAATCAAATAGTAGACTCTGTTTTATTGTGTCCGTTCATGAGAGATAATGCAAGAGATGCAATGTTATGTTGATGCTTTTATAGAGGATCAACTTACTACATGTTACTGCATGCAATCTTTTTGCCACTGACCGTTTCAAGGCGGTAGCCCTATTGTCAACCCGTTTGTGTTTGTGAGGACTTATCTTGCTTGTTATTCATCTTTAAAGTTGTTCTTTATTTTTGTGAGAGATAATGCAAGAGATGCAATACCTCTCACGTCAACTATACAATAGTTGTCGCTAGCAGATATATATGTTTTAAGATAGGATACAAATTGGCTTTTATAGAGAACCAATTTACTACATGTTATGCTGATGCTGGTATAGAGGATCAACTAACTTCATGTTACTACATGCGACCATTTTTGCCACTGATCGTTCCAAGGCGGTAACCCTTTTGTGTTTGTGATGTCTTATCTTGCTTTTTATTCATCTTGAAAGTTGTTCTTTGTTTCTGTGTGTGTTTGTGGTTGACTGTCGTCCTTGAATGCTACTTTTCCTGTTCGATTTTTATATCTACTTATACTGATCGCGTCGTAAAATAAAACATGCGGTTCTGCATAATAGCAGCAATCACAAACTCTTCAAAACCATTTTTGATTTAATATATTGTACTAAGTCATGGCGGCCATCTAGGAGAGAAAATGTTCCTGCGACGGCCGCCACACATCACTAAACAACGCTAGTGTGAATGTCAATATATACTGAAAAGCGGATCTCTTGGAAGCAACAAATGCAAACAAGAGATAAAAATAGCAGACTCGGTTTTATTGAGTCTGTTCATGAGAGGTAATGTCAAGTGCAACACCTCTCACGCCTCCTAGCACCGGCGTAAGCGAAATTCTACTTTAAAGCCACAAAGATCGGGCTTGATGATCCCAAAGTACCAGTAAGTTATAACACTACAGATTTGTAGTCTGGGCGACGTTTTAAGGTCGCCACACAGCACTAAACAAACGCTAATGTGAATGTCAATATAAACTGAAAAGCGGATCCCTTTGAAGCAACAAACGCAAACAAGAGATAAAAATAGCAGACTCGGTTGTTTTATTGAGTCTGTTCATGAGAGTTAATGTCAAGTGCAACACTGCTCACGCCTGCTAGCACCGGCGTAAGCGAAATTCTACTTTAAAGCCACAAATATCGGGCTTGATGATCCCAAAGGACCAGTAAGTAATAACACTACAGATCTGTAGTGGGTCACATTAGTATCTTTCTCAGTTTGAATCCAGTATGTCATGGTTAACCCTTAACACGCTATACACGACTATAATAGCCTTTGCGTCCATTGTAAACCAAGATGAGCCTGCGAGTAAGTAATTCAGCGAAAGACCAGTCCATTATATATATGTAGCGAGCTAAGAGCAAAACTGTGTAACAAACGGTGCATTTCGATATCAGTTTATTTTAGCTGAGCTTCATATTTGATAACACCGTATGAGACAATATTATCTGGAAATCGTTCTGAAAAACCATATGTCTGATTCCTCTCTTTGATTTGGAACCTATTCACGTAATACAACGTCTAACTTTTCTGAGCAGCATTCGCAAAACAGCTGACCTAACCATATTTGACTATTTGCCGAAAATAACTAATTCGGTGTTTTGTACAATATGATAATGGTGAAAATAGAGTTTTAGAAGCAATTTCAACTTACATGCTATATCCAGGTTTTACAATAACAGTGTGTGTTGTATCATAGAAGGCAATCCTATCATTCACAACAATTGCCTTTTCTCGATCAAACTCCGGGGCCCACTCAGTCCTGGAAAAGTGAAAAGTAAGGATACTCACAATTTAAATAGCCAATGACAAAATTGGGATATCGCGGTAGTCAGATTAGAATAGAGTATATCGGGATATCGCGGTTGTCAGATTAAAATAGAGTATATTTGGATATCGCGGTTGTCAGATTAGAATAGAGTATATCGGGATATCGCGGTTGTCAGATTAGAATAGAGTATATTGGGATATCGCGGTTGTCAGATTAGATTAGAGTATATCAGGATATCGCGGTGGTCAGATTACAATAGAGAATATCGGGATATCGCGATTGTCAGACAAAATTGGGATATCGCGGTTGTCAGATTACAATAGAGTATATCGGGATATCGCGGTTTTCAGATTAGAATAGAGTATATCGGGATATCGCGGTTGTCAGATTACAATAGAGTATATCGGGATATCGCGGTTGTCAGAAAAATTGGGATATCGCGGTTGTCAGATTACAATAGAGTATATTTGAAAATGATGACTTAACATCTGCCTCATTTAACAAGATATGCAAGTGTATGTATATTTCTTTTTATTATATACCTATCAGAAATATATACAAAGTACCTTCATTTTCTTACAATGGAATACAACAACCCTTATCACGCTACAGGTTATCATATGCTACTAAAAATAGATTTTGGAAAATGTCAGATTGGAATGTTGGGGATTGCCCAGCTAGTAATACATTAAGAACAATGCATGTTTTAACATGAAATGTGAACTATCAGAATGTTTGTTTGTGCGATTGTGAACATTGTGGGTTAATTAATTAATTTAGGATTATTTCACCAGAATTTGATGCGTAATGAACACAGGTGTAGTTGTTGCAATGTACTGTACATGTTTTCATGTCTTTCCTGTTGGTGTTTTTCAGTTAATTTGACTTTATATAATTTTGTTTTAATTTGTTGTTTTTGATACATGTAAACTATTTTAATGATATGTAAAGAGGTATATAATAAAAGGATCATTACTATAGTAACTTGTTCTGAAGCTTGTATCACCTCTCGTAGGTAAATGCCAGATCAGGATCACACTCGAGGCAACGCCTCTCGTGCGATCCTGACCTGGCATTTACCTACTCGATACAAACTTCCAGAACAAGTTACTACAGTAATAATCCTATCATATTAAATGAAGGATACTGTTTCAAAAGTCAATGCATGTGTGTAACATAATTAACAAGTAATGCTCATGACGGCACGAAAGATACCATATTGCTCTGTATATGAATCTATTTAGACGTACAGGACTACATACCGACGTTCAAACTCACGTACTCCCTAACAACAAGACTAGGTATAAACCATCTGAACTCACCTACACTTATCTAAACGACTTTGTATAACAAATCTTAACTCACCTTCCCCCTGACAAATACTACGTATATACCATAGTAACTCACCTACCCCTGTCTAAAAGACTACGTATTAACCATCTTAACTCACATACCTCTGTCTAAAAGACAACGTATAAACCATCTCAACTCACCTACCCCTGTCTAAAAGACTACGTATAAACCATCTTAACTCACCTGCCCATGTCTAAAAGACTACGTATATACCATCTTAACTCACCTGCCCCTGTCTAAAAGACTACGTATAAACCATCTTAACTCACCTACCCCTGTCTAAAAGACTACGTTTATACCATCTTAACTCACCTGCCCCTGTCTAAAAAACTACGTATACACCATCTTAACTCACCTACCCCTGTCTAAAAGACTACGTATAAACCATCTTAACTCACTTACCCCTGTCTAAAAGACTACGTATATACCATCTTAACTCACCTGCCCCTGTCTAAAATACTACGTATAAACCATCTTAACTCACCTACCCCTGTCTAAAAGACTACGTATAAACCGTCTTAACTCACCTACCCCTGTCTAAAAGACTACGTATATACCATCTTAACTCACCTGCCCCTGTCTAAAATACTACGTATAAACCATCTTAACTCACCTACTCCTGTCTAAAATACTACGTATAAACCATCTTAACTCACCTACCCCTGTCTAAAATACTACGTATAAACCATCTTAACTCACCTACCCCTGTCTAAAAGACTACGTATATACCATCTTAACTCACCTGCCCCTGTCTAAAATACTACGTATAAACCATCTTAACTCACCTACCCCTGTCTAAAAGACTACGTATAAACCATATTAACTCACCTACCCCCTGACACGAATACTACGTATAAACCATCTCAATTCACCTAACCCCTGACGATAATATTACGTATAAACCATCTCAACTCACCTACACCCTGACAACAATACTATGTATAAACCATCTTAACTCACCTACCCCTGTCTAAAAGACTACGTATAACAAATCTTAACTCACCTACCCCTGTCTAAAATACTACGTATAAACCATCTTAACTCACCTAACCTTGTCTAAAATACTACGTATAAACCATCTTAACTCACTTACCCCTGTCTAAAAGACTACGTATAAACCATCTTAACTCACCTACCCCTGTCTAAAAGACTACGTATATACCATCTTAACTCACCTGCCCCTGTCTAAAATACTACGTATAAACCATCTTAACTCACCTACCCCTGTCTAAAATACTACGTATAAACCATCTTAA
Source organism: Cyrtodaria siliqua (assembly GCA_037043455.1). NCBI lineage: Eukaryota > Metazoa > Mollusca > Bivalvia > Adapedonta > Hiatellidae > Cyrtodaria > Cyrtodaria siliqua. The sequence continues at coordinate 168,901 of JAWPHD010000020.1, read as the reverse complement.
CTCACCTACCCCTGTCTAAAATACTACGTATAAACCATCTTAACTCACCTACCCCTGTCTAAAAGACTACGTATATACCATCTTAACTTCACCTGCCCCTGTCTAAAATACTACGTATAAACCATCTTAACTCACCTACCCCTGTCTAAAAAGACTAACGTATAAACCATATTAACTCACCTACCTGACACGAATACTACGTATAAACCATCTCAATTCACCTAACCCCTGACGATAATATTACGTATAAACCATCTCAACTCACCTACACCCTGACAACAATACTATGTATAAACCATCTTAACTCACCTACCCCTGTCTAAAAGACTACGTATAACAAATATTAACTCACCTACCCCTGTCTAAAATACTACGTATAAACCATCTTAACTCACCTAACCTTGTCTAAAATACTACGTATAAACCATCTTAACTCACTTACCCCTGTCTAAAAGACTACGTATAAACCATCTTAACTCACCTACCCCTGTCTAAAAGACTACGTATATACCATCTTAACTCACCTGCCCCTGTCTAAAATACTACGTATAAACCATCTTAACTCACCTACCCCTGTCTAAAATACTACGTATAAACCATCTTAACTCACCTACTCCTGTCTAAATTACACCGTATAAACCATCTTAACTCACCTACCCCTGTCTAAAAGACTACGTATATACCATCTTAACTCACCTGCCCCTGTCTAAAATACTACGTATAAACCATCTTAACTCACCTACCCCTGTCTAAAATACTACGTATAACAAATCTTAACTCACTACCCCCTGACAAAATTACTACGTATAAACCATCTCAACTCACCTACCCCTGTCTAAAAGACTACGTATAACAAATCTTAACTCACCTACCCCCTGACAAAAATACTACGTATAAACCATCTCAACTCACCTAACCCCTGACGATAGTATTACGTATAAACCATCTCAACTCACCTACACCCTGACAACAATACTATGTATACACAATCTTAACTTACCTACCCCTGTCTAAAAGACTACGTATAACAAATCTTAACTCACCTACCCCCTGACAAAAATACTACGTATAAACCATCTCAACTCACCTAACCCCTGACGATAATATTACGTATAAACCATCTCAACTCACCTACACCCTGACAACAATACTATGTATAAACCATCTTAACTCACCTACCCCTGTCTAAAAGACTACGTATAACAAATCTTAACTCACCTACCCCCTGACAAAAATACTACATATAAACCATCTCAACTCACCTAACCCCTGTCTAAAATACTACGTATAAACCATCTTAACTCACCTACCCCTGTCTAAAAGACTACGTATAAACCATATTAACTCACATACGCCTGTCTAAAATACTACGTATAAACCATCTTAACTCACTTACTTCTGTCTAAAAGACTACGTATATACCATCTTAACTCACCAGCCCCTGTCTAAAATACTACGTATAAACCATCTTAACTCACCTACCCCTGTCTAAAAGACTACGTATAAACCATATTAACTCACCTACCCCCTGACACCAATACTACGTATAAACCATCTCAACTCACCTAACCCCTGACGATAATATTACGTATAAACCATCTCAACTCACCTACACCCTGACAACAATACTATGTATAAACCATCTTAACTCACCTACCCTTGTCTAAAAGACTACGTATAACACATCTTAACTCACCTACCCCCTGACAAAAATACTACGTATAAACCATCTCAACTCACCTAACCCCTGACGATAATATTACGTATAAACCATCTCAACTCACCAACACCCTGACAATAATACTATGTATAAACCATCTTAACTCACCTACCCCTTTCTAGAAGACTACGTATAACAAATCTTAACTCACCTACCCCCAGACAACAATACTATGTATAAACCATCTTAACTCACCTACCCCTTTCTAGAAGACTACGTATAACAAATCTTAACTCACCTACCCCCAGACAACAAGACTACGTATAAATCATCTTAACTCACCTACCCCCTGACAACAAAACTACGTGTAAACCATATTAACTCACATACGCCTTTCTAAAATACTACGTATAAACCATCTTAACTCACTTACCCCTGTCTAAAAGACTACGTATAAACCATTTTAATTCACATACCCCTGTCTAAAATACTACGTATAAACCATCTTAACTCACCTACCCTCTGACAACAATACTACGTATAAAACATCTCAACTCACCTACCCCTGACAAAAATAGTACATATAAACCATATTAACTCACCGGCCCTGTCCCAATTTGAGTAAACTGATTTTGAGTGTTTTTTTATGTTTTGGCTACTTAATATTGAAAAAGTGGACACATTCATATAAGGCGGTGTGTCCACATGTTAATTTTTTTTCAAAAAATGATTTTATTGACACGTTTAACCGTTTTAGACCAAGACGTATTTGACCATTTTCCGAAATTGACCCTTTTTAAAAAAAAAATATGTTCAACATCGATCGATCATTCTGGAAAAAGACGGTGATTCTGGAGGAGACGAAACATAAAACATGTAACACTAATACAAGTGTAGTGTAACTGCGTCTATAACATTACCTTCAAGGACCGTTTTATGTTTTATGACCGCGGCCATTTTAACAGACAACATCGAGGTAAAATCCGTTGTAAACCAGTCAGAATTATGCAACAATCGTTTTAATTGGTCAATTTAAACTTATAAGCGCGCGATAACATTCTGGTTTACGAACCATAAACTCGATGAAATAACTATATCGCTTCAGCAAGGGACGCAGTCAACACTTGTATGTGAATGAAATTAAATGCCTTTACAATTGTGTCATCACAAGGACATAGGCCTAGTTCGTAGAAATATTCATGGCACGTTTACTACTGTGGTGTGTTCTGATATTTCCTTATAACTACAAAAAGAGCTATATTTCCGTATACAATAGTTTTCATTCCCTTCAGATACTGCAACCTTGATAGAATAACCTTTAAATTGAGATAATTTATGTTCTTTTTTCATTCCCTTCAGAACTTGCAACATTGACTTAATAGCTGTAAATGGATACATATTTTTTTATTCTCTTCAGAACTTGCAGCATTCAACAAAAAGAGCTATTTTTCCGTTATTCATTCCCTTCAGTTTTTTGTTGAAACGTCTGTGTTAATTTAAGGGTTTGATGTTATTCATTCCCTTCAAACTGTTGTCGAAACATCTGTGCTAATTTAAGGGTTTGATGTTTTTCATTCCCTTCAAACTGTTGTCGAAACGTTGGTGCTAATTTAAGGTTTTCATGTTATTCATTCCCTCCAATTTCTTGTGAAAATGTAAGTGCCCAATCAAAATTATTATTAATTTAAATTAATATTAATTTAAATTGGGATAAATTCCTTTTCAATCCCTTCCTATTTTGCAACAGTGAAAGTGACCAGATTTCAAAAACGCCCAAAACACCGCAATTCATCATCATGTTACGTGTCCAGATTTCAAAAACAGGCAAAAATGCCTATTGCAACAACATGATCTGTGTCCACATTTCCAAAAACTTGATATTTTACCCCCAAAAAGTAATCCAAGCCCCCTTTTCTATGTATTTGTCCCCAAAGGAGACCCTTTCCCCGGAATATACTTTCCATGTGTCACATTATAACAACTTCTAAAATGTGGACACGGCTCTAAAAGGCGGTGTGTCCACATTTAAAAAAAATACACTTTTCTTAGGAAAACCATACTTTTTTAAAATGTGGACACAGCTATATAAGGCGGTGTGTCCACATTTAAAAACAAGACACCTTTCTTAGGAAAAACGTGTTTTTTTAAAATGCGGACACACCGCCTTATAGAGCTGTGTCCACATTTTAAAAAAGCATGTTTTTCCTAAGAAAAGTGTCTTTTTTTGAAATGTGGACACACCGCCTTATAGAGCTGTGTCCACATTTTAAAAAAGCATGTTTTTCCTAAGAAAAGTGTCTTTTTTTGAAATGTGGACACACCGCCTTATAGAGCCGTGTCCACATTTTAAAAAAGTATGGTTTTCCTAAGAAAAGTGTCTTTTTTAAAATGTGGACACACCACCTTATAGAACTGTGTCCACATTTTTAGATCACCTGAGCCGAAGGCTCAAGGTGATCTATTGGGATCACTCTGCGTCCGTCGTCCGTCCGTCCGTCGTCGTCGTCGTCGTTAACTTTTCTTCAAACGACTTCTCCTCAGAAACCGCTTGGCTAATTTTGACTAAACTTCACAGGGATGATCCTTAGATGAATGCTTTTTAGATTTGTTAAAATTAGGTCAGCGTAAAATCTAAGATGGCCGCCATTGCCATATATAGTCGAAACCTTAAAAAATCTTCTTCTCCAGAACCGCAGGACAGATTTCAACAGTTTTTCTTTTAAAATGATCGCCAACGCCTAGACTATCAAGTTTGTTCAAATAAAGTCCCCGGTGTCAAAAATGGCCGTGCCCCGGGGATCCAAAGTTTGTATATTGAGATTTTGCATGTTTTTCATATAGACATATAGGAAAAAACTTTAAAAAATCTTCTTCTCTGAAACCACAAGGCACAGAGCTCTCATGTATTACATGTAGCATCAGCTTATGGTCCTCTACTAAGTTTGTTCAAATGGTGACCCTGGGGTCAAACTTGTCCCCGCCCCGAGGGGTCACAGTTTTACATAGACATATATAGGAAAACAAAATAAAAAATCTTCTTCTCGGAAACTACAAGAGCCAGAGGTTTAATGTTTTGCATTTACTATAAGCATATGATTCTTGAGCAAATTTGTTCAAATGGTGACCCTCGGGTCACATTTGACCCCGCCCCAAGGGTCACATGTTTTGCATAGACATGTATAGGGAAAAACTTAAAAAATCTTCTTCTCTGAAACTGCAAGAGCCAGAGGTTTAATATTTTGCATTTGCTAGAAGCTTATGGTCCTCTACCAAGTTTGTTCAAATGGTGACCCAGGGGTCACATTTGGCCCCACCCCGGGGGTCACAGTTTTACATAGGCTTGTAAAGGGAAAAACTGAAAACAATCTTCTTCTCGGAAACCACAAGAGCCAGAGGTTTAATATTTTGCATTTACTATAAGATTATAGTCCTTCACCAGGTTTGTTCAAATGGTGACCCTGGGGTCACATTTGGCCCTGCCCCGGTGGTCACAGTTTTACATAGACTTGTATTGGGAAAAACTTAAAAAATCTTCTTCTCTGAAACTACAAGAGCCAGAGGTTTAACATTTTGCATTTACTATAAGATTATGGTCCTTTACCAATTTTGTTCTATTGGTAACCCTGGGGTTACATTTGGCCCCGCCCCAGGGGTCACATGTTTTACATGGACTTGTATAGGGAAAAACTTAAAAAATCTTCTTCTCCGAAACTGCTTGAGCCAGATGATCAATATATTGCATTTGATATAAGCTTATAGTCCTCTACCAAGTTTGTTCAAATGGTGAAGCTAGGGTTACATGTGACCCCACCCCAGGGGTCACATGTTTTACATAGACTTGTATAGGGAAAAACTTAAACAATCTTCTTCTCTGAAACTGCTTGAGCCAGATGTTCAATATTTTGCATTTTCTACAAGCTTATGATCCTTTACCAAGTTTGTTCAAATGGTGACCCTGGTGTCAAATTTGGCCCCGCCCCGGGGTCACAGTTTTACATAGACTTATATAGGATTTTTTTAAAAATCTTCTTCTCTGAAACTACAAGAGCCAGAGGTTTAATATTTTGCAATGGTCCTTTACCAAGTTTGATCAATGGTGACCCTGGGGTCATATTTGGCCCCGCCCCCGCGATCACAGTTTTACATAGACTTGTATAGGGAAAAATTAAAAAAATCTTCTTCTCTGAAACTGCAAGAGCCAGAGGTTTAATAATTGCATTTACTATGCACTTATGGTCCTTTACCAAGTTTATTAAAATGGTGACCCGGGTCACATTTGGCTCTGCCCCAGGGGTCTTATGTTTTACATAGACTTGTATAATCTTATGTTTTACATAGACTTGTATAGGGAAAAACTTAAAAAATCTTCTTCTCTGAAACCACAAGGCACACAGCTCTCATATATTACATGTAGCCCTTGGGTCACATTTGGCCATGCCCCAGAGATTACACCTTCATTTTGTCTTTGATCTTTACCAAACTTTGTCAGTGTCTTTATTTCAATGTTGGTAAACAACAGAGGCCACATTTCTTGAACAATCTTAACCAAACTTGCACAGATTGTATATGATCATAAGATTTCGAAGAAGTTCGATAATGGACAATTACTCAGGTGATCGATATAGGGCCATCTTGGCCCTCTTGTAGAAGTTGTTATAATGTGACACATGGAAGGTATATTCCGGGGAAAGGGTCTCCTTTGGGGACAAATACATAGAAAAAGGGGCTTGGATTACTTTTTGGGGGTAAAATATCAAGTTTTTGGAAATGTGGACACAGATCGTCTTTGTGTTTTACGCATTTTTCGCAGTTTTTGAAAAATGGACACGTTCAATGTTTCAAGTTCTGAAGGGAATGAAAAATAATATTTTTCAATTTACAACATATTTAGTAGAATGCCGGCATGTTCTGAAGGGAATACAAATTAATATTCTCCATTTACAGCTATTTAGTCAATGTGGCAAGTTCTGAAGGGAATGAATAATATCATTTTTTGATATTTGTTTAACATGCCTTATATAAACGTGTCCATGCGGTCCTTTTCATTCATTTGGTTCATTAAGACGTGCTCGACCTCTAGTCCAATGAAAAACGTCGTTATATAATGGTAGCCGTGAAAATAGACTGGTTTAAAACCCATTACTAAGAGCAAAATAAGTGCAAAAATCAGTTTACTCAAATTGGGACAGGGCCAACTCACCTACCCTTGTCTAAAATACTACGTATAAACCATCTTAACTCACCTACCCCTGTCTAAAATACTACGTATAAACCATCTTAACTCACCTACCCCTGACACCAATACTACGTATAAACCATCTTAACTCAACACCCTGTCTAAAGACTACGTATAAAAAATCTTAACTCACCTACCCCTGTCTAAAATACTACGTATAAACCATCTTAACTCACCTACCCCTGTCTAAAATACTACGTATAAACCATCTTAACTCACCTACCCCCTGACACCAATACTACGTATAAACCATCTTAACTCACCACCCTGTCTAAAGACTACGTATAAACAATCTTAACTCACTACCCCTGTCCAAAGACTACGTATACTTTTTTTAACTCACCTACCCCCTTACAAGAATACTACGTATACACCATCTTAACTCACCTACCCCTGACAAAAATAGTACATATAAACCATCTTAACTCACCTAACACTGTCTAAAATACTACGTATAAACCATCTTAACTCACCTAACACTGTCTAAAATACTACGTATAAACCATCTTAACTCACCTACCCCTGACAAAAATACTACGTATAAACCATATTAAAAAAAGAGTATGATAATGGACCTTTGGAAACGGCCGAGCACGACACATACGAAATATTGCAGTCTCGGTTTGATTGGGACTGTTCATGAGTGGTAGTGAAATATGCTAGCTACCGCTCACGCCCTCTAGCCCCGGGTTGAGCAGAATTTAACTCACCTACTCCTGTTTAAAAGACTACGTATAAACCATCTGAACTCACCTACCCCCTGACAACAAGACTACGTATAAACCATCTGAACTCACCTACCCCCTGACAACAAGACTACGTATAAACCATATTACCTCACCTACCCCTGACAAAAATACTACGTATAAACCATCTGAACTCACCTATTCCCTGACAACAATACTACTAAACAGAATGAACTCACCTACCCCCTGACAACAATACTACGCATAAACCATCTTAACTCACCTACCCCCTGACAACAATTCTACGTATAAACCATCTTAACTCACCTACCCCCTGACAACAATTCTACGTATAAACCATCTTAACTCACCTGACCCTGTCTGAAGACTACGTATAAACTACCAACCTACTACTGAGCATACTTTAACACGGTGTCTGGTATATGTACCGGGAGGTAGGTGTCTGGTATATGTACCGGGAGGTAGGTGTCTGATATATGTACCGGGAGGTAGGTGTCTGGTATATGTACCGGGAGGTAGATGTGTATAGGCCAACGAAACAGTTTGTTACAGATATATAAACAAGGTGTGCATACCACTAGTTAAGCGTCCATATACGAGCAACTATTGGAAAACCCCAACTTGTGAATACATTTAACGAAATGTTCTTGACAAATCATCGCTTTTGATGCATGTTCCACGGACAATTCTTAGCAAACCACCACTGACGAATATATGTTATACGAGCAATTATTGGCAAACCACAACTGATGAATACACGTTTCGTAGACAATACTTGACAAACCGCAACTTTGGAATGCATGTTCTACAAGCAACATTTGACTCACCGCACTGTGTGTATACATACAGTTGCCTACCATCGCACTGTGTGTATACATACAATTGTCTACGAGCAACACTTTTTTAACATGATATTGTTTGACCTTCACTTTACTTACCTATTTATGTACTTTCCAAGATCTAGATCACTAGAAGCATTTACTGTTCCCCAGGATTTTATGAAATAGTTTGTTTGAAAAAAGAATCCAGCAGCCTCTTTTTCTTTTCCCGCCAAATCGTTACGAAGTAACAAGTCTCTCTAAAAAGATATAATCCAATTTAATATCTTATCTTGCTAACCATCATAATGAACTATCAGAAATGTGGTGGTGTAGTTCTCGTGAAATTAGAGAAATATCAGAATCCAGGTGATGAAATGTTTGAGAAGTTGGCGGACACTATACCTGCCAGGCAAATTATAACTATACGAGGGATGTTACCACCTCGCGCCTTCTACCCTCATCCACGCCTTCCACTCCAAGCTCCGAAGTCCATACCCAATGATGGCCTATCATGGCCCTTTATTTTATTTTTATTACCATGATGCCTATACCTGTCTTATAGTTGTAAACATTGTAATTCACATGTTTTCAAGTTTGAAAACCGTGTTTATCAACTACACACCCCTACATTTTGAATCACCAAACAATGTATTTTATACGGGCACTTCATACATTTAAAAGCAAACGTTAAGCCATGGATAATCAAAGCTGCACAGCACTGACATATTGTCGCAAACGGTCAGCCATGGATAATCAAAGCTGCACAGCACTGACATATTGTCGCAAACGGTCAGCTGCACAGCACTGACATATTGTCGCAAACGGTCAGCCATGGATAATCAAAGCTGCACAGCACTGACATATTGTCGCAAACAGCACTGACATATTGTCGCAAACGGTCAGCCATGGATAATCAAAGCTGCACAGCACTGACATATTGTCGCAAACGGTCAGCCATGGATAATCAAAGCTGCACAGCACTGACATATTGTCGCAAACGGTCAGCGTGTTCCCCGTAACGTAACGAGAGCATGTATGCACAGGAGTAAGACTAACTCAAGTACTGAACAGTCAAATATAAATGTATATCATATATGTTAAGATACCATAACAATTAAGTATGCAATTACAATAAAAGCATTAAGCGCAACCACTAAAGTAGGTATACAAGTCGAACAAAAAATTAGGTTTCACAGAATATACGCTAAAAGCAAAGCATGTGACATCACAAACACAAACGGATTGACACTAGGGTTGCCGCCATAAACTTACCATAAGCTGTTTCAGGGTTCTGCCTCCGCTTGGAATGAGGTACTCGTCAAAGTCTAGGACACTAATGTATGTGTAGCCCTTTAATCGTTCTGCACAGTCGTAGGAGGTCAATAAGCCATCACGGAATGTCTGTCTAGATTTGAATGCAGGATTCCGGTGATCTATATCTAAAGTAAATACTACTTTAGTGGCCCATGTCAACTAAATAAGAACGGCTGTAATTGGTCAACAAAACAGTTTAGGAAATCCGACGTTTAGATCACAAAAGTAAACTCATGGGCTTGGTTAAATTATACTGACATACGGAACGTCGGCGGTTCTACCAAGGTGCTCGCCCGTGCACAAAAATTTCCCGGTGGAGCACCTAGCGTCTTCCTTCACCAATGGAAGCTGGAAAGTCGCCATACGACCTTATCTGTTGATGTGACTATAAACTCCTTTCCATTTCAATTCTAAAACTTTATTAATGGACATGAAATAACTCGAGAATTCATACATAGTGATAAATATGTTATCTTTAAAATTATCTATTTAATATATGAATGTGTAGTTATTTTTGAAAGTATGGCTGAAAATGAAATTAGATCTATTTTGACTGTTATCGAAAAATTAGGATGGTCACTCCCGATTCAGATTTGGGCAATTTTTCATTACAATGCACTTGCATGGAACTTTCAGGCAAGGGGTGTCATATTAATCGATAATTTTAAAGGCTATAATGTAGGGCAATGGATAAATCTGTATTATATGCGACCTACTTACGATCCACCGACACTAGTAAGCGTACATATTTGCGATACATAAGTAGAAAGTAGTGGTCCCCAGCTATGTTCCATTGTTGAATTAATTAAAATATTTCATTACATATTGAATGTATACTATGCCAAAATGTATTAGTACTGTAGAGACATGTGCTGTGTGATATCAGTACGTTAATAACTTGTGATGTGTGCATTACTTTGTCATATAACGATGGACAAACTTAAACAAACATGATGTATGCTCAATAATGATGTCGTCATATGACCGTAGCTTTTGGCGCGACTACAACATCTAATTCAATTCAATTCATGTTAAAAAATTCCTCTTACGTAGTTTTCAAAACGTGCTACGCTTTGCGTAATGCTGGCCCAGTCAGGTAGAACAGTCTAAAATTATATTTAAAGTACGAGTACTGTTTCCATAATGTAAGCTGTTATTTAATTTGACCGCATACTGTGCTATTTTGGGACTTCGGGCAAAAGGGAAAAAAATGGTGATAACATTGTAACGTTCTAGATGAATTGCTCTTGATGTGCATGCATTCCAGATACAAGATACAATTTTATTTAAAGTCGGTATGGCATATAAACTTAAACATTAGCTATGAATAGCTATTGACCGACATAATGAACCATTGATAATTTTCTCTTAATTTAAATGCGTTCCAGACACCTTGGTAATTATATACGCACGTTTATATAGCTTGCCGTCTTCCTCTTTCTTTTCTTATAATTTGATCTCTTGTTTAACAATTCTAACAATCATGTAATTCTTATTAGGTCATTAGGCTTCAAATGATTCAGATATAGATATCAATGTTTTTTATTTTTATTTTATTATTATTATTATTAGTGTTGTTGTTTTGTTTTTTAATTCTTTTTAAGTAGTTTTTTATCATTATTAAAACATTTGGACAGGCAGAGGAAGGGTGTATATGTCAACTTACCTTTACCCGGTTGGAAGTACGGAAAGAAATCTACCAAACCAGTACGCTCGTAGTATTTGAGAGTGGCCAATGCATCTTTATTTAAACTTTTATCTGCGTACGTTATGACCTTATCAACACCAAGATACTTCATCGCCTCTAGCCATTCAATAAGACTTTCACTGCCGAGAGAGCCGTAGGCAATCTTAGTACAGATACCTGACAAATTAATTGCAAATAATTAATTCAAAATGATACAGTTTGACATTATTATAGTTATATAACAAACGCGTGAAAAGGCGCAATGTATACGTGTAATACAATGATAAGCACAGAGTAGTTCAGATACCTGAACCTAGCCGATAAGCCTAGATTTGGGATTATTTATAAGTTACTGCAATCTCCCATTAAATCTACTGATCTATAATAATATTGTTATAGAGTCTCCGTGGCCGAGTGGTTAACGACGTTGCGTTGTAAACCTTCTCGCCTCTTACCGCTGCGGGTTGTAAGTGACGAAGTGTCAATGGCGGGAGGTTCTACTGGTTCTACAGTTGTAAGTGACGAAGTGTCAATGACGGGAGGTTCTACTGGTTCTACAGTTGTAAGTGACGAAGTGTCAATGGCGGGAGGTTCTACTGGTTCTACAGGAATACCGGTTCTACCCAGTAAAAGTGGGTGGTCTGCCTCCACCACAAAAGAAAAATCGACCGTCATATATAACCTGACATGTTTTGAAAATGTCGTAAAACATCATACAAACAAACATACAAACGACATTGTTTAGGATAATATAAATATGTTACTATACAAATTATTACAGCTACATATTGTAATTTTGCTTACCTAACGTGTTCTGTTCACGCAATGGATAGACTATTTGTGTATATGGAATGCGGTTGCCAAAACACGTAAAGTTGCCGAAAGAAATACCAACGTGTACAGGACGTTTGCCGATCGTCAGCTGTGGAACAGGACAGACGTAGTAAAACATCCGAATTTTACTAGGCAGTAGTTTTTTAAAATACTGATAACTGTTTTGAATCACCGTGTTATCTGAATATTTAAAACAACACTTGACTTGATTCTCATACTTGGAATAACTGTACCACTGTCCCAGAATGCGTACATTGTCCCAAGACGCACTACTAGAGTTACCCATAATGCCACTTAACAGATAAAAATGCGGTAACTTTCCGCTTAGGAATGTTGGTTTTTGAATCCATTGACCTTGAAAATAATAAAATCTCGTGTCAGTTTTACGATATGAATTTAGTTGACTAGTTGGTCGATTATTTGTTTTACCCATTTGAATCGGTGATCTCTCAGTGTCATAACTACTTTTTTGCTTTTCTTTTGGCTCTGTATCGTTTGTATTCACTTGTATAGTGTTATTTTCTTTTGGCTCTGTATCGTTTGTATTCACTTGTATAGTGTTATTTTCTGGTGGCTCTGTATCGTTTGTATTCACTTGTATAGTGTTATTTTCTTTTGGCTCTGTATCGTTTGTATTCACTTGTATAGTGTTATTTTCTGGTGGCTCTGTATCGTTTTTATTCACTTGTATAGTGTTATTTTCTTGTGGCTCTGTATCTTTTTTATTTACTTGTATAGTGTTATTTTCTGGTGGCTCTGTATCGTTTGTATTCACTTGTATAGTGTTATTTTCTGGTGGCTCTGTATCGTTTTTATTCACTTGTATAGTGTTATTTTCTTGTGGCTCTGTATTGTTTTTATTCACTTGTATAGTGTTATTTTCTGGTGGCTCTGTATCGTTTGTATTCACTTGTATAGTGTTATTTTCTGGTGGCTCTGTATCGTTTGTATTCACTTGTATAGTGTTATTTTCTGGTGGCTCTGTATCGTTTGTATTCACTTGTATAGTGTTATTTTCGTAGTAACTCTCTTGAATGAGTTTATTATCTTCAAGCAATGTCCGGATTTCTTTGTCTAACTCGGGTTCTTTATTACTCGGCTGCTTGCTTTGTTCATTATACGTGTTACTGTATGCGCCTTGTTCTAGATGACTAATGCTAGAACTTCTTAAAACTGAACGTATCCGATCGTCAACCGTGTATAGGTGTGGTCCTGCTGCGTGTTGTTTTGCTGTGTGTTGTTCTGCTGTGTGTGGTCCTGCTGTGTGTTGTTTTGCTGTTTCACCTCCTGGAGCATTATTACTGTTGATTTCGTTAATCTTGGGCTGTAAACCAAAGTGATAGATGCCGTTTGCAATACGCACCTAGAATAGAAAACTATGAAACATCTACAGCAAAAAAAAACACACCGCCATGAATCAATATATTATATATGTGTAACTGAAAATAATAAAGATGTAGTTAAATGTATATATAATACAATGAATTCCCCCACGCCATTGTACAAGCATACGGTTTAAAAAACAACAACATATTAAGCCGATATTTTGATTTAAATAAAAAATGTGCTTTTCAGATCCTTTGCTGAAATTAGTATAGGAAACAAAACACAAAGCGTCCCCAGTTATTTCTTCTCGTTCCAGTGCAACTACACAAACTTAAAAAATATATCCATCCGTCTCCCGCCTGGAAAATATTAATGTCCCCAAGCAGACCAATACCCTGTTAAATCAAGGAGCAAAACATGTACAGACCGGTGAATACGCACATTGCTTTTATTATTTGTCCTTTAAGGTGCGTTACTGCGAATGTAAATCGTAAATAATCATTATATTGAAATACAGTTTTCAGCATTTCGGTCAATATTATTTATCTTCCTCATGATAAATGGTCTTGTTGTGCAATAAAGTATAGATTTTGACTGTTTTAAAACTCACGGTTTCTCGTTAGTTTTTCTGTATAATGGCATTTGTTCAATCATTATAAGTCAAAATGATACAGGATTAATAAATTGAAATGGTAGTTTTAAATATTGATAATACTTCAAGATTGTCATGTGACCCTTATCATGTTTAGTTCTTTAATTTCCTGATCGTTTCGCACTAAGTCTATTGTTTACAGGAACGACAGTGAGATAGCATTGTTACGTACTTATTTGTTAGCTGTCGAAGGAGGATACTGATGATGTAATGTGTGTGTTGGTGATGTCAGGGGGCTGTTGGTGATGGCACAGGGGTTTTGCATAGCTGTCAAGGCCCAATGGAAGCCAGTAGTGAGATGGGTTCCTAGGACGGCTTCCCTTTGGTTACGGGTCCAGGGGAAACCCCACTAAAGCTCGAGGCGTACGGTATGTGGTTGAACTATAATGTGCCATAAGAACTTCATCACGCAAGATATGTTTGTGGATGAACGCTTTGAGGTATGTCTAAGATTACATACATTGCCGAAGATAAGCGGCAAGTCGCGAGTACGGTGCCGATGTGTGTCGTCAATATACGGAATCCATTCCATACGGAAATATGGGTTAAACTATACTAACTGTATCGATTTTAATGTTAAAATATACTAAATTTGGGTTTTTTTTCTTCAGAAAGCTTGAGAACGTAGAATGTATACGAGTGAGCGTGTTTTTTCAGAAAGCTTGAGAACGTAGAATGTATACGAGTGAGCGTGATTTAACACACAATTGCGTTGGCGATGTCACAGGGGTGTTGGTGATGTCACTGGGGTGCTGGTGATGTCACGCGGTATTGGTGATGTCTCAGAGATGCTGTTGATGCCACGTGGGTATTGGTGATGTCACGTGGGTATTGGGGATGTGACGGGGTGTTGGTGATGTCACTCGGTTTGCTGGCGATGTCCCAGGGGTGTTCGGGATGTCACGTGGTTGTTGGTGATGTCACGGGGTTGTTGGCGATGTCACCTGTATTTTGGTGATGTCACAGGTGTGTTAGCGATGTCTAGGGGTGTTGATGATGTCACTGGTGTGTTTGTTGGTGATGTCACTGGTGTGTTGGCGATGTCACGTGGATGTTGATTATGTCACGTGGATGTTGGTGATGTCACGTGACACGGAAGCGTTGGTGATGTTACGTGCGTCTTGGTAATGTTACGTATGCATGTGTTGGTGGTAGATTGTCTGTGTTTTGGAACTTGTGTCTTGGTAATGTTAAGTATGTCTTGACAATGTTACGTATGTGTTAGCACTGATGCGTATATGTCACCACTGTTACGCATATTTGTTGGCGGTGGAACGTACGTTCTGAAACTGGTACGTTTGTGTTGTCGATGGCAATGTTTTAAGCATTGTTACGTATGTGGTGGAACGTGTGTATTTGCGTTGCGGTGGAATGTATGTGTTAGCCGTAAAACGTGTGTGTATGGGATGGAACATGTGGGTTGGCAAGTGAAAAGTGTGTGCCAGGGTTAAACGTGTATGTTGGCTGTGGTAGGTGTGTCTTGGCTGTAGAACGTGTGTGTTGGCGGTGGAACATGAGTGTTGGCGTCGGATGTGGGTAGAACACGTGTGTTGGCGGTCGGATGTGTGTGTCATGGGTAGAACATGTGTGTTGGCGGGCGGATGTGTGTGTCATGGGTAGAACATGTGTGTTGGCGGGCGGATGTGTGTGTCATGGGTAGAACATGTGTGTTGGCGGTCGGATGTGTGTGTCGTTGGTAGAACATGTGTGTTGGCGGGCGGATGTGTGTGTCATGGGTAGAACATGTGTGTTGGCGGGCGGATGTGTGTGTCATGGGTAGAACATGTGTGTTGGCGGACGGATGTGTGTGTCATGGGTAGAACATGTGTGTTGGCGGGCGGATGTATGTGTCATGGGTAGAACATGTGTGTTGGCGGGCTGATGTGTGTGTCGTGGGTAGAACATGTGTGTTGGCGGGCGGATGTGTGTGTCGTGGGTAGAACATGTGTGTTGGCGGGCGGATGTGTGTGTCGTGGGTAGAACATGTGTGTTGGCGGGCGGATGTGTGTGTCGTGGGTAGAACATGTATGTTGGCGGTAGAACATGTGTGATGACGTTGACACGTGTTTGTTGGCGGTAGAACATGTGTGATGACGTTGACACGTGTTTGTTGGCGGTAGAACATGTGTGTTGGCGGTGGAACGTGTGTGTCTTGAGTGGAACCTGTGTCGTGTGTGGAACATGTGTTGGCGTTGAGACGTGTGTGTTGGCGGTGGAACGTGTATGTTGGAAAGCAAGGCAATCATAGATTGATGGTTTGTATATATATAATATGAAACAATTAATACATATGAATCCCACACTTAACAGTGTGGCAGCACTATAAAGTAGAGCAGTGAGCTCACCGTTACAATATTCCACTTTTTAGTATTTATTGTTGACAGCGACGTTAAACAAAATACATACATACAGAGAAAGCTGAAACAACTCACCTTTGGGATGTCAGGTGCAAAATTATAATAAAGAAGTCCAACGCACAGAGTCATTACGACGATAGACAGCCTTATTGTACGGTTTGTAAAGTACGTGTTCCATGGCAACATAATCCCTTCACTCGTGTGTTTATGTCGCACGATACTAGTTGCTGATAGTTACAATGCCTGCCAATAACCCAGCTCCAATAACCTACTGTTTCTGTAGATAGTAGCACTTTTCGTCACTGAATAACAATCGACTCTACTCGCTGATAATAATAGTTCCCATCAATAACCGACTGTAGTGGCTTACAGTAACAATTCCCGTCACTGAAAAAGCGACCGTATTCACGATTAACAGCAATTCCCGTCAATGAAAAAAGCACGACTTTTGCCGCTTCTAGGTACAACTCCCGTCACTGAAAAAGTGACCGTATATTATGAAGTAGAAAATCCCTGTATATTAACACCTTGAATAAGTAATTCAAAATCAGATTGACTTTAAACCTGCTTGCAAAAATATATAAAATATAATTTGGAGCTTTTAACGTGTCTTCGTTATTCTTTAATATGTTAAAATTTGTTATTAATGCATTAACACTTATTAATACGCAACAATTTTCTTTGAACTATTAAAATAATATGTGTAGTGTCGAAAAATCTAACCGGACTCCGCGAGTTTTGTAATAAACAAAACGTTAAGGGTCAATTTGCCATGGGCAATTGAAAACATTATCAGTAGTACGATCGGGACATTTCAAATTGCTTCTTAATAATTATTTTTCATTTTAATGACCGCCTGTTTATTATAACATCATTATTATTGACAGTATAATTATTATTCACGTTATTACGTGGGTTCGTCATTTTCATAAGTTAATGATTAAAGAGGTCGCGTGTAACCAAATATTGTTTTGATGGCCTGTGTTGATATTGAGGTTTGAATAAAAATAAACACTTCGATGTTAAATGTGAAAGCTAAACTCACGCTTTACATAACTGCTTATGTAGTTAAATGTTTGAAGCAATATCTGTGAAAAGCGAGAATAAGATTTTACTTGATGACGTAGAAAACTTTGAACTTGTAAATTAATCCGCAGGTAAATGTATTTATCAATTATCTGGCAATAGTTGTGCAGCTATACAATTCAGATTTACCTCATTTCCCCGTGCAGTCACGCAGTGGTAAAAGTAGTATCTACGCCATGCAAAAAACACTTAATTTTACCTACAAATTAGTAGCGGTTTCGAAAATATGTTTCCTGCGGGACTATCAAGAAGTGTTCATATGATGTTTAAGAGATAAATGTGTTAATTGATAATACTACTAAAAAGGGTGACCATTCATCTTGAAATGATTATGTAGTTAAATGTTTTAAGCAATAAAGTAATATGAATTTTAGGCACTGCCTAAGACCGAGCAGAGCTCTTAAAATTAATACCCACATGATATATCGGACCGCATGTAAAATTTAACTTGTAAACCAAATATTTTACTCTTAATAATTATTCTATATTGTTGTGATAAAATACTAACCTATCTTATGTTTCTTGTCAATCAACATATGAGTAAATTAATTGACTATTCATAATTTCGATCATCAAAGTCAGCTGACCAAGCAATGGCCTAGGCATTTGACACACCTCTAAATTGTGGTAGGTGGTAAACTCAAACTCGATCTTTATCATAGTTTGTTTGTTTGTATGGTGTTTTACGTCATTTTCAACACATGTAAGGTTATATACTAGTATGACGCTCGATTTTTTTTGTGTTGAGGCATCCACCCACTTTTCCTGGGTAGAACCAGTACTGTAAACCTCCCGTCATCCGTAAGAATCGACACTTCCTCACTTACAAATCGAGCTCCCAGTGTAATTCGAACCCGCAGCGATCAGAGGTGAAGGTTTAGAATGCAACGTCGTTAACCATTCGACCACGGAGACGCTTCGTCTTTATCATAGATGTTCAACCAAGTTTATTGTAAAAGTTAAGGTATTTACGGTGTAATTTTTTTTAAAACCAAATTTTGAAAATTATCTTATTTTTACTCTTTCAACACAAGAGGCACCTTTCCTGGGTTTCTATTGTTTTCCAGAGAGAATTATTTTTTATCAGACATATATTTTTGGCAGCTACTACAAACAGTGTCATTGGACATTTTCAATTCAGTTCTTCTTTCTAGACAAATTTCGCATTTAGAAAAAACGTACGACATCTGTTCTATTTCAAAGGCAAGTATAGCACCCATAGCAAGGTTGAATTTTTCATCTTTCTGTAATGGTGCAACTTCTGGTATGTCATTTATTTGATATGTTTTGATAATATACCTTTTTTCCCGTTTATTTCTCATTTCCCATTTCTTTGATTCTGACTGTGTTTCGTTTTCAAGAGGTTTTGATTCCTAGTTTCCTACATAAAGACATGGGCGTACCTGGGCATACGCACTGACGCACGTGCGTACATGCTATTAAAGAAGCAAACAAATAAAAAGGTCTAAAATGCGAAAAATGCAATAAAAACTGAAGGTATATGGAGCAGAAATTTGGGGTTTTACAAAGTCAAAAGAGATCGAAAGAATACATTTGAAATTTTGTAAATACTTGTTAAGGGTTAAAACGTCTCCTAGTAATTCCGGTATTTATGGAGAACTAGGTAGATGCCCATTGTATATTTTAAGGTATGAACAAATAATAAAGTATTGGAGTAAGGTGGTCGATTCAAAGAACATTTTAATATCAACTTTTTATAAAGATGCTGTGAGAGATTGTGAAAGAGGAATGAAGAATTGGGCCAGCAATGTTAAAACCATTATAACTGACTGTGGCTATAATTATGTTTGGAATGACCCAACTTGTATTGATATGAAATCTTTTCATTTGTTGATTAAACAAAGTTTAATAGATTGTTTTGTTCAAAAATGGAACACTGATGTTAAAAATAATCGAATTTTATGTTTGTATAGACATTTTAAAACCTCATTCTCATATGAAGTGAATTTAGATATATTGCCGTTGAAATTAAGAACTGCCATGTCGAGGATAATATTATCCTCCCACAGACTTAGAATTGAAACTGGCAGATATTCACAAAATAGAACTGATAGAAATCAGAGATATTGTACATTGTGTAATAGTACAGACTTAGAAGATGAATATCATTTTATTTTAATTTGTCCTTTGTACGAACAATTACGTAAACTATATGTTAAAAAATATTATTACAGACATCCAAGTGTTTTTAAATTTATTCAGCTGATGCAATCTTCAAGCCAGCAAGAGCTTTTTAGATTATCTAGGTTTGTTAGGGAAGCATTTATTATTCGCAATACTACAATGTATAATGAGTAAAAAATGTATGTTCATCCTCATTGGACATGACATGTAAACTATTAAAACTTAAAAGTTTACATGAAAATATGTAATAGGAATAGTTAAATCATTATAACAGGGTAAATACGTGATTCAGAGTGAATGTGTGAGACATTTCGGGCGTCAGAGTGAATGGGTGAGTTGTATGAGTGTTTAGTATGTATGATTGTGTGTTTGTACTTTTATATATATGTATTTTGGGCGTTCTGTTGTAATTTTTTTTTTTACCTCGAATTGCAGCAGAACGACCCCAAAATAAACACATATATAATAAATCACCATGAAATGGTGATTTTACTTGATTTATTAAAACTTTTTTAAAATAGGGGTAGTGAAGATTGCAAGTTTAATTTTTTTTAAATAAATCACCATGAAATGGTGATTTTACTTGATTTATTAAAACTTTTTTAAAATAGGGGTAGTGAAGATTGCAAGTTTAATTTTTTTTATAAGTTATCAAAATTATAAAAATATTGCTTTTTTGTAATATGATTATAAAATGTTTCTTTAATACAAAACAAATTTGTTGATTTGTTATCAAAATTACACCCAAATCAACGAATAAACACGAATATAATAAAATATGATTTTTTACTAGAAAATCAAATTTCTATATGTCTCAGCCTAATACATTCAACAATATACGGCTTTACTACTTCCCAGTATCTATGTCTTAATCTAACTATATGAGCACCACAACCAACACAAATTTGATATTTTGCACTTGTACCTTTTCCACATTTTAGACATGGTACAACTTTACTTTGCTTTATTCTGAATTTATGCAAACTGCAGTAGTTTGAATCTTTTGTTGGTTTATTTTTACAAGGTTCGTGATCTCCAACTTTGAGAAATTGGCAAATGTTTTCAATTTTCTTAGTGTTTTCCATTTTCTTTTTCTTGTTATAATAAATATTTTTTTATTTTAAAGAAAAAAAATTAATATGATATATATTACAAAAATGAGTACCGAAGACGTTCACTACATTTTACAATTACACCGGGAAGGAGTAATTAATAATGATCAGCTTAGAAAGGGGTTAGATGCTCTTAAAGAAGTTCCAAAGGAAACTCCAAAAGAGGTTAATTCTCAAACATTAGAAAATTTACTCAAGAGACGACGTGCTAAGAAACAACGTAAACGAGAAAAGCAGAAATATGATAAATTGCAAGATGAACAAAAGCAGAAATATGCTAAATTACGAGACAATGTTATAAATGAACTGAAAGAGCTTAATGATAGAAAATCTAAAGAAGAATTAAAACTGGTTGACAAACCAATGTGTGGCTATTTTAAAGCATACGAAATATCTGCCGAGAAATACAAAGACCCTCAAAAACTATTCCGTGATAAGAAATCCATTATCACAAAACAAATAAGCAAAGAGCTGACAAAGATGAATGGATTAAAGTTTCAATTAGGTCTTACTGTAAATTTATTCAAAGATGATGGTGATACCAAAAAATACACCACAGCAGTATTACACAGTGAACAAAATGCAATTTTAACCTCTGAAAAAATAAATGAGTTTTACGATGAATCATCTGCTTATATAAAAGAGAGCCTTGAAAGAATAACAAACACAGCATTTGGATTGGAGATTGATCACTGTGTAACGTTTTACTTAAATTTTGCAAAGTATGAACCATTAAAAGGTTCTTCATATATTCCTCTACCTAAAGCAGTATCTGATAAAAAAGCAATAATTAATGTTAATAATAAAGACAATAAGTGTTTGGAAGTGGCATTGGTTTCTGCTTTGTGGCCTAATAAAAATAATCCAACTAGGATATCTAGTTATAACAAACACATGGGTAAGTTGAATATTGATGGTATTGACTTTCCCACTCCAATTTCTCAAATAACCAAAGTAGAAAAACAAAATAATCTTGCTATCAACGTTTATGGATATACCATAACAGGAAAAAATAAAAAGGTATCTGTTTTTCCATATAAAATATCAGACCAAAAGATATTGAACGAATTAATTTGATCTTAATATCTGAAGACACTGAGATTGAATCAGAAAACGAAGACGATCCAAATAATGAAGAAGGAATTATAGATGACAACTATAACCCTGATGATTATTCCAAAGAACCAAAAACATTAACAACAAAAGATCACTATGGCTGGATTATAAATTTGGATAGACTACTCTATGACCAAAACAAACACCATGGTAAAACTTACTTTTGCGATCGTTGCCTTCACGGCTATTCTGGACAAGGACTACTTACAAAACACAAAGAAGACTGTGATGGTATCAACAAAAATTCTTGCAGAATAGAAATGCCAAAAGAAGGTAAAAATACTGTAAAATTTAAAAATCATCAAAATCAGATGTCTGTGCCTTATGCAATATATGCTGATTTTGAAAGTATAGTCAAACCAGAATCAATTAAATTTGGAAAGAAATCTGAAATTACAAGTGTGCACGAAGCTTGTGGATTTGGATATCAAGTTGTCAGATATGATGGTAAAACAGAAGAACCTGTTATTTACAGAGGTGAAGATACTGTTGAAAAGTTTTTAAATCACTTAGAATGTGAGAAGAGCAACATTAATAAAATATTTGCTCACCCGAAACCCTTAATTATGACACAACAAAATGAGGAAGATTATGAAAAAGCAACACACTGCTGGATATGCGAAAATGAAATAGGTAGGAAATGTGGCAAAAACTGTAAAGTAAGAGATCACTGTCATTTTACAGGAGAATACCGAGGTGCAGCACATAAAAACTGCAACCTAAAACTAAAAATAAAACCAAATAAAACAATTATTCCTGTTATATTTCACAACCTCAAAGGATATGATAGTCATCTCATCATGCAAAAAATACATAAAATGAAAGGTAATATAACATGCATTCCAAACAACGCTGAAAAGTGTATTTCATTTAGTGCCGGACAACTTAGATTTTTAGACAGTTTCCAATTTATGGCTTCGTCTCTGGAAAAATTGGTTAAAGCAACAGACAAATCTGATTTCAAAATTACCAAAAATCAGTTTGGAGAACAAACAGATTTACTTTTACGAAAAGGTGTTTATCCATACGAATATATGGACAGTATGGAAAGATTTAAGGAAACGCAATTACCGCCTATAGAAAAGTTTTACAGTAGTCTTTCAGATGAAAGTATAAGTTCCAAAGATTACGAATACGCTCAAAAAATATGGAAAGAGTTTAACTGTAAAACTCTTGGAGACTATCATGATTTATATCTAAAAACTGATGTAACTCTGTTAGCAGATGTGTTTCAAACTTTTAGAAAAACATGTATGAGTGCATACAAACTTGATGCTTTACATTACTATACAGCACCTGGATTATCTTGGGATGCTTTACTTAAACATTCAAAAATAGAATTGGAACTTTTGACAGACATTGACATGCACTTATTTATAGAAAAAGGTATGCGTGGTGGAATTAGTATGGTATCAAAACGATATGCCAAAGCAAACAATCCACATGTGGGTGAATATAACACTAACAAGGAAAACAACTTTTTAATGTATTATGATGAAAATAATCTTTATGGGTGGGCAATGAGTCAGCCACTTCCATATTCTGGCTTTAAGTGGGTGGAAACAGAAACGTTGCCAAAGCCAAAAGAAGGAAAAGGATATTTTCTAGAAGTTGATTTGGAATATCCTAAAGAACTTCATGAAGCTCACAATGACTATCCGCTTGCACCGGAAAGATTAGCAGTGAAAAAAGAATGGTTGTCTGAATACCAAACAGATCTGTTAGAAAATAATGGCATGATAAATACAGAACAACTAGTTCCCAATCTTAGGGACAAAGAAAAATATGTGATACATTACAAAAACCTGCAACTGTATTTATCTTTAGGCATGAAACTAAAGAAAATACACAGAGTATTAGAATTTAATGAAAAACCATGGATGGCATCATACATAAATTTAAACACAGAACTTAGGAAAAAAGCTAAATCACAATTTGAAAAAGATTTTTACAAGCTTATGAACAACTCTGTGTTTGGCAAGACAATGGAAAATTTACGCAAGCGGACAGATATAAAACTAGTCAGAACTGACGGCTCTGAAAATGAAAAGATAAGAAAAATAATAGCCAAACCCAACTTTAACAGGCGTATAAAATTTTCAGATGAATTCTCAGCAATACATGTAAACAAAACAAAATTAACATTAAACAAACCAATCTATGTTGGAATGGCAGTATTAGATTTATCAAAGTATATGATGTATGATTGGTATTATAATACTCTGAAAAAAAGGTACGGAGATAACTGTACTTTATTATACACAGATACTGACAGCTTGCTTGTAGACATCAGAACAGATGATGCATACAAAGATATGGCTGAAATGAAAGATGAGTATGACTTGAGTGATTATCCTCAAGATCACCCAATGCATGATGATACAAACAAAAAAGTATTGGGTAAAATGAAAGACGAATGTGCTGGTGTTGCTATAGCTGAGTATGTTGGATTAAGACCCAAGCTATATTCTATTTTGAGAGCGGATGAACAACTTATTAAAAAAGCAAAGGGTGTAAAAACTTATGTAGTCAAAAAACAAATAAATTTTGAAAACTACAAGGATGCACTATTTACCAAGAAAAAATACACCCATGAAATGAATATGATACGCTCAATAAAGCATGAAATATATGGCATAAAAGTAAACAAAGTAACACTGTCACCATTTTATTCAAAAAGATATATCCGAGAAGATGGAATTACAACTGATGCACACGGTTTCTATAAAAACTTATGAATTTGGGTATCAGCAGGAACAATAAGTAATTCTTCTTTGACAAATCCTCTTTGTGACGCTGGTGCTTTCAAATAATAAACTCTTATACCTTGCGTCACCATATAACTTTTAATCTTGTGAATATCTACACTCCACATTGGATCAGTTGCTCTGCGTCTTCCACCTTCTTGTTCCCCGGGTTGATATAAATATCTTACACTTGCATTCATACAGATAGGATCATCTTTTAATATTTTTGTTTCAACAGGAGGGGGCTTTTTTGTCTCCGCATTTATGGCTTTAACAACTTCTGGTAATCTCTTTACCCATTCTCTATTACGTTTTTGGGAATCTATTTCCTTAGCATACTGATAGCCAAACAATCTTTCAGCTAATGTTCTGTTAAATCTTTCCACTAAAGCTTGGTCTCTGTGTATTTCTGTTCTGCCTCGTCTGATATTTACTTTATGTTTTGCCATCAACTGTGATACTGCACCCATAAATTCTCTGCCTGGATCCACTTGTAATAATTTTGGATATTTTAGATGCCGACTATATATATTTTCAAATGCTTTGGCAACTTCTTTACTATCCTTGGAAGTCAGTGGCTCTGCTTCTTTATATCTACTTGCAATATCAACCACAGTCAATGCATATTTATATGTCTTGCGTCCACGACCAATCCCAAAAGTATCATGCGGTAAAAATAACAAATCAGCTTGATGCACTCCATTCTTAGCGGAAACATCAAACCTGGGTCTAATTATTTTCTTTGGTGCAGGTAAATAAATCTGCCACACAGCTTGTTTCTTTAAAAATTCTAATGCCTTTTTTTCACTGACACCAGCCTCTTTTGACAATTTTTTAACTGCTGTGTAACCTCTCCAAAATCCTTTTGGGCTGTAATAAATCTTTTCCATTTTTTTCTACTAAAGATTAAACTTTATATAACTATAAAGAAAAAATGGAAATCACAACTGTACAATTTGATGAACTGCTCGAAGAGCAATATCAAAATAGCACAAAGAAATGGACAGACTTGGAACTAAATAAAATATACAAAATTACAGATACGAAAATAGTAGATACTGAATATGGTCCATCCATGGTATTGACATTATCAGACAACGGTGAAGTATGGGCGCCTGATCATCTTAAAAATAAATTAGAGAAGAGTGCTAAACCACCATATTATATTCGACCACTTGGATTGAAACCATGTAAAAAAAAAAAAAAAAATAGGTATCATGCATATGACTTAGTTTTTTTAAAGTAAACTTAGTCATTTCAAATCCAAAAAAATCCAAAGTAATTATAGTTTTAAACTATTTGTTTTTTATGAACTCAATTTATACGCCACAAATCCAGTTGCAGCCATGCCCACCACAATAAACGTAATTTCTCTATTCTGTTGATCCGGAGATGGTGTATAAAAATCACTCAACTTGGGCTCCGGTTCCAAAAGCAAATGTTTACCAGTTATGTAATAATACTGTTTCATAGCTTGGTCTACATCATCAAAAGTCTGCTTTGCATGATGTTCTTTTTGTAGTTGTTTATTAATAAAATCTAATCTCTCTGTTCTTTTTTTATTCCACTCCACTTGTGCTGCGTTTAATTGTTCCACTGCTTTGTCATGCCTTTGTCTTTCCTCATCTGAATGACTTCCCATTTTTGAAAAGAAATAATTTGAACCGCTAAACGCCAATACATTTGTTAATGCGCCACCTATCATCATTGCTACTGCACTTGCCATTTTTTTTATATATATATTTTTTAAAATTATTTCATAATATCCGCAGGAATAATACCTTGCTTAATCAGCATATCCTTTGTAGCCATTGCTAACATTATATCCACAGACAGCATCCCAACATTTTCTATATTAAAATCCACTTTAGGTGCTGGTCTTTTTAGTAGTTTTCTGCCAATTTCAGAATATCCAATAGTTAAAAGTGTTTCCACTCCAGCGTGATACATCATATTTACAATTTGTTTTCCGTCAATACTTGCTGCCATTTTTTTTATATGATTATTTTTTTAAAATAAATTATTAAAAATCAAACGGGTCTTTTGGTGCAACATGAACAGGTTGCACAGCTACAGGCTGCGTAGCAGATTTCTTGTTATAAATATACAAACCCAACCCAGCAATGCCTAATAAAACCAGACACGGTGGAATATAATTTTTGTATACGTTTATTTTGATTTTTTCTGGTTCTTCTTCACCTATTGTTATTTTTGTTATTTGATTTGCAGCATCTTGCTTTGCAGCATTTTGATTTGTAACATTTTGAAGCAAACGCTTTGCCTTTTTTGCCGCTGCTCCTTTTTTTCCAGCTTCTATTCTTTTTGGATTTTTTACTTTTTGTTGTTCAACAGGTTGTGTAACAACAGGTTGTGTAACAACAGGTATAACTTCACTCTCTTGGTTCTCCATTTATATTATCTGTATTTTTATTTTTATTAAAATCAATATGTCTAACAGTTGTCAGTATTGCTGTAAATGGTGCTAAGCACATTCCATACCTGTAATACAACTCACAACAAGCGCTTGTCAAAGCATGATTAATAAATGGGTCTTCCTCCAAATCTTCTATCAGCTTTGGTGGATTGGTTACATTAAAATATTTTGATACTCCCATCACATACAAGTTAATAAAAGAATTGCCTAAAGTCTTAGTCATGCTTGCCCCAAGCCTTGCTTCATATCTGCAGTAAAGTTTGTTAATTTCATCTGGTGGCATGCCATCTATGTTTGTGAGTTGTATGTCCTTACCCAAATATTGACGACTACCACCGCCAGCCACTATGGATGATAATCTTTCTTTTTTTGTTTCTTGTTGCTTTGATTCATCTGGTTCCGTCTGTTCCGATATATTTTGTAATAGTTCTTCCGCATTCATTTTTATATTATTAATCTTATTTTTTATCTTGAAATAAATATAAAATACAAAACAACTAGCTGCGATATTCATGCAACTAGTAATTGTTAGTATTGTTAATAGCATTTTTATTAACATTGTTATTTTTTCTATTAACATTATTAATTTGCTGCAAGCATTGCTATTAACATTGCTACTTTGCTATGAGCAATGCTATTAGCAATACTATATTCATGGTCAGTATTGCTATTAACATTGCTACTTTGCTGTTAGTATTACTATTAGCAACAGTTGTAAAAAAATATATTTTGTAATAATAAAAAAAATATTATATAAGAAAAAATGGATTTGAAAATAACAGACGGTGAGAATAGTGATTATAACAAAAATAAAATAGCACTGGATGTTATGACAAGAGATGACGTAAAATGTTGTATATGTGTTTCAGAAAGTAAGTTTTTACAAACGTACGAAAAAGGTGCACAGGAAACGCTTGTAATTTCTGTGACAAAGGATGACGTAGAATATTTTATATGTGAGCCGAGAGAGTATGTTTTACAAGACCCACAAAACATGAGTAGTGATTTTGTACCGATATTGGCTAGTGCATTGGGTGTATGGGTTATATTGGAAACTCTATATTGTATTTTTAAAAAATTTATTCAACCCAATAACCAGTTGGTTGGTCAGTCCTCAAAATTAATTTCGAATATTTAGTCTTAGCTAAAGCTTTTCTTATTCTGGTTCTCTCCTCCAACGTTGGAATAACATCATTTTCTCTCAAACAATTTTCAAAACTATCTCTGTCCTTAGTGTAAAACATACACAACCATTTTGCTTGCTCTCTCAAATCTTTCAATACAGAATTATATCTCTGTGAAATAACCCACACTGATTGTTTGGCGTGACGACCAGAAAATGCTAACTCTGATAACATATCTTTTTTCTTTGTTAATTCTTTTGTGGCTGAGCAATCGTCAATAATGTATAATGTGGGCTGGCCAGCATATTTTTCGAAACATGAACGCAATAGTTCTTGTAGCTTTTCATTTCCGTCTTTACCAACAGGATTGACAATTGTTTTTTTTTTATCTTTTGGGTGTCTTACATCTCCTATCCAGGATCTATTTTTATAAGCCTCGTTCCACTTTATGGTTGGACACAATATAATTATATGTTCAAAATCTCCAACATACTCTTTTTCAAGTATGTCAAGAACAAACTCTGTTTTACCACAGCCTGTCTGACCACAAATAATGGCACTGTGTGAATATTTAGGATATTTTTCTTGCAAACTAGTATCCTGCTTCTTTGAATCTTCCATCTTCGAAATTGATTTGCGCATCTTGTATTATATATAGATAAATATTTAAAGTTTGATCTGCATCTGCTTTTTTATTTATTAATATCGTTATACCTTCACTACCGTTTTCTATTCTTCTTCCACTGCCGTGTAATAAATTGTCATCACATGTTCTAAGGTCAAGCCACAAAGCATATGATTTTGTCAAATAGGTCTCAAGAGAAACACTGGTAAAGTTTAAGTCCCTCGCTACTATTTCTGTCTCTTTGTTTCTTTTTGATGTTAAATCAAAATAGTTGTTGATTTCATCCCAATGTTGATATGCCTTCATGCCCTGACTATACAACTGATTTGGTACTCCCTCTATTGTCATTTCAACCTTTTCAATCTTTAGGTTGTAAAAGGTTTCCGTGTCTGTTCTTTCTGGGTCTTCAAACAGCATTAAAATACCTTTCATGCTCCGTGCTGGTACATTAATGTTGATGTTCCAAAGAGTATCAGATTTGTTTGCTATTATTTTTCTATGTCGCAAGATACGATCATACATAAATGACATCTTACCATTGATTTGCTGTCTTATTTGTCTGGATAATTCAACATCACTAACCGTATCAAATTCCAAGCAGATATTTTTTATTACATAAGATGCATCAGCATCAGCGCTTTTGATAACGTTGTTATAATCGTTAAACGTTAATTCATATTCTAACCTATCACCAAGCCCCGCTTGATAAAATGGCATATGACTTTCTAACATTTCAAAGTCCAGTGGAATACAAAATCTATTTCCATAAGCTGCTGCTATAGCTTCATCTTTAGTGTCTGAGGAAGCATCTCCCGCGCTAACTCTATGTTTTAACATGTTTGCTTTACCAATACCTTGGTAAGCTGTGTTTTGTCGTTCAGTAGGGCTTTTCCATAAATCTACGTAGCAATGATATATATCACTGTCATCTATTGACATGACTTCGTTACCACTTATTCTTATTGTCATTTTTTTCACAATTGTTCTACCCAGATTTTGAAATAAAGTAGCGTTGGCGTCTGTTCTGCTTTTAAGTTCTATTTCAAAGGCAAGACGAGCAGTACTTGGAACTATCACATCATTAGTACTTAGATTTGGAAATCTCACAAGCAGTTGCTGGTTTTGGTCTATTGTTGATGGATTATTAGTTATTACTACACTTATGCGGATGCCTTTGGCACCATGAGGTTCTCTTAGTTTTCTATGAGGGCTGAGTTTGTTTCCGTAAGCCGACATTGTTTTTATTTTTTAAATATATTTTTTAAAATTAAATAAAATAAACAATGGCTGAAGGAGGATTTGAAAATCCTGCGTTTGATATTGACGATATGACTGAAGAAGATTTGGATAGAATACTTGAAGACGAATTTATACAACCTGGCCCAGAATTTCAGAGACAAATTGTAAATGAAAATAATCATATTGATCAACTTCAAGGAGAAGATAAAACCGAAGAACAACTAACACAAAAAAAATTGTTAGTAGATCAATTTTTTACTGAAGTTGATGCTGAGATCAGCGGTATTGATTATAAAAATGATTTTAGAGTGACTGAGGATGAAATTGGTAGAACAATGTTATATGCAGTTGGAACGGATGATGTTCCACTTACCTATTATAAGGGAAATAACCCAGAAGAACCAATCAAGTTTTATAAGCTGGACACTTTAGTTAGAAAACATGGTATTAATTTTATCAGAAATATGTTAAAAGATTATGATTTATTAGTTCCACGTGAAAGAATTGCTCAGGGTAGGGCAGAATTAGCATCCTTAGCAAAAACAAGAGATACCCTCACAAAAGGAGGAGAAAATATACCAATGCAAACGTTTTCAACAACTGAAGATGTACAAAATACAGTAGATGCTGTAAATACAATTGAGAGTGATTTGAGTAATATAATAGATGAAACTCATTCTAAAACTGCTGTTCAAACACAAACAGAAGGTCTAACAATGCGAGAGATACGAGGTTTAGATAAGGTATTGCAAAGCTTTCGTGGAGAACTTACTAATAATCTCTCAAAGCTCACTGAGCTTGATAAAGATATAACAAAAGAAAAACAAAAATTGGAACAGGTTAGCACCCCTGGGCAGGAGGATGAGTTTCAACAAGAGCGCATACGTGACAGAATAAAAAACTTAGAAGATGAAAGAAGTTCACGACTTGAAGCGGCGAGTGACAACAAAGAAGCATTACGCAGTCAAATAAACAGGATAAAAGAAACTATAAATAAGGTGTTAAAAAAAGACACAACATTGGATGAGAGGATCAAAACCTTGTTTAGGGAGCAAGGTATTACTATTGTTAGTATTTTGACTGCCTTTGGTATGATTATTGGGGTATTAGTTGATACCATTATTCCTACAACAGGAGGAGGGACTGCACCTGTTCCAACTCCAAAGCCTGATCCATCAAGTGTAAAAGATTGGATAAAAAAACAACTATTTAATCTTGGTAAACTTCTTGCCAACCTAGCTGGTAAAGCTGCTGCAGCACTTCCAGGAGTTATTGGTGCAATAGTATCATGGCTTTTATCTGCAACAGGTAATGTTATTAATTGGCTTGGTAACAATCTATGGGCTTTGCTTGTGTTTGTTTCCGGGTTGTTATATGTGGCAGCCAAAGAGTGGTTTAGTAAATCTCATAAATAAGTAATGCAGCAAGACCTATTACTATAGTACCAACAATTATAGTTGTTTGTTATCTTCGTGTTCAATCGCTATTTTTTGTATTTCTGGTGGGTTATGTTTCATTGTTTTATGTATTGATTTATCAAAGTCAGAATGTTCTGGTAAAAATTTCTTTGTTGTGGTGCCTTGAAAAGGTTGAATAATTTTTGGTGGCACTGGTTTTACATTTACATCATTATTTAATCCTAATGCTTGTGCATCGGTTGCTATTACAATTTCATTATTGTAGTCTTGTATTATTCCGATTCTTAATTCCATGTCACTTGGAGACATGTACAATCCACTTCCATAGACAAAATTTACTTTACTTCTTGCATATTTTAAGGTGTTTTCATATCTTGAAATTTGACTGGGCAAGTCGATGGGGCTATTTATTGCGTCCTCTACATTTGCTAGAAATTGTTTCTGTGCATCAAATGCTGTCCCAGTTCCAAGTATATCTGTTCTTGTTTGTGATTGTGAGCCAAGGATTGCCCAGCAGTATGTTCTTATGCTGTCATTGATTCTTTCTACTCCAGCTCTTGTAAATCCAGATGAATCATCTAGTATAAAAGTAGACCAACTATTGTCAGCCTCAGATCCTTGTGCAATGTAATCAATGTGGTATGTTTTATCACTCTCATAGACTGTAAAACTCATCGTTTTGTTGTCGTATACAGTATTTACCAAAGGATGATAATCAATATGTGTCCAGTAATTGTAAATTGTTCCTAGACCATTATTATAGCTTTGTTTCTGTCTCCAGTCTGAATTTAAGTCAACGTTAAACTCCTTGCATATTCTTTCGTACGCGTTTCGGTTATATGTGTTATTAAACGCATTCCAATTTGAGTCTTGAGGCATTGCTACACTCATTTCAAATAATATTCTTCTGACTTGGTAGTAGACATGAAATCGAAATAACGAACCAACCAAATCATCAGCTTTTAGATGATTGTTGAAATCAATGCCACATCCAGTTGTCGCGCACCAAATAGCAAAGTTTAACTGATTCTGCCAAAATAACATCCAATCTGTTCCCCAGCGTTGGACTATAGCATCTGATTTGACGTATGGGAGTTTGTATTTTTCAAAGACATTGGGGAATGATGCTTTAAAGTCTTTACCCTCTGATGTAATGACTTTGTTTTGATTTATTATATCTATCACTTTCTTGCTAAAAGTATTTGAATAGTGAGCATCCGGGTTATATTTGAATTGTTTAGAAATCATTTTTATTTGTGTTTTTATATTTATATATTAAAAAAAATATGTTTCATACAATTTCAAACATAGACAACTCTATTAATTTACAACAGTATATCGATAATAGAGATGGAACTAAGCGCGTTGGATTAAAAAGTTTTACATACACTATTGGTTGGTATAATATTATTCATGAAACCGCAAAGACAAGAAACCCAGACAAAATAGAACATTTTCCAGGTGGACTCTATAACATTCCATACTTGGCAAAAAAGTTTAAAAAGCTAAATGAAAATATTATCCTGGACAGTATTGAGCAAATTGGTACAGCCATTATAGAGACGTCAATAGAAACACGAATGTCAAGCGGTCTTTCAAAAATGCTGGGATTCAAGGACAGAAAATGGTTGACAGGTATTACTTTAGGAGATTACCCAATGGATTTAGCTCCTTACAAACAGCTATATGTTCATCTGAAACAAGTTAATACGAGTAGTAATTATTTCAATGGTGCACCAAGCAATATTATAGGTGTTGTACCTGTGGTAAATAAGCAGTATGGAGATATTGTATATACAAGTTTTTATCCTGAATATCACTGTCTTATGAATGGTGCAATTTCTGAATTGAAAATAGAAGTCATAGATGAGTATGGCAACAAAATAGATAATCACGGTTTGCCTATGAGTTGTGTTATAGAAATTATTTAAAAAAAAAATATTTTTATAAAAAAAAAAACAATGAGTATATTTGGACCACCAACAAGCCCTAAAAAAACAGAAGACTTAGTGACTTTGATAAATGATGTTCAAGATTTATATAGGCGAATTGTGCCTTTTGTTCACCAGTTTAATCATTTAAAAAATAGAGTTGATAATCTTAAATATGGGATTATAACAATATTTGCAGAGGCTAAGGGCCCACTTGTATCAAACAGAATACTCTCATTTGGTAACGGCGGGGCAGAAAAAAATGTAGGGCATGTAATGACACGCCGTGGACGGATTATGGGAATAGGTTTAGCATGTGAACGATTAGTTGGTGACGTAACTGTAATAGTTTCTGTCAATGGTGTTGAACAACCAAATTATGGTATAACGCTTCACATCATTCCACGCAATCATGATAACTTTGATAAACCTTTAGAGATTGGCGCTGGTTCTGTTGTTAACTTTGTATGCAAGGTTGCCAACGCTACAGCTGTAAATACGGTGGCATCATTATTAATTGAATTAATTTAATTTTTTATTGATTAATAAAAACATGCCAAAGCAACCGACAGCACCAAGTATATATCCTGATTTGTCAGTGGAAAATTCAGTGGAAAACGGACAAAATTATAGATTACAAAAGAAATTGAAAAAAAGTTAATAACAGAACGAGATATACGTCAGTCTCTTTATAAAAAATATATAAACGTGGTATTAATATTACAGATGGAATTGACACTACCTTGATATCAGCAGGTGTTATTATGGCTGGGATTGGATTTGTTATTCCAGTTTTATTACCTTTAGAAATAGCAGCAATAGTATGTGGAGCTACAGGTGTTTGTATTAATTTTATCAGACGCAAGCTTAATGCAAAAGCTCAAAAACATCATGAAATAAAAACTTTGGCAGAGGCTAAGTTAAATAGCATAAAGCAGTTAATATCAAAAGCGTTGAGTGATGCACAAATATCTGATCAAGAGTTTAAGATGATTTTAGATGATTTTGATAAATATTATAGTTTAAAAGAAGACACCAAACAAAAAAAGGCTAAAATTAGTGAAGCTCAAAAAAAAGAACTAGTGGAGCAGGGAAGAAAAGAAGCAATGGCAACCTTACAAAAAAGTCTAAAAAGTGTGTAATAAATTGTTTTAGTAATGTGTATGAGTACGATCCACCACCTTTGTATTCAAGGTCGGAAAATTGTTGATTTGAATGTAATTTTAATAACAAATCAACAAATTTGTTTTGTATTAAAGAAACATTTTATAATTTTGATAACTTATAAAAAAAATTAAACTTGCAATCTTCACTACCCCTATTTTAAAAAAGTTTTAATAAATCAAGTAAAATCACCATTTCATGGTGCATGGTGATTTATTTAAAAAAATTTAAACTTGCAATCTTCACTACCCCTATTTTAAAAAAGTTTTAATAAATCAAGTAAAATCACCATTTCATGGTGATTTATTATATATGTGTTTATTTTGGGGTCGTTCTGCTGCAATTCGAGGTAAAAAAAAAATTACAACAGAACGCCCAAAATACATATATATCTTTTTCATTGTTTAATGTAAAAATTGCGTTGACCTGTCACATATTAACAAATGTAATATGTATTTATATGACGAGAAACATTTGTTTAAGTCATAAATAAAGAATATGTTCTGTTCTGTTCTGTTCTGTATATAGTGGGGTTAGGCACATTTGTGAATCCAAAACTCGATGGTGCGTATACCTAAATTAGCCCCAGGAACGCCCCTGAAAGATTGGATGTCACTGGTTATATTAGAGTTGGAATTTGAGTCCTTATTTGGTTCAGTATATGGTGTACTAATATAATTTTCTGAATTATGTTTGCTCTTGTTGCCATGCGTGTTTTCGGTGGGTGATATTCGCTTTTTACTTTTACTACTATCATCTTCATTAGAACTTGAAACTGTTTATTGTTCAAAAGTAAGTCAATGGTTGTTGACAATTATCCTTCATTGGTTGAAAAAGATTACATGTGATATTGCTCTGCACCAAACTCATGTTACATTGATGTTGTAGCCTAAAATGGTAGACACAGTTTCAATCTCACAAGCTGTGGCCCACCCTTGACCATTTATCATTTCCCTCTCGTATTAAAGTTTGGTCATGTCAGGACTGTGGTAAATTTGGACTAACTCCTCCACGCCAACCCTGTTATCAGCAATATTATAAAATCATTGCCTTTTAGTGAGGTCGATATGTGTATATATTACATATTTGTCTGTGATTTGTATAGGAAATACTGGCAATAGAAAAGCTATATCTACTCGTTTGCCCAGTGGGAGATATTTCCCAGTACGGAACATTGTTCGGCCTTTTGCGTCAGTGGCGGGAATGCCAAATGACGTTCCGATTGTTTTACGGACGTCATCGTCAGATTCCGCCACTAGAAAAAAACGATTACGGAAATTAACGAAGAGTTCCGGTTCCACTTGTTTAGTTTGTATGACGTAACGTCGTCTTGGATGACGTAACGTCGTCTTGGTGTTCTGGTGTAAAAAGGCATTAATCATTAGAAAAATTAATAAAATCATTTTAAATTATGTAATATATATACTCTGTAAAAGAAGTTTTGGACCATGGCAGTGTTCGAACCCGTACAATGATTGCTGAACCATGACATTCGACCATAACCCTTATTATCTCAGTTGATAATTCACAATAGATCAACAATCAACAATAATGATCGTTTACAATGAAAGTTTGCAAAAAAATAATAATCTTTTTATTGGTTACTCGAATGTGTCCGTAACTGTTACTATGTGACCTTGGTTACTAAAAAAAGATACTTAAATTTTGTCCACTAGTTTTATTTTTATATGACTTTATATACCCTGGTCCAAAACTCTTTTTTTTACCGAGTATAGTTTAATAACCAGTGTTTTTGAGATACTGAAAATATCTCCATCGGTAGAGAAATAGCCCCTATATAAGAACTCGTGCTCTGCACTCGTTCTTATATCGGAGCCATTTCTCTACCTCGGGAGATATTTCCCGTATCTCAAAAACACTGGTTATTTAACTCTATTTATCGACCTGATATCGCCTCGGTCGATATCACTTTTCTCAGGTCGATACAACACATATCGACCGAACCTAAAAGGCAACAATTATTTTATTATTAAATCAAATTATTCATGGAATTTTGAAATTTTGAAATTTTGAAATTTTGAATTTTGAAATTTTGTAATTTTGAATTTTGAAATTTTGAAATTTTGAAATTTTTGGAATTTTGAAATTTTGAATTTTGAAATTTTGAATTTTGAATTTTAAAATTTTGAAATTTTGAAATTTTGAAATTTAATTTTTTTTAGGAATTTTGAATTTTGAAATTTTGAATTTTGAATTTTGAATTTTGAAATTTTGAATTTTGAATTTTAAAATTTTGAATTTTAAAATTTTGAATTTTGAAATTTTTAAATTTTCAAAATTTGGAATTTTTGAATTTTGAAATTATGAATATTGAAATGTTGAAATTTTGAAATTTTTGAAATTTTTGAATTTTTTGAAATTTTTTGAATTTTGAAATTTAAATATTTTGAAATTTTGAATTTTGAAATTTTGAAATTTTTGAATTTTGAAATTTTGAAATTTTTGAATTTTAAAATTTTTGAAATTTAAATTTTTTGAAATTTTGAATTTTTGAAATTTTGAATTTTGAAATTTTGAATTTTTGAATTAGTTTAATTTTGACAACCAATAACAAATAATAAAACAACTTCTAATGATAAGCATTCTTTTAATGAATGTCGCTTCATTCGTAACTACTTGTGACGGGCCGAACTAGTACGAATACTCCAAACTACGAAAAGAGACAATCGTCCAAGTGAAACAGACTGATCCCCTGATGATTTGAGGAAAAAATCCGAAATTGCCGAACACAATTTCATCAATGGCGGCGCTTCCGGTGCGACAAAGTTTTTTTGCCCAGCCAGGTACGATTTCAACATTTGCACATGTGTTACCATTAGCCGATCATCGTCTGCTCGGTATGAACCATGAACATAGTAATATGAATAAGGCACTGCCTCATGGCGAGCGTCGGTTTAAGTAAATAAAATGGTTACATTGTGTAATATTACTCATACTGTAATACCTTATAACATAGGGATTTTCTAAACCCAACTCAGTTGCTCCGTTCTATTCTAAGGGACACACAAAAAACGCAACCCACTACTATTCACATACAAACTTTGCGATCATCACATAAAAAAACTAATTCTACAAATTATATAAGCATTACTATTCGAAATCGAAATAGGGATCTACACATTATACTCTATTACTTCCTAATCAAACCGTGGAGAGCTGTGGTCTAGTGGTAGAGCGTTGGACCCATGATCCAAAAGTCGTGAGTTCGATTCCCGCCATTGCGTTGTGTCCCTGAGCAAGACACTTTATCTGCATTGCTTAGTACTGGTGCTACCCAGGAAGACATCCAGAGTGATTCAAATAAGTTCATAGAGCTTTCGTTACAATTGATGTAAAATAAATAAGTTTAAACTAAATCAAACCAAGCACTGCAGTGTGATTTCCATTGTAATGTTGGCAGGGCTTTTACCTCCTAAAAATGGTGAAGACTCCCGACCCTAGCCTGGTCATTTTGGTGGAGTAAAAAAAGGGCGAAAACTGCCTAATTTGTGAAAAAAGTATTGAATACATGCATTGTTTTTGTGGGAGCAGGATAATATGAAACATTTTAGATAAACTTTCTTCTATGAACATATCCAGAACAAAACTATATTGAACAAGTTAAGTGGTGGAAATGTTTTCCAAAATGAATAAAATAATAATGATAAATAAAATAAATAAATTAATGATAATAATTGTGAAGCAAATCGGCCACAAAAAATGACTTAAATAGCGAGTAAGTGTCAGGTGAACTTGAATAAGCATGATCAGTATAATTATGTATGCATACTTTTTTTTTATGAGACTTCTCAGGATGATCCAATCTATTCCTATTTCCTAAATGTAAATGCCTTCACTTAGCAGCAATGATCAGATAGGAAGGAATAGGAATGAATTGTTTCATGTGATACTGAATGTTGCGTTGTAAACCTTCTCGCCTCTCACCGCTGCAGGTTCGAATCCCACTGGGAGCTCGACTTGTGAGGATGTGTCGATCCTTACGGATGGCGGGAGGTGTATACTACTGGTTCTATAGTACTGGTTCTACCCAGGACAAGTGGGTGGTCTGCCTCCACCACCCAAAAATCCACCGTCATATATAACCTTACATGTGTTGAAAACGACGTAAAACACCATACAAACAAACAAACAAACAAACAAACAAACAAACAAACAAACAAATCATTGCTAATCAGCATTGAAAATTGTCATAATGTTGACGTACTATTACGTCTACAGTACAGTAGGTGCTTCACTTTGTCTACAAAGAACAAAAAAGGTTTACGTTTGTGCATTCAAGTAAAAGAAAGGATATTTCACTTACCGCCTTTGGTTTCGCAAAAACAATTTAAGGATAAAAAGGTAGGCGAATAATTATTATTTCATATAACTATTGTTTCAGGTGAATTTTATTATTAATAAGTGTAACTGAGACTTAAATGGCGCAGTGGATCGTTAAATACAATTTCAACAAAAAGCAATGACACAGTTCACACAATCTCAGACATGTATTACTATTAGGTAGGATGGTCAGCTCTTAGCCAGCTTTCTTAGTCCTTTTGTCATATTGTAATTTCAATGAAATTGGACTGCTTTCAAGTGAAAATCACCGCATGTAGATCTTATATAAAAAAAATAGATCTAGTAAAACTAACTTACATATTGACGCAGTCACTTTTATTTAAACATAGTCAAGCATTAAATCGTTGACTTTGTTGTTGCTGAACAGTGGCAAGCATAGTTTTAAGTTAATAGACTAGAGCGATTAAATAATGTGTGCAATACTCGTACAGTGTACATCAGTGGAGTTTTCTAAACTCAATGCAAAATCAAAACATCTGCTTCTACATCAAATTTGATTCATATTTTCAGTGAAGTCTTACTTCACTGATATTTTGAATTGTTTTTACATTTGTTGGTGTTTCTAAATGAATCATTTTAACTTATACTTTTACTGCAATCAAAGACTGGTTATAGTTTTGCCCTTCACAAAGGTAGTACCTAGTACTGGGAGTGTAATGCCAGTGATGGTCCTTGATTGGAAAATAAAAGTTATTCTATTCTATTCTATTTTAAGCCAGAGAACCAGGCTTTTATATTCTATCTTTATTTTTTTAAATAATAAATACTGACGCATTCACTTTTATTTAAACGTAATCAAGCATTAAATCGTGGATTTTATTGTTTTTGAACAAATTAGATTGTAAAAAATAAATATGTTAAGAATGGACTGAGCCAGCGAAAACACTGAAAAGAATAAAAGAGAATCGAAAACAAACTTAATTTACATGTATGTTATATTCAATGCACAAGACCTCGCTTCGCTCGTTGAAGTTAGCTGTATAACGTCGCTTCGCTCGATGTAATCTCGGTGTAATTAGCTTTATTTTCCTTTGAATAACACCTCGCTCCGCTCGGCGTTCATGTGAGGTTATAACGACGTGCTAGAAATACGATTCACCTGCACGGTGCACCGTTTTACTTGCACGATGCACCTTTACGGGCAGGTAACTCTAGCGGTTTGACGAAGATTTTTATTGCCTTAGTATGGCAATTTCAGAAAATAAACAACGCGTTAACCGTAAGGCGAGCTTACGCTCGCGAATTTATATTCTGAAAATGCACCATAATTCTTCAAATGAGATTTAGGGATGAAGCGCGTCCGTGGTCGAGACGGTAAAGACACTGTGTTTAAAACTCTCGATTTCACTGCGACGGGTTTGAATCCCGCTGGGGGCTCGACTTGTAAGTGAAAAAGTGTCGATTCTTACGCATGGCTGGAGGTATACAGTATTGGTCCTAATCAGGAATGAGTGGATGGTCTGCCTCCACCACTAAACATCGACCGTCATACATATAGCCTGAAATGTGCTAAATTATTACCATAAACACCAAACAAATAAACAAACACACACAAATAAATTATGTAAAATCTCAAAAATCTCCTAATTTGGAGGATATAAAGAAATAATAATAAAATCATATAACTTTTGCAAGTAAAATATGATGGTGTTTTCACATCTTGTAATGTATCGGACTAGGGTCACGGAGGCGGGACCTTGTAGGTAGGGTCGGTCCCAGTCGTTCGAACTCGTCTTTGTGATCTTTGTTGATACAATCGAATGCGATTTATATAGTTTTACATACAATACCAGAAAGATAAATGCTTTCTTATCAATGCATCTTCCATGTTCCAATGCACTCTTGCACGTGTATTATATAATTAATCTCTTTAAAATAGCAAATAAAGTGAATAAATAATAATAATAATAATAATAATAATAATAAAGACTTTATTTAACGAGAGAACTCATTTGAAACTAGTCAATCTACCATGAAGCCCTCAACAATACAATATATACAATATTTACAAGTAAAAATGCATTTAAAGTGGTATATTCAGTAAATGAAAATATGTTTAAATAGAACTGCAAGACTTAAGTCATTTACTAATATATCGGATGGTGAATCCACTGTAAATACAGTGTTTTGAATTGATTTACAGATTGGGCATTTTGTATATGGTGGGGAAGAGAGTTCCACACTTTAGAGCCTGAATAAGCAAATGACTTTCTGAATAACTCACTATTGGGTCTGGGGGAATATAGCTGAAGATTTGATGATGATCTTAGATTCCGCATATGGACATTTAAAGTTAGAGTAAATGCGTCTTTAAGATAAGCAGGGGCCTGATCATTAACTGTTTTAAACATAATGATTGTTTTTTGAAATATAACTCTTTCGGGAAATGTCATCCAACTGAGTTTGGTAAAAAGTTCCACGGAAGGAGTATCGAAATCTTTATCTAGGATAAGTCGTGCAGCTCTTTTTTGGAACCTTACAAGTTTATAAATAAAAGCTCATTTACATTTTGTACCTAATCGTTACAAGTGGAGTGCGTGGTCCAGTGGTAGAGCGCCGAACTCCAGATCGAGAGGTCGTGGATTCGATCCTCGCAGCGGCCACATTATTTATCCTTGAGCAAGATAATTAATCCACATTGCTTAGTACTGGTTCTACCCAGGAAGCCATCGAGAGTGATTAATCTAAGCTGCAATAACTTGTTTCGCAATCGATGTAAAATAAATATGTTTAAACTAATCATTACTATTACCATATAATTACTCACCCCATAAATATTCCAAATTCTTTATTTACTTAGGCTCATACATATGAACAGCAGTTACAAAATACATTTATATCAATTACAAAATACATTTATAGCAATGGCGACAGATCATCAAATATAATTCTAAACACGTATACATCAGGAACGACCATATACAAACTATCTAACAGTGCGCTTTATGGAATTTTAACTAAAATATAAGTATACTAAATAGTATACTAGATGTTACAGGATTAATAATAACAATAATAATAATAATAATAATAATAATACTAACAATAATATATTAATAACAATAATAATTGATTTTGTAGCATGTTTATGTCTTGATACGAAAATAAAAAAATGAAAGTTAACAGGCTTTTAATCTAATTTCGTATTTCAGCAGCCCTACCGAAACGAAATGTAGAGCGCATTGTGTCAGTGTGATACATTTTTCGACCAAAGACGCACCGTCATTCTACCGAAACGAAATGTAGCACCGTGATTGGTCATCTTTATTTAAATGTTTTAAGAAAGTTATTATTGTCTTACATTCTTTATTATTTTATCCATGAATAAACTAAGTTTTTTTGTTCCGCATACTTTTCAACTGATAAAAATGATGTGAATTTCAGAATATTAG
Organism: Cyrtodaria siliqua; assembly: GCA_037043455.1. Classification (NCBI taxonomy): domain Eukaryota; kingdom Metazoa; phylum Mollusca; class Bivalvia; order Adapedonta; family Hiatellidae; genus Cyrtodaria; species Cyrtodaria siliqua. Next base: position 126,412 of record JAWPHD010000020.1, on the reverse strand, counting down.
GGCGATTATAATAGAATTTATTTATATATTTCTTCCTCATTTCACTAAATTCGGGACAAATTAAAATATAATGAAATTCATCACCTACATCACTGCAATTTACACATTTTCTTTCGTTTACGGGTACCCCTCTCCACCTCCCTACTTCAATAGGGAAGCGATGATTTCTAGTTATAAAAGCCATAAATCGTTGGCATAAAGCGTCAGTCAATAGTTTTCTATAGTTACTTTGTCTAAAATCTGTTTTAACAGCTTATAAATATTAGTGTTTGATGTTCTATCAATTTCGGCCCTCCATTTTTGAATAAAAATATCTTTTAACCTATGATAAGAAGTCTTAATCATCCACTTTGAATTTGCAAGCATCTGGCTGTCCCAGATTCCCGAGTAACCTGAAGAACATAAAATATGATCTTTCAAACTGTCCATCCATGCTGATTTTCTTTTCTAGATATATAAAAATCGTGTAATACACTAGCGGATACTGGTGGGGTGGGGTGAGGTGTGGGGGGGGGGGGGGTTGGGCGGGCACCCGGCGCGCGCCCACCTTAAAAATTCCGGATCATACATGTATGTCCATGTTACTGTAGATAAAATATCAAACAATTTCGATGCACGCCCTCAGTATAAAAATGTTCTCTCTCGCTTCGCTCGCTCGACGCATAATTGCTAATGAGTGGTTTAATTAACACATTGTTAAATCCTTTTATTTCAAAACGCACTTTTTTACCCTATCAATGCACTACCGCAATCGTTTGATGAGCTTTATTTTATCATTTCCTGCATTCGACATGAGATTACGAATAAAAAAGCCGGATAAGGTATGTAGAAATAGCATTTTTATGACAATCTGGAGTGTTTGTCATTCAATTATGGATGTGTTATATCTCAAATAAGGGACAGGTATATGCTGCCGTGTGTCTATAAATGTCATGTTTTCCTTTTTTTTGAGTGCTGAGTGGGTGGGGTAAGTGAATAGTATTTGTAGATAGAGAAACTGATTTTGTTGCTTTCTAGCATGTATTTGCTATACTTTGAGAGGAAATTATATGGTCTTTCAGGAACAGGGCATGTTTGTTAGTTTTAAAAATAGAATTCAAGTTATTTAACGTAATTAGAGTACATGTCTGAAAATAGTCTGAATTTCAAAGAAAACTGTAGATTCCGACCTTAAGGAAAATATGCATAGTACCGATTACACACAATTTCAGGTTTAGAACACAAGTTGTAGTGCGTTTTGTTATTTTCAACACAAAATTGCTCCGAAATCATCAAAATATAGCGACATTTTCCGTTTTGAGATATTGACACATATTGCCAAGGAAAGTAACTCATTCAGGTAGAAATAGACCATCTCAGTTTTGTTATTTTCTAATGACCGAATGTGAATTTGCACACATTTTCCAATTTTATTTTGTAGACGCTATAATTGGAGCGTGTAAATTGTATATAATTGTTCATTTAAGTAGGCATTAATGTAGGAGAATAGGTTTCCATATAAGATACCTTGAACAATCAGACTCAACACTAAATTGCACTCTGCTATGACCAACTCTGATCAGACGTGCAAAATCAGACATACAGGAATAACAGTATTAGGCACGCATCAGACTTAAAATATTAAGACTCTTGAATATCAGCCCTACAATATCAGATGCATATCAGACTCATATCAGCCAAACAGTTCAGACCGTTATCAGACCTACAATATGAGACACAAAAAAATACTTGTGTACATATAGGTCTGCATCTCACTGGTATGTTCTAGGTCAGAATCTGATACTTTGTGTTATAAATATGAGTGATAGCGTAAGTTTGATGTAATTGTAGGTCTGACATGAGTCTGAAAGTGTAGGTCTGTCTGACATGCATCAAATAAGGAAAGTCTGAATTGAGTTCGATATTTTGGATATTCTGGAATGAGTCTGTCTGACATTCAAAGTGCATATATTGCTCATACAATATCAGACTGATATCAGACCTACAATATGAGAGCCATGTCAGACCCACACTATCTGACCCACACTACTAGACACACTCATATCAGACCAAAGTCAGACACTCAAATCAGACCTTTGATATCAGGCTCATGTCAGACCTTAAATATTGGGTTAGCCTCCAGCATACAAAATTTCGTTGGTCTGAGTCTATTTAAAGTTGGGATATGATAGTGTAAGTAAGTTCTTAGTTAAGATCTGGTATAGTAAGTCTGGTAGTGTAGGTATGAGCCATGTCTGGCATGCTGCCTAATTTTCAGTTCACACTACACTAAAACTATTTGGATGTTTTTCGTACATACCGTTTCATTTTTTACTTTATTTTTAATTTGCAGTCTGCATACCCATAGCTGCAGTGACCGTTATATCTATTATGTTCTCTACAATTTTAACTGAAACGGAAATATTGAATTTCGAGTTTAAATTAAAAAACTTTGTAATCACCGATTCATGTCATATTTGGAGTGGCAGCAAAAACAAAGATGGCTATGGTGTTATCCGCGTTACTTTTCGTGGTCAACGAAACTGGGTAGCTGTTCATAGGCTGATGTTCTACATATCATCAGAATGTGAAAAGTTACCCAGCCATCTGCATGTGTCGCATAGGTGTCACCAAAATCTTTGCATTAATTTTAAGCATTTAAGTTTGGAAACTTGTTTAGTAAATAATCAGCGGGCAGTTTGTAGAAATGAAGGCATGTGTAATGGTCACCGTGGCTATAGGCCGTGCCTTCTATGAGAATGGGTAATTATTATGTTGATATGTTAAAACAAAGGCGTGTTTAAATTTTAAATATTTGGATTTATTCCATAGTTATGTTCATGATTGTTAGATGTTAGTTTCATAAAAAATTGTGTTTAAAAGTTTCCTGTTATTTCGTCGTTTGCGGGATATATAATGTTGCTAAAGCAGGGCAGTACATTGTTTATTGCTGCCCTGCCCTTTTCGACAAACTGCTTTTCGGATATACTAATTTTTTTATATGCGTCAATTCAAGCCTTACGCGTGACCGAACGCGTTTCCTTTTATCAGTTGTTGACTTTGTCATGTCTGGTATAGGATGCCTCAATGTTTGACAAAAAATCTGCACTATGTCACCTGCTATACTGGCGTTGCTAGGCAAGGGTGAAGTCGTTGCTATGCATCATGATTCTAAGAAGGGGAAAAAAGAACACAAAAATACCGATAAATATGTAAATTTTGAGGAATTATAGTGCCAAGTTTAAGAACTCCTTAGTTTCGAATGAATGTCCATGGAGAATTTCTTATGAAACAGAAATCTAAGATATTAAAAGCCATGTACAGGCTAGACAATAAAAAAGAAATCCACAAATGTGGTGTTTTTGACTAAGTATGACATAATAGTTAATTTTGTTATAAATAAACTTTTTGTACTGTGACCGGTATAGAGGCTGTAAACAGAAACTAGTAACTGGTGGCTATGTTGTAAATGCTAGCTTTATTTTATCATTTCCTGCATTTCTGCATTCGACATGAGTTTACGAATAAAAAAGCCGGATAAGGTATGTAGAAATAGCATTTTTATGACATCTGGAGTGTTTGTCACAATCTGGAGTGTTTGTCATTCAATTATGGATGTGTTATATCTCAAATAAGGGACAGGTATATGCTGCCGTGTGTCTATATAATTGAATTGAATATTGTTTAACGGCTCATCAACACAGTATAGGTTATTTAGAGCCACCCCAGAGAGAGGGGAAGGATACATAGGAATCCGGGAACCTGCTCTACTCTTATTATCGAATAGATTCCTATGACTCTTTAACGTGCTCGGAGGATAGACCGATACACGGGACCGCCCGGTTTACGTCCCCATCCGATGGACGAGGCTAAGGGAAAGTGTCTTGCCCAAGAACACACCGACGGAACTCAGTGGCACCACGGAGGATTGAACCCGGGGCCTCCGGTTACAAGTTTTCCTTTTTTGAGTGCTGAGAGTGGGTGGGGTAAGTGAATTGTATTTGTAGGCAGAGAAACTGATTTTGTTGCTTTCTAGCATGTATTTGCTATACTTTGAGAGAAAATGATATGGTCTTTCAGGAACAGGGCATGTTTGTTAGTTTTGAAAAATAGAATTCAAGTTATTTAACGTAATTAGTGTACATTTCTGAAAATAGTCTGAATTTCAAAGAAAACTGTAGATTCCGACCTTAAGGAAAATATGCATAGAACCGATTACACACAATTTCAGGTTTAGAACACAAGTTGTAGTGCGTTTTGCTATTTTCAACACAAAATTGCTCCGAAATCATCAAAATATTGCGACATTTTTCATTTTGAGATGTTGACACATATTGCCAAGGGAAGTAACTCTTTCAGGTAAAAATAGACTATCTCAGTTTTGTTATTTTCCAATGACCGAATGTGAATTTGCACACATCTTCCAATTTTATTTTGTAGAAACTATAATTGGAGCGTGTAAATTGTATATAATTGTTCATTGAAGTAGGCATTAATGTAGGAGAATAGGTTTCCATATAAGATACCTTGAACAATCAGACCCAACACTAAATTGCACTCTGCTATGACCAACTCTGATCAGACGTGCAAAATCAGACATACAGGAATAACAGTATTAGGCACGCATCAGACTTACAATATTAAGACTCTTGAATATCAGCCCTACAATATCAGATGCATAACAGACTCATATCAGCCAAACAATTCAGACCCATATCAGACACAAACAATTACTTGTGTACATATAGGTCTGCATCTCACTGGTATGTTCTAGGTCAGAATCTGATACTTTGTGTTATAAATATGAGTGATAGCGTAAGTTTGATGTAATTGTAGGTCTGACATGAGTCTGAAAGTGTAGGTCTGTCTGACATGCATCAAATAGAGAAAGTCTGAATTGAGTTCGATATTTTGGATATTCTGAAATGAGTCTGTCTGACATTCAAAGTGCATATATTGCTCATACAATATCAGACTGATATCAGACCTACAATATGAGAGCCATGTCAGACCCACACTATCTGACCCACACTACTAGACACACTCATATCAGACCAAAGTCAGACACTCAAATCAGATCTTTGATATCAGGCTCATGTCAGACCTTAAATATTGGGTTAGCCTCCAGCATACAAAATTTCGTTGGTCTGAGTCTATTTAAAGTTGTGATATGATAGTGTAAGTAAGTTCTTAGTTAAGATCTGGTATAGTAAGTCTGGTAGTGTAGGTATGAGCCATGTCTGGCATGCTGCCTAATTTTCAGTTCATACTACACTAAAACTATTTGGATGTTTTTCGGTCATACCGTTTCATTTTTTACTTTATTTTTAATTTGCAGTCTGCATAACCATAGCTGCAGTGACCGTTATGTCTATTATTTTCTCTACAATTTTAACTGAAACGGAAATATTGAATTTCGAGTTTAAATTAAAAAACTTTGTAATCACCGATTCATGTCATATTTGGAGTGGCAGCAAAAACAAAGATGGCTATGGTGTTATCCGCGTTACTTTTCGTGGTCAAAGAAACTGGGTAACTGTTCATAGGCTGATGTTCTACATATCATCAGAATGTGAAAAGTTACCCAGCCATCTGCATGTGTCGCATAGGTGTCACCAAAATCTTTGCATTAATTTTAAGCATTTAAGTTTGGAAACTTGTTTAGTAAATAATCAGCGGGCAGTTTGTAGAAATGAAGGCATGTGTAATGGTCACCGTGGCTATAGGCCGTGCCTTCTATGAGAATGGGTAATTATTATGTTGATATGTTAAAACAAAGGCGTGTTTAAATTTTAAATATTTGGATTTATTCCATAGTTATGTTCATGATTGTTAGATGTTAGTTTCATAAAAAAATGTGTTTAAAAGTTTCCTGTTATTTCGTCGTTTGCGGGATATATAATGTTGCTAAAGCAGGGCAGCACATTGTTTATTGCTGCCCTGCCCTTTTCGACAAACTGCTTTTCGGATATACTATTTTTTTTATATGCGTCAATTCAAGCCTAACGCGTGACCGAACGCGTTTCCTTTTATAAGTTGTTGACTTTGTCATGTCTGGTATAGGATGCCTCAATGTTTGACAAAACATCTGCACTACGTCACCTGCTATACTGGCGTTGCTAGGCAAGGGTGAAGTTGTTGCTATGCATCATGATTCTAAGAAGGGGAAAAAAGAACAAAAAAATACTGATAAATATGTAAATTTTGAGGAATTATAGTGCCAAGTTTAAGAACTCCTTAGTTTCGAATGAATGTCCATGAAATTTCTTATAAAACAGAAATCTAAGATATTAAAAGCCATGTACAGGCTAGATAATAAAAAAGAAATCCACAAATGTGGTGTTTTTGACTGAGTATGACATAATAGTTAATTTTGTTATAAATAAACTTTTTGTACTGTGACCGGTAAAGAGGCTGTAAACAGAAACTAGTAACTGGTGGCTATGTTGTAAATGCTAGCTTTATTTTATCATTTCCTGCATTTCTGCATTCGACATGAAATTACGAAAAAAAAGGCGGATAAGGTATGAGGAAATTGCACTTTTATGACAATTTGGAGTGTTTGTCATTCAATTATGGATGTGTTATATCTCAAATAAAGGACAGGTATATGCTGCCGTGTGTCTATAAATGTCATATTTTCCTTTTTTTGAGTGTTGAGTGGGTGGGGTAAATGAATTGTATTTGTAGGCAAAGAAACTGATTTTATTGCTTTCTAGCATGTATTTGCTATATTTTGAGAGGAAATTATATGGTCTTTCAGGAACTGGGCATGCTTGTTAGTTTTGAAAAATAGAATTCAAGTTATTTAAAGTACTTAGTGTACATATCTGAAAATAGTCTGAATTTCAAAGAAAACTAGATTCCGACCTCAGTCTGAAAAGACTCCATTTGATATTGTCGTCTTTTCGTCTTTTCGCGTGGCGTTCTGTCGCCTTTTCGCCCTTGAAATGGCGTCTTTTCGTTCTGTCGTCTTTTCGTTCTGTCGTCTTTTCGCACTGAATTTGTCGCCTTTTCGTTCTGTCGTTCTGTCGTATTTTCGTTCTGTCGTCTTTTCGCCTTCCGGATAACTACTAGAAGTCGGGACGATTTTGAACTGTCGAAGAATCGGGCAAAATCGACAGGGAGTGTTGAAAAACATGACGTCACAGTTCCATATGACCATATATGGAATATTGGTAAATATCATTTAAAGCAAAGCAAATCACTGCAAATGAATGCAAACTCCTTAACTGGGCATATAAAGCATTATTGCCATTAGTTATACATATTCTTCATACAGTTTAATTTGTTCCCCTATAAATGAGTACATTTTCATATTTAGCAATATTCCATATATGGTCATTTAGAACTGCGATGTCATAGCTCTAAAAATGGCGGCTTCTATATTTGTTTCAACAGAACCTTCAGATGATCATATCGTCTTTGTTTATCTTCCGATTTTAAAAATTATTTCACTCTTTTCCAAGTTTTTCAGAACTCTCAGTAATAAAGAGTGTTTGACTATATCACTGTATGCCCTTTAAATCGTTTATATAAACGCAGAATGGTCATCATAATTATACTGAACACTAGTCTTGCGTAAGGCAATAAACACGTAATTATGGCATGCCAAATAAAAGTAATGAATTGTATTGGTTCTGCAACTCATTAATTAGTTTTTCACACCTTATACCATGAATATTGAAGTGAGAATCATATGTTTGGCTTTATCTTGATCAGTTCTTTTTGAAAGTATCAAGATTTAATTACAATATGTATATTATATGAACAAAGGATCTTACCATAGTACTACACGTGAATAGAGCGTCCATGGCAATGGTATAAAGGGCTGGCAAGGCGACCCCTATACAACCATCATGAATGTATGGTGGCTGATATGTGCCATCTCGTCTTTTAGTTATTTCGCTGCAAAATAACGCCGAGCAAAAAAACGCCGGACGAAATAACGAAAAGATGAAAAACGCCGGGCGAAATAACGAAAAAAGGCCGAGCGAAAAGACGACACATAGTCAAAATGACGGGCAAAAAAACGAAAAGACGAAAAACCGGGATGCGAAAAGACGACATTTTATACATTTAAATTTTCGTTATTTCGTGTGAAATTTCTTTCGTTTTTTCGTTATTTCGCCCGGCGTTTTTTCGTTTTTTCGGCCGGCGTTTTTTTCGTCTTTTCGTTATTTCGCCCGGCGTCTTTTGCGTGGCGTTATTTCGCCCGTCGTTTTTTCGTATTTTCGCATGGCGTCTTTTCGCCCGGCGTCTATAACCTGTAACCAATTTTATTCACAGGAACGAAAACATATTGAATGAAAGAAAATAAACATAAACAAACCTTACCTCGTCTGCGTTCTTGGAAAGAAGAGATGCGTTTAAGTACATCAGGTATTTAAGCCTTTTTTTCAGAGTATAGTGAAGAAAAGAAACACATTATAAATATCTTCTATTCACAATAAGTATGTTCTAGTCATGAAGCAACTGAATGAAACTGACCAAGCATTTATTTCAAAATATAAATTGTGATACCCATTTGAAAATAGACGATTACTTGTTGCAAAAATTATAACTTATATTATTCTCCAGTACTAAGAAATCAACTCAATCATGAAAACTGTAATCGATTAATCAGAAAAAAAGGCTTAAATGCCTGATGCTCGATTACATCGATTCCTTATATTGAAACACTTAAAACAGGCTTCACGACAACCGCACTTGTAAGAAGGCGCCATACAGTAATACATATTATATATGTATATGTTCTAAAATAATATAATATGAAAGTATATTAAGATCAATAATTGCTGAAACGCATATAAGTGACTTTAATATATTTTGGAAACAGTTCTCAACACATATTATATAGAGTTTAATTAATATTGTTGGAGTGATACGGGAAATAATTCATGAGTGAGAAAGAGTGCGTTTTCGCACGAGTTTCTATATCACAATATATTTCTCACGAGTGAATTATTTTCCTTATCACGACAAAAATGTTAATTAAACTAGATAATATATATTCTGTGATGAATTTCTTTCCAATCGTCTTTTGACACAAGTATTCCTCCTTCTGTCACTTCTTTGGCGACAGCGCGGAGTAATATCATGACGTCAATTCGTGACGTAATATCGTGACGTCTATCGTTTAGTTCATAACATTTGGCTACTGTGCTATCTTGTGCACTAGGCGAGATAGCACAGTAGAGGAAGGGATATGTTAAAGATTTTCTCAAACAGGGAAATTTCTATAATTCATCATTTTCAAAATCTTTAAAACAATCTGATTTAATGGTTAAACCAATCTCAAGTAAATCAGATCCAAAATATTCGCTCCACTACTTTCCGCTATTTAGATCTACCGGGTCACCTCAGATTGACCTTACGATTAGCCAATCAGATTTCAGCCTACAAAATTGTTCGGTATCGAAAGCTTCACTGCGCATGTCGCATTTTTTGATTTTGAACGTCTTCCATATTTTTTAGCATTCTCATAATCTTCGTCTGAAATATGTGCATCATTTAACTGAGATTAAAAGCTTTTCTTGTCAGGCAATTGTTTTTTTCTTGAAGTATTCAAAGCTATCCATGTAATCATATGGGTAAACTCCTTTTCTCTTCAACAGTTCTAACTTTTCATCAGAGTATTCTTGAGAGATATATTTAAACAACGGAATGTGTTTCACTAATTATCGAGTGACTGTGACATAAACTGGAAGCTATCAATAAACACCAAATTTGGCACCAACATGAAAGCCATATACCTTTCCATGTTATTTGGTATAACAGTTATCTTTTTTTTCAACTTTCCGATGTGCTGCATTATAAATGAGCGTCATAGCCTCTGAAGTTATGAAACACTACAGGTATCTTGTTAGTCAACTTGAAACTGAGATTGCATGCATCATGAGCACTTCCTCTAAACTTCCAAGTTATGTGGCAATGATCTCTAACTGCTCTATCACACGTCATATATCGTTCATCACAAATATGACATTTCTCGACTGCTCTAAATTCTTTTTTTTCTGCTGCTGTCATTGTTAAATCTTTTTCTTAGAACATGCATTCGCAGTTTTTTTACAATAGTTTTCTTCCTCTATCATTTGTTCTAAAACCTTATATACAGCATTTGGTCCTCTGTATGTTACGACCGGTTTAGAATATTTGTCATCATAGCAGCAGACAACCTGGAACAATTAATTGCCTATTATAGTTTTTAAATAAAACCTTTTCACTCGCAAAGGCATTTTTATTGCTTGCTCGCTATTCTGAGAAAGACAATCAGGTTTATGTTTTTCCAAGACTTTTTCTAGTGTAAAGCTTTGCAGACATGTTTTACAGAACCATATTTTCCCTTCATGTAATATTTGATTAAACATTACACTGTTGAAATTCTTTAACCACACATAATGTTTTTTTCTCCTTCAACAATCAAAAACATATCGCATTTTTCTTCTACTTTATTTTTTTTATATGTACAGCGGATACACCCCACTTTTTCATATCCAAATATATTAAAACATATATAGTTTTGTTTTTCTATTTTGGGAATTAGCTTTAATGTTACAGGAAATGTAATTCCACTGTAATCAAGATCGTCAATGTGCTTTTTGTACTTTGAGGATTTTTTGCAGCAGGAAGTTTATATGCTAAATGGCACCACCTGAAGCATTCGTCATCTTTTTATTTATTATATTTATTAAACCTTTCATAGGGTGAGAAAGTTCTTTTGGTAACTTCAGATAAGAGCTACCCCTCAAAGGCTTATACTTCATCCTGTTTACATAATGCATGTCCACTGATTCAATTACCAATCCACTTCCATTCCAGAGCCAGAAACAAAACGATCATAAACAGTATTAATATTCAGAAAAGTAATACGACGTGATTACAAAGAGAAACAAGCATTGATTAAATGGAAGGGTTACAATGAGGATTTCAATAGTTGGATACCGTTTAAGTATATTCAAGACATAAAAGCGTGATTTAAAAACTTCGCCAAAAGTAGATTCACCCAAAATAGTTGCGCTCTACCCCAAAACAGTAGCAAGATCAATTATTTGCGGGTAGCATACAAAGTGAGGTCTGTTCCTTCTAACTTTGTTTAACAGCTAAGACCGAAATCATCTGCGGTGTTGGGTTTGAAAGATTTGATTACCCGATCTGCAGTTGTTGTATTTGTGGTTGATTAAAAAAAGTAGCAAGTTATTATCTATTATTTATAAGTCGTATATAAACTGGCGGTTTTGGCAAAAAAAAAATGAGGGGGGTTGCAATGAGTTTTACATTTGTTGGCTGGCTTGCCGGCCGACCAATTTACTGACTCATTGCATAAAACTCCCCTAAAAAAAGTGTGCCACAACCGCCAGTTTATATACTACTATTAACACCTCGAATAATTAATTCAAAATCAGATTGATTGCAAAAATAATTAAATCAAATATAATTTGGAGTTTTTAGCTTATCTTCGTTATTCTTCAATAGGTTAAAGGGGGTACTTCAGGCTTTTAATGGTGGTTTAGGGGTCCGACTTAAAATTGACAAATAATGATATTTTTCTATTCTAAAGGGCATAAACATAATAAATGAGTCTAAAAAGTACCCCTTATTTGCAAAGAAACTCATTCTGCACAGTACTATGTGCTATCCTAGGTGACGCACCAGGGTTAATTTCAGCATTTTACGTCCGAGTCCATCATATCTATATGGTGTATGCAACATTTAAACATTTTCAAAATGGTTTTAATATCATATTTTGATTGATATAAGTGTTTTATCATGAATTGGAACATTTTTGTAATTTAAGATGTTTCTTGAAAAATCCTGATGTACTCCCTTTAAGATATGTTATTAATACATTAATACTTATTAATACGCAACAACAGTTTCCTTTGAACTATTAAAATAATATGTGTAATGTCGAAACAACTAACCGGACTCCGCGAGTTTTGTAATAAACAAAACGTTGAGGGTCAGTTTGCCATGGGCAATTAAAAACATTATCAGTAGTACGATCGGGACATTTCAAATTGCTTCTTAATAATTAATTTTCATTTTAATGACCGTCTGTTTATTATAACATCATTATTATTGACAGTATAATTATTATTCACGCGAATACGTGGGTTCGTCATTTTCATGAGGGCTGGCGTGGCGCAGTCGGTAGCGCGGCGGATTTGTAACCGGAGGCCCCGGGTTCAATCCTCCGTGGTGCCACTGAGTTCCGTCGGTGTGTTCAAGCAAGACACTTTTCCTTAGCCTCGTCCGTCGGATGGGGACGTAAACCGGGCGGTCTCGTGTCTATCCTCCGAGCACGTTAAAGAACCATAGGAATCTATTCGATAATAAGAGTAGGGCAGGTTCCCGGATTCCTATGTATCCTTCCCCTCTCTCTGGGGCGGTTCTAAATAACCTATACTGTGTTGATGAGCCGTTAAACAACATTCAATTCAATTCGTCATTTTCATAAGTTAATGATTAAAGAGGTCGCGTGTAACCAAATCTTGTTTGGATGGCATGTGTTCATGGTGTTGATATTGAGGTTTGAATACAAAATAAACACTTCGATGTTTAATGTCAAACGCTTTGTTTAAATTTCCCCGGCCATGTTTTGTGTCATGAACATGTTAATGTTTATTTAAATCGAAATCAATACACAACACTAGATATTTACAATTCACACATTGCAATATCTGTGAAAAGCGAGAATAAGATTTTACTTGATGATGTAGAAAACTTTGAACTTGTAAATTAATCCGCAGGTAAATGTATTTATCAATTATCTGGCAATAGTTGTGCAGCTATACAATTCAGATTTACCTCATTTCCCCGTGCAGTCACGCAGTGGTAAAAGTAGTATCTACGCCATGCAAATAATACTTAATTTGACATCAAATTAGTAGCGAATTCTTCAAATGAGATATAGGGATGAAGCGCGTCCGTGGTCGAGAGGGTAAAGTGTTGTGTTGGAAACTCTCGATTTCACTGCGACGGGTTCGAATCCCACTGGGGGCTCGACTTGTAAGTGAAAACGCGTCGATTCTTACGCATGGCTGGAGGTATACAGTATTGGTCCTAATCAGGAATAAGTCATGGTCTGCCCCCACCACTAAAAATCGACAGTTATACATAGCCTAAAATGTGCTGAACAATTACGTTAAACACCAAACAAATAAACAAACACACAAATAAATTATGTAAAATCTCAAAAATCTCCTAATTTGGAGGATATAAAGAAATAATATAAAATCATATAACTTCTGCAAGTAAAATATGATGGTGTTTTCACATCTTGTAATGTATCGGACTAGGGTCACGGAGGCGGGACCTTGTAGGTAGGGTCGGTCCCGATCATTCGAACTCGTCTTTGTGATCTTTGTTGATACAGTCGAATGCGAGTTATATAGTTTTACATACAATACCAGAAAGATAAATGCTTTCATATCAATGCATCTTCCATGTTAAAATGCACTCTTGCACGTGTATTATATAATTAGTATCTTTAATATATTAAATAAAGAGAATAAATAAAAGCTCATTTACAGTTTGTTAGTACCTGTACTGGCGTATTTTCGAATATTAAGTACCTAATCATTACAAGTGGAGTGCGTAGTCCAGTGGCAGAGCGCCGAACTCCAGATCGAGAGGTCGTGGGTTCGATTCTCGTCGCGGTCACGTTATTTATCCTTGAGCAAGATAATTAATCCACATTGCTTAGTACTGGTTCTACCCAGGAAGCCATCGATAGTGATTAATCTAAGCTGCAATAACTTGTTTCGCAATTGATGTAAAATAAATATGTTTAAACTAATCATTGCTATTACCATATAATTACTCACCCCGTAAATATGGAACGCCATGACTGTCTTATGATGTTGCCGATTAATATATGCAGTGCATTTCCCTTTATATGTGGTAGATATTTCATGATATGCAGTGCATTTTTAATTATATGTGGTAAATAAATCTTTATATGTGGTAGAAAAGTATTTATATGCAGTAGATTAATCATTATATGCGATAGATAAGTCATTGTATGCAGTAGATAAACCATTATATGCGGTCCATTTATCGTTATATGTGGTGCATTTATTACTATATGCAGTAGTTTATCTAATATATGAGGTCCTTTAAACATTATATGAAGTACGTTTGTATTTATATGCAGTGCTTCTGTTGACTTTATATGTGGTACATATTCTAATATACGTGGTGGATACGTCTTTATATTCGGTGGTTTCAATTGCATTATATTCGGTACAAACGGCTTTATACGTGGTGCATTTCTTATGATATGCAGTGCATTTTCTATTATATGCGGTGGTTTTTTCATTACGATGATGAGATCAATCGGAACACTCGTTTTTAAAGATGTTACGATTTAGACTGTTACACAGCGTTTAAATATAAACGACTGCACATAGAACGCTGTCATTATCGATTATTTATGGCCAGTGTATATACTCGCTTTACGTAATTAGAGGATTTCCAGTTTTATAAATAGAACAAAAACTGTCTTACTTCCAAGACTGGATTCATTTTAATAATATAAAAAAACACGAACTGTTGAATACAATTAGGTCAAACATAGACACGTTGACTAGATCGGCGTTAGAAAATGGCATATGTTTTGATAACACCCCAGTCCCTTGGAAAATCTCGAAAAATACACCAACCCATCCTGGAAAAAAATCTCGAAAATACCCCCTGAACCCCGCTTCCCCACCACCATCCCCTTCAACATATTTTCCTTCCACAGATATTGCGTGGAAAAGTTGAATTAGACCAACAACGTTGACACCGGGGTAGGGACTTCAGACAGAACTGGTATAATACCAACATTGGGGATTACCCTAAAAATGATCTCCTAGGGAGGGGATAGAACAAATCGATTTTCCTTGGGTGAGCCCGTTGCGACCCTACCCCTACACCGGCGGGGGAAATAATTGATAGGTTCATAATTGTTTTGCGTGTATTCTCTCAGTAATTACTGATATCCTAAAAAAATGGAAAAATCTCCAGCCACCATACCCCGTGGGTTTTTATTCGTTAACCCCTCATTTCCCCCGCAGACACTTCCCTAATGGAATTTGTGTAGCCCCCGCCTCACCTCCCCCCTCCCCATCCCACCACCACCACCACCACCAAACACACACCACCACCACATCCTCACCGCTGCAATCGCAAGAAAAACAACACCTTCCTTACCACATTCTCACAAAACTAGGAAAATACCATCCCTTTGGGGTGCAGGTTGTGTGGATGTATTTTGTTCACAACCACACCCCCGGAAGACACCAGCCCATTCTTTCCTTATAAGGACACCGGGTACAGAACTTGGTATGGTACGTACCAACTTGGGGGACTATCCTTTGGAATAAGAGTGATTGTGTATTTAGCGCGTACACTTCCTCAGTAATTGTAATGTATGCATTTATTATATACTTTCCAGCGAAATAGTGGATTAAACACTATATTCACTCCAAAGAAACACATATTCTCTATTTATTCACTCCACATCAACAAATATCCTCTATTTATGTATGTCACGCGCGTGCATTGTGTAATCAATATTGAGAAAAAGCCCAACTTGCCATATCTTTTTATAGAACATAGATCAGACGAGATCCTTGACCATAATCGCAGTTGGAATGCACTTTACGTGAGCGATTTTTTTCGGCCGATAAAATCGGCGTTTGACTGTCGCTTGTTTGCTCCTCCTTGTTTGAGTGAAACGGGACATACGCAGTGAAGCAGTCTAGTTAGATTTCCGATAAAATCGTAACATCTTAAAAAAACGAGTGTTCCGATTGATCTCATCATCATAATGAAAAAACCACCGCATATAATAGAAAAAGCACTGCATATCATCAGAAATGCACCACGTATAAAGTCGTTTGTACCGAATATAATGCAATTGAAACCACCGAATATAAAGACGTATCCACCACGTATATTAGAATATGTACCACATATAAAGTCAACAGAAGCACTGCATATAAATACAAACGTACTTCATATAATGTTCAAAGGACCTCATATATTAGATAAACTACTGCATATAGTAATAAATGCACCACATATAACGATAACTGGACCGCATATAATGGTTTATCTACTGCATACAATGACTTCTCTATCGCATATAATGATTGATCTACTGCATATAAATACTTTTCTACCACATATAAAGATTTATTTACCACATATAATTAAAAATGCACTGCATATCATGAAAGATCTACCACATATAAAGGGAAATGCACTGCATATATTAATCGGCAACATCATAAGACAGTCATGGCGTTCCATACGTAAATATTCCAATTTTTTTATTCATATGAACAGCATAAGCGATAATTACAAAAAACATTTATATCAATTACAAAATACATTTATATCAATGGCGACAGATCATCAAATATAACACGTATACATCATACAAACTATCTAACAGTGCGGTTTACGGAATTCTTACTAAAAAATGAGTATACTAAATAGTAATAGTAATAATAATAATAAATTGTTTTATTGTATAACATGTTTATGTCTTTATACGAAAATAAAAAAATGAAAGTTAACAGGTTTTTAATATAATTTCGTATTTCAGCAGCCCTACCGAAACGAAATGTAGAGCGCATTTTGTCAGTGTAATACATTTTTATTAATGGGAATTACACGAAGTGCACACCAATTATGTTCGACCACTGTAGTTTGTGAATATTATTACTTTAACAACGATCTGTGATTGTGTTTTGTCATAATCAAAGTTTATAGATAAAAGGTGTATAAATCTGACCAGTGACAATTTTCCCGATAATGTCATTTTGTTATCGATTTTATCACGTGACCTTGTTTGATAGATATTCCTACGCCATAGGGCTGGCGTTCCTACTGATGTGACGATAAAATATCAATGGATTCTATAAAATGTTCATTCATTAAAAAATCATTACCAGTATATTTACCACGATTAGGCGTTTTAACAGCTTCTAATATTTCAGATACAGTTATCGGCCTATCTAGCTGTTCATCTGCACCATCCAAATTATCAAAATCATGATTCATTGCAAATGCTTCTGCATCATCATTTTTATATTAAATATATCATTTCCAAGTCCAGAAAAATAATCATAAAACGACTCAATAGTAATATTATGACTAATCTTTTTATGCCCCCGAAAAGGTTTCGGAGGCATATAGTAATTAACTTGGCACAAGTGATCACCATAACATGACGATATGTCGCGCGCTAAACCCAGGTCCGTACCTCAAAGTTCAAGGTTACACTAGAAGTTCATAGGTCAAAAACAGCTATGCAATTACGTGTCCGGACCGTAACGTCACATCCCCTGCAGGGATTTTTAAATAACTTGGTACAAGTGATCACCATAACAAGACGATGTGTCGCGCGCAAAACCCAGGTCCGTACCTCAAAGGACAAGGTCACGCTTCAAGTTCATAGGTCAAAAACACGAACGCAATTTCGTGTCCGGACCGTAACGTCACAATCCCTGAAGGGATTTTTAAATAATTTGCACAAGTGATCACCATAACAAGACGATGTGTCGCGCGCAAAACCCAGTCCGTACCTCAAAGGTCAAGGTCACACTTGCAGTTCATAGGTCAAAAACAGGTACGCATTTTGGTGTCCGGACCGTAACGTTACAACCCCTATAGGATTTTTAAATAACTTGGTACAAGTGATCACCATAACAAGACGATGTGTCGCGCGCAAAACCCAGGTCTTCAAGGTCAAGGTCACACTTGGAGGTCAAAAGTCAAATCGTGTCCGGTCAATAACTCTGGCATTCATGGATGGATTTTCAAATAACTTGGCACAAATGCTCATCACAACAAGATGATGTGTCGCGTACAAAATCCAGGTCTGTGGCCCTAAGGTCAAGGTCACGCTTAGAGGTCAAATCGTGTCCCGTCAATAACCTTTGCATGCCTGGACGGATTTTCAAATAACTTGGCACAAGTGCTCACCACAACCAAACGACGTGTCGCGCACAAAATCCAGGTCCGTGGCTCCAATGTCAAGGTTGGGGCATTTGTCACTTACAGTGATATTTCTTGTTATTACTACTTTTTAAATATTTCCAGAATACCTTAGGTTTTGAATGCCTAAGCTTCTCAATATCTGACAATTTCTTTAATTCAAAAGCCCCAAGTTTTCTCTTAATAATATCCTTATATTCTTTTTTAATATACAAAACTGTTCTCTACTAAAGTTAGATTTGCATCTATTAAATATTCACAATACTTCATTATATCGTTGTTTCGCTTGAATCTTACCATTGGCTCGTCAGTAAAAGTAGGGTCACCATTAGTAAAAACCTTTGTACAAAAAAGTGGATCGGCAACATCACGCAAAATATTTGTAAAATTACAAACTTCAGTATTTATTGAAGACCTGTTAGAGCTAACATGGGAACAATAGATAAGAACAATAGATAACATTTTTGTATTACAAGGGCTTATTACGCATTTTATTAATTCGGGTAAACAATTGTATTGCGTCTTTGTTGACTTTTCGAAAGCGTTTGATTATGTTTTTCGTGAAAACTTACACTTTAAGCTGATAAAATTAGATCTTTGTGGTAAAATATTTAATATCATTAATTCTATGCATACTTCTGTAAAATCAAGAGTGAAATATTGTAATGACATCAGTGATGAGTATACATGTATGCTTGGAGTAAGACAATGGGAATGTTTATCGCTTTTTCTTTTTTTTTCGTTTCTAAATGATATTGAAGATGAGTTTATAAAAATGGTTTTGAAGGTATTAATGTTAATATGGTTAAAGTATTTCTCATATTGTATGCTGAGTATATTGTTATATTTGCAAACAGTACGTATAGAATTACAAACCAATTTAAAGTTGCTATCGGGATATTGTAATAAGTGGAAACTCGTTGTAAATACATCGAAATCTAAGGTTATGGCATTTAAAAAGGGTGGTTAATAACCAAGAAATTTAACTTTTTATTTAAATGATAATGCATTACATATTGTTAATAGATTTAACTATTTAGGCATAGTCTGTACAACGGGTGAATCATTCACATATGCACAGGCAATACTTGCAGGACAGGCTTTAAAGGCTATCTTTAAAATAACAAATGTCTATATTTACTGAGTAATCTATTGAACACAGATTATATTTATTTGATCACACCAATTTTGAACTATGGTGCTGCAGTTTGGGGTTTTACAAAGGCTAAAGCAATAGAAAGAGTGCATCTTAAATTTTGTAAGAATATATTTAAGGGAATGTAGCGACACAGCCAAACATCTGTATTATTGAGAGTTCTGAAATACTTGAATAAGGGTGAAAGAATTATCAAAATCGGATGATAAACAAAGAAGATATGATCATTTGAAGTTTCTGTTGAAACGAAACGGATATGAAAGCGGCCATTTTGAAAGCTATGACATCACGGTTCTAAATGACCATATATGGAATATTTATAAATATGAACATTTACTGATTTATAGGGAAAAAATGACAACAACATTATGAAAAATATGTAATACTTAATGGCAGTAATGCTTTATATGACCAGTAAAAAAAATCATTCATTTGCAGTGATTTTCTTCGTTTTAAATGATATTTAGCAATATTCCATATATGGTAATATGGAGCTATGACGTCATAGTTCTAAAAATGGCGGCTCCCATATTCGTTTTAGAACAACCTTTAAATGGTCATATCTTTTTTGTTTATCATCCGATTTTGATAATTCTTTCACCTTTTCCCAAGTTATTCAGAACTCTCAATAACAGAGCTGTTTGGCTGTGTCGCTACATTCCCTTTAAGTGTAAAAACACAACGCAGAATGATTTTATATATGGAAAGTTGGGTAGAAAATCCACTTTATGTCAACGGCATTTTATTATAATAAAGTACTGGCTCAAAATATTACATAGTAGTGAAAGTAAATAGTTTAATAGTTTATGATATGATTATTAATGACATAACTGATCAACCGAATAAAATAAATTGGGCGTTACTATTACGTGAACTATTGTGTTATATGGGTTTCCATGTTGTAAGGTTAGCACAAAGTGTAGGAAACGCTGAATTAGTTTTGCTTGTTGTTAATTTCTTTTTTTTTGCTTGGATATATATATTATGTACATTATGTAAGACTATTACTATTTCTTCTATATTCAAATATAATTCAGTGTTTGTCGAAGATTGAATGTTAACCTTTATTGTTAGTGTATTTGTTTAAAAACACTAAATGTTTGTTAATTTATATACAGAAGGCCGCATTGAAAATATGATGTTTATTTCTTGATATTATGTCATAATGTGTTAACCTTCTTTAAATAAAGATTTTATTATTATTATTATTATTATTAAACAAAAACTTCATGATAATTTTATACAAAACTGGCATAACAGATTGCAAGAATCAAGCAGAGCTTTATTTTATAACTGTATGGAGAATTTTAGATTTCAACCCTACCTAAATATGTGTAATATATCGAAATTTAGGCAAGCTATAACTAAATTTCGCGTTTCGTCACACAGACTTGAGATAGAAGCTAATGATAGGTTAATGATAGGAAATGTAAATTTTGCCAGTCTTTAGAGGAATTCCATTTTATTTTAGTATGTCCTTTATATGCCGACATAAGAAAACAATATATTAAAAGTATTATTGCATGTGGCCGAATATGCAAAAGCTCATTTCGCTGTTTAATTATACATGTAAAAAGTAAATAAGAAATCTATCTATTTTTATTTATAAGGCCTTTGATAAAGAAAATGAGTACCTTTTTCCAAATAGGTAATAATGAATTATTGTTATAATTATAATATTGTGTTATTTATATATGCATTTTGTTGTGTATAACAAACAGTATTCACTCAAAACTAAATCACATTCTTGAATGTGTCAAAGTACTAACTTTACTATGCACTCAGATGTAAAATTACTAACTTTACCATGCATTTGTACTATTCTGTTACATTGTCTGTCATGTTATTGTCATGTATATACTTATACCACACGGGCCTTAGGGCCTATTGGATAATGAAATAAACTATCTATCTATCTATATAAACTTTGAAAATATGTATGACATTGTACAACTCAAAAAGTATTCTCTGGCTGTTTAATAATATATCACACCTTATTTATATAAACTATATATTACCTGCTCAAAGTTACCCGTGAGGGTGTGCAGCAGAATGAATAGATATAGAACCAAAGACCATGGACTTTTATTGCAGTGGGAGACGTCAAAAGGTCTGTGGGTGTTTTCTTACTTAAAATGCTATGCTGAATTCTTAAGTGCACCAGCATGCCGCAAAGTTAAAAGAAATTCAATTGAAAGCAACTATAGAGGTAAGAAAATCAGGGTCTGAAAAATGTGGGTATGTTTATGCTATATTTCTTATAGCATTAATAGTGTTCAAAATGGTTTCAATGCATAGGTAATGAGGCAAAGATATTTACAAAATAGTTTGGGAATATTCAAAGTCAATGTCAAAATGGTTTACAAGGTCGAAAGGTCAATTAAGTGCATAAACTATAATAAAATCATTTTCCCCCATATTTATAAATAGTTTTTTATTCCTGTGCATATATTATACAATTATGGACTTTTCAGCTGTTATACATGATGTGATATGCACCAAAAAAATCATTATTGACCGAGGCGATAGCCGAGGTCAATAATGATTTTTTGGTACATATCAACATCATGTATAACAGCTGAAAAGTCCATAACTGTTTTATTATATAACCCTCAATTTACAATTATATAAAACAGGTCAATATCAAAAAAACAATTATATAAAACAGGTCAATATCAAAAAAACAGGTCAATATCAAAAAAACAGGTCAATATCGCTAGATATTTTTTCTAAAAAATTACTTTTTAGCCAATGAAAACGCGTCTATTTATAGGTTATATAATAATCTATATTATTTCATGATATTTATTGATAATACACAATATGCTGATATCGTGTAAATATATTTTAAATGTGGTTATATGGCCCGTACTACCAAACACCACTCTATGACACGGGGTCAATATATGAGTGAACTCATTAGATGGGAATACATTGCATACAATTACTTGTACCACTGACAAACTTATTATTTATAGCAGATAACATTAAATGCTGTTGTATATAAAAAGAAAAGTATGGACTTTCAATTGTTAGTTGTCAAACTTTACATTACCTTTCATGAACAGACTCAATAAAACGGAGTCTGCTACTTTTATCTCTTGCTTGTGTTTGTTGCTTTTCAGTATTTATTAATATTGGTATATTAAAGATTAAGGTCATTGGGTTTATTGAGGTCAAAACGTTCTGTTTAAGTACACATATATGACACAATATACGCGTACTAATGGTATAAAATTCAAAGATGCCATCAAAATAAAGATGACTAGCCGATATAAATCTCATTCAGAGGTAAAGCAGTGTAGATTAAAAGACCCTTGATTGTCCATTTACAAATACTAAAAATAAAATTTAACTACTAAATACAAATGTGTTGTTACAACGTTTGATAACACAAGCTTCCCAATAGCTTAATGAAACATGTCAAGGCACATTTCGGTAACCTACGCGTTATACCCAGTACAGTCTAATCAACATTGTCATCTTTCTCTATGTCTGATTCATCGGATGTTGTCATATCTTCCGTATCGTCTTCGGCAGCACTGTTACTTTCGCTGTTTATGTCGTCAATGATGTCTTGGGGTAGCTGGGGTCCAGAAAACCACTTCATTGTGAACCGAGGATCGGCTGTATCGGCATGCTTCCACAGCGAAGCCACTAAGTTTATCCGCAGCACCTTTTGATGAAGGATGATCTTGTAGGTGGCAGGAGACTTGGATCAGCCCCTTTTAGTTTTGGCAAGGAGTGACTTTGGTCTATAGTGGCGTAATTTTGTCCTGAATATAAGATATATATCTTGCATCGTCTACACTAGTTATAACAGGTTTGCCGTAATGATTACATACGAAAGACTCTATATCACTTTCGACTTCAGTTGTCACTTCATCAGATTTTCCAAGCTGTCTAAACGCATATACGATTTCAAAAGGTCGAACCTTTCCTTTACGGATGAATGCAGTAGTATGGTCACAACCAGTGAATGCATGTACTGCTGGCAATTCTGCACTGGCTTTCCTAACTTTCCACTGATATGTGTGACGTTGATATACCTTCTGTGTTTTTTGCGTTCGTGGCCTACATCCATCCAGACAAAGGCTTCATAGTTATTGACATGGAATAGGAGAACGATCAATACATACATCGCTATATGTACAGTGGACAACAACATTGGGTAGTTCGTTGGTCTGGCTGAGGTGTCGTAAATGCGAACATATTCTGGTGTCGTTTTGTCGTTTCCGGGTTGGCGACATTTCGCCTTCGACTTTGAGTGTTGGCGACTTTTCGCCTTCGACTTTTTGCCTTGTATTAACAGGGCGAAAAGTCGCGAAGTCGCGAAGTCGAAATGGCCTCATCCGTCTTCCATAGATTGGCGACTTTTGCGAGTCAAAATTTCGTCCAAAACGGCTGGTTTGCGACTTTTCGCCTTCGACTTTTCGGGTTGGCGACTTTTCGCCTTCGACTTTTCGTGTTGGCGACTTTTCGCCTTCGACTTATTAACAGGGCGAAATGTCGCCAAGTCGCGAAGTCGAAATGGCCGCATTCGTCTTCCATAGCATAGAGTATTATTATATGTTGGTTAAACCGTTACAGAATATGTGTTTATTTGGTATAAATAAAACGTCGGATTTATTTTCTCTTACATGATGAACACATACCAAGGGAGACAAATGTATATTTTACTACAGTAGTATTACTCGTACTTATTTCCCTTATTCCGCTGGTCAAGTTTTTAAAGCTACGTAGTCTATACTTACACTACTACACGTACTATTACACTCCTGAATACGAATCGTAATGAGTCACGGAGGTAGCAGTGTCAATTCCACGAACATTTAAAAAGTCAGTTTATTAGCCAGAATCGATGCGTAAAAGATCAATGACAGAAGTTCAGTGGTGTAGTGGTTAGAGTGTCTGACCTGCAATCGGGAGGTCGTGGGTTCGAGTCCCCTGGCCGCGTCATACCAAACAATTGTAGTAGTTACTATTTACCCTTACTTGACAAGCAAATAGTGGGTCTGGTTGGCCCGGTGTCAGAAAAAAGTGACTAGGAGGGACATCATGTTCTACGGCGTGGTATTCCAGTGTGGCAGTACTCTACCTGCTGCAAGTAGACTGTATTTAGATACATAGCACTACAAACAATCAATCACACAAAAGTCCACACATAATGCAGAGTCAACGAGGTATTCTTCTCGGGGATCAAATGGTAGAGTGACTATAATACTTTGAGTTACACACACACAAACACACGCATAACTTTTGTACAAGTAAAATTTGATAAGTATACAGCTTCCGATTATATTCCATAAGCAAAAATGGCGAAGAGCCGAACGGAAGAGCGGAACGGGATTTGAAACAGGGGCCTTTCGCTGTTATTTGCTCTTTATTACATGCAGTTATAACAACTGTGTGGGTACGTTGCAGCATTTTAACACCAAATAGGTATTACGCAATAACAGCGCACACATACAAATCGAGGTCAAGTCATAAATGAAAGTAAATATACCATGTTCTCAAGGACGTCCCTACTCAGTATAGGTCAGTGGTTAGATCGCCCGACCGTAAACAATTTTAGAAGGACGTATGCTCGAGTACCGAGAGTGGGTAACTTTATTCTTGTAAATTATAATACTATCTATATACATGTAAGATATAAAGCGTACATAGCTTTAACACGCTGGTTGTTGTATTAACCTTTTCGTCGCCAAATTTGAAATGTCGTCTGCTAAAAACATTATTCAAACCTTCCGGTAATATGTTATATATATAAAAGTGCCATTGAAAAAAATCATCCTGAGTGGTGAACAGTCTTAACCCTGATGAGCTAGCACATAGGTGTGCATGTCGATCTGGGCCATAGGTGTGCATGTTGATCAGGGCCATAGGTGTGCATGTTGATCTGGGCCATAGGTGTGCATGTTGATCTGGGCCATAGGTGTGCATGTTGATCAGGGCCATAGGTGTGCATGTTGATCTGGGCCATAGGTGTGCATGTTGATCTGGGCCATAGGTGTGCATGTTGATCTGGGCCATAGGTGTGCATGTTGATCTGGGCCATAGGTGTGCATGTTGATCTGGGCCATAGGTGTGCATGTTGATCTGGGCCAAATCAATGGCTTTGACTGTGGCAGTGAATGGTTAATATAGTTATATTGACTGACAGTGGAGTTAAATGAATAGTGAGCGAGTTTGTGAAAACTAACTTAGGACACAAACTTTAGTGAGTGAGTGAGTGAAAACTAACTTAGGACATAAACGATTAGTGAGCGAGTGAGTGAAAACTAACTTAGTGAGCGAGAGAGTGACAAATAACTTAGTGAGCGAGTGAGTGAAAACTAGCGTAGTCAGCGAGTGAGTGACAACTAACTTAGGACATACACCATTAGTGAGCGAGTGAGTCTAAACTAACTTCGTGAGCGAGTGAGTGACAACTTAGTCAGAGAGTCAGTTAAAACTAACTTAGTCAGCGAGTGAGTGAAAATGAGTGAAAACTAAATTAAGACATACTCATATAATGCTGCATAATAGTCCTCTCTAGCTCTAACATACTGGTCATTATTTGTCTACTTCTTATATAAGGGGAATCCGCGGCCGGGATAGTAAATAGCTACGTCTATAAATGTCTCGCCTCTCACCACTGCGGGGTCGAATCCCACTGGGAGCTCGATTGGGAGCTCGATTTGTCAAGTGAAAAAGTGTCGATTCATGCAGATGACGATAGGTATACAGTACATGTTCTTCCCAGGAAAAATGTGATGGTCTGACTAGCAAAATTAGGTAGTTTATATCTAGCAAACGTTTGGGATAGCGTTTGTGTCAAGGTCAATGCCACTTTTTTTAAGATAGTAAAATGGATTAGGCGATAACTACATTTAAGAAAGAATGAGATATTGGAACGCAATTTAGTGTGCTTATTAGACACCAGGTTTCTGTTTTTCGTGGAATTTCTACGTTTCTTGTATTGTATTTTTCGTCGCAAATCTCTTTCTTGTTTTCAGATTCGTTTGTATTTATGCAGTTATTAAAACAGTAAGGTTTGACAGAAGTTTCATTCCAGCAGTGTTGTGTGTGTAAGAACATTACTATCACCATATTCTAAGATGTGAGATTGATATTACACTGTTCTAATTGGGGATCCAGCAGTGTAACGATAGTTGGGATCCAGCAGCGTAACGATAGTTGGGGATCCAGCAGCGTAACGATAGTTGGGGGTCCAGCAGCGTAACGATAGTTGGGGATACAGTAGTGTAACGATAGTTGGGGATCCAGCAGTGTAACGATAGTTGGGGATCCAGCAGTGTAACGATAGTTGGGGATCCAGCAATGTAACGATAGTCGGGGACACAGCAGTGTAACGATAGTTGGGGATCCAGCAGTGTAACGATAGTTGGGGATCCGGTAGTGTGACGATAGTTGGGGATCCATCAATGTAACGATAGTTAGGTATCCCGCAGTGTGACGATAGTTGGGGATCCCGCAGTGTAACGATAGTTGGGGAACCAGCAGTGTAACGATAGTTGGGAATATAGCAGTGTAACGATAGTTGGGAATATAGCAGTGTAACGATAGTTGGGGAACCAGCAGTGTAACGATAGTTGGGGATCCAGCAGCGTAGCGATAGTTGGGGGTCCAGCAGCTTAACGATAGTTGGGAAACCAGCAGTGTAACGATAGTTGGGAATATAGCAGTGTAACGATAGTTGGTGCTCCAGCAGTGTAACGATAGTTGGTGATCCAGCAGTGTAACCATAGTTGGGGAACCAGCAGTGTAACCATAGTTGGGAAACCAGCAGTGTAACGATAGTTGGGAATATAGCAGTGTAACGATAGTTGGTGATCCAGCAGTGTAACGATAGTTGGGAATATAGCAGTGTAACGATGGTTGGTGATCCAGCAGTGTAACGATAGTTGGGGAACCAGCAGCGTAACGATAACTGGGGATCCAGCAGCGTAACGATAGTTAGGGGTCCAACAGCGTAACGATAGTTGGGGAACCAGCAGTGTAACGATAGCTGGGGATCCAGCAGTGTAACGATAGTTGGGGATACAGCAGTGTAACGAAAGTTGGGAATCCAGCAGTGTAACGATAGTTGGGGATCCAGCAGTGTAACGATAGTTGGGGATCCAGCAGCGTAACGATAGTTGGGAATACAGCAGTGTAACGATAGTTGGGGATCCTGTAGTGTAACGATAGTTGGGGATCCAGCAGCGTAACGATAGTTGGAATACAGCAGTGTAACGATAGTTGTGGATCCAGCAGTGTAACGATAGTTGGGGATCCAGCAGTGTAACGATAGTTGGGGATCCAGCAGTGTAACCATAGTTGGGGATCCAGCAGTGTAACCATAGTTGGGGATCCAGCAGTGTCGGTGATTGGACAGAGGCAGTTGTAGAGCCATCACTGACGGTTGCGGAACCGGCAGTGTTGGTGACCGACAGTGATATAGCATTGTTTTGACATTCGTCGGGACAGGCACGTAGAGGAAGACATTTCTTATATATGGTTATTTGTGGTTCCACAAGAACAAAGTCAAAATAATTGATATGTTTAAGTTACATATTTAATTTTTATTAACGCCTCATAAAGCAATGATAATAATATAAATGTTCAATCAATGACAATAAATTATATATAGTTTGCACGTAAATTAACAACAGTATCATCCAACAAAAATATATAATTGACAGTATAATGTATTAAAATAGCACCCTGTTTAACATGTTATTTTAACTAAAATGGCGAATAGAATAATACATGGCTTTATCCCAGCGCAGTCTGATGTTGCCCGGCCCACTCAGGTACGCTCGTTGTGGTGTAATATATTCAAACAACACGCACATGAAATGATTTAACGGCCAGTTTTTGTAATATATTCATATGCACATACGCAAATTTCTCCTGTATGAAGTCATCATATACGTCAAATAAATGCATGAATGCAACATAATTATGTAACAACTCAAATTGTCACTTGAAAACATATTCACGTAGCCATCATGTTTTATAAACGTGCTGCATTTCAAGGGCCGCCTCGTGTTCACGTGCCTTCATGCGCAATGACGCAATGCTGCCGCTTCTGTGCGCTTCTGGTGGCCGGTAACCATAGTAATTCAGCGGGAATGCTGGGAGTGTGTAAAGCGGAAATGGAAAGTATGACGGGTACGGAGAGATGGAAAGTTTCAGTTGAGAGCGCAGGTCTGTCCTCTCATCCCCTGAATGTTCGCCGGAGTCGGACCGCGATCGCTTAGATGGCTGAAAAATACAACAGCAGTGATAGTATTATGTTTAAAGTGACACATAAGAGTTTTTAAATGTCTGTCAAAAGAATGTACATTTATTTATGATGTCATATTTTCTTTAAAGGGACACATGGTAATCTTGAGTTTTATTCAAACCTTACAATTTGCTCCTCGATTTAGTTATGCTGCGTAATTTTTACCATTTTTACTTTAAAACTGCTTGCATATAATTAAATAAAAAATTGAGATTTCAATTTTCTTCATTATTTTAACATTTGTTTTAAATATAATTATGGTGCAATATTATAAAAATTTAGTAATATGAAAAAAAAAATACTTTCAACTATTCTAACAATTAATATTGATGATTGAACAAATGCAAGTTACGAAAAAAGCTAACGGGACGCCTTGAATTTTAAAAAAATTAAGATTGCCGTGTGTCCCTTTAAAGTTGCACGTACAGTTCCTATCCCCAACAACAGCCAAATGTTTACAACATAAAATTATGTACACCGTTTCTAAACCTACCATTTGTTTGTATGGTGTTTTACGTCATTTTCAACACACGCAAGGTTATATATGACGTTAATTTGTTTTGTGGTGGTGGCAGACCACCCACTTTTCCTGGGTAGAACCAGTACTGTATGCCTCCCGCAATCCGTAAGAATCTGACGACGAGGTATATACATGTATATAACTTACATATTTTGAGAATCCAAACTCTATAGACACGGTGTAAGCGGCTTTAACCAACCAGGCCAAACCAAAATTGGAGCGTCAAATTACGAGTTATCAACTCATAATTCATTTTACGCATAGTCAGTTTTAAGAACCCATGAATAAACCTATACTTAATCGATTATATGACTTGGACACCCAGATCAAGTTTTGAGAAACGGCTTTATTGTGTAATTTTGCGGTTATTTGTCGGGTTAGTTTCTTTAAAGTTGCATGTAAATATTTAAATATCGAGAAACTAAGTTATTCGACCTTGACGTTCATTTTCAAGGGAAATAACCGTTTATTTTATGTTTTTGCGTTTAGTTCTTATACATTTCGTTGTGCAATCCTTATTAGGCGAGACTATGAATCCGCTGATTTCTTGTTTGTCCTTTACCGTAATTATTGCAGGTGGTTTTCTTATCTCTGTGTCCACGTGTGATTACCAGGTGTAGAATACGACCACTGCAAACCTCGCCAGAGGCATAGGGGTAGGACAGTGACGGCCCCGGGACACCCACCCACCTTGACATACACACGCTCGCAAGCACGCATGCAAGAACGCAAGCACACGCCGACCCCTCGTGTTCATTTTGTCATTTTAACACGCTCATTACAGCCTCACGTGTGTAAACATTGGAGTGTCTATATACTATAGAATTTGCAAAAACTCTGTATGTCTGCAGGTTAGAAAGTTCTATACCGATGTAAATGGAGGATGAGCCTGGCATGTTTATCCCAGTTTGGCGCCAAATAACCTTTCTTTTGTTAGTTCGCCGTAAAATCCGATTCAGTTCAATTCAATTCGTATCTGTATTTATAGTCAAACATTCGCCTGTCCTTTATGTTTTGGACTTTGCAGTCTTAGAACAACATTTTTAACTAGATCATCAATTCGAATGTGAAATTATATTCCCTCTTTTATGTGTTTGTTAAGTGTAGTATTTAATTTTAATACAATCATCTCAAGATCGCAGTCATTTTTTCGGACTTATATGGAAACAAACACAGACAATTTCCAACAATAAAATGCACCGGAAATTAAAATAAATGCATATAATTACCGGCTCACAATCTGTCCGTATTACAGACTTTGGTGCTGGCACAAACGTCACGTCTCTCAGATCTTGTAGACCACCGAAGTTACCCAGTTTTTCATATTTTCGCCATTTTGCACGCCTGTTTTGAAACCATATCTGAAATCAATGGATTCAATATAAACGTATGTATGTGTACGAGTGGAAGAATGGGTTTTCGCCGCATCATGGTACCAACTCATTATGTGTACGACACACCCATGGTACCAACGTATTATGTGTACGAGTGGAAGAATGGGTTTTCACCGGACACATGGTACCAACTCATTATGTGTATGAGTGGAAGAATGGGTTTTCACCGCACCCATGGTACCAACTCATTATGTGTACGACACACCCATGGTATCAACGTATTATGTGTACGAGTGGAAACATATTTTTTACCACACACTACCAACTCATTATGTGTACGAGTGGGAAAATGGGTTATCACCGCACCCATGGCCCCAAAAGTAACGGTACTTCCAGACCTACACTTTATTTGTGGTCAGACACCAAAGTTTAGCATTTTGGCCTACAACCCTTATTCCTAAATCACATTGGGTGAAAAAAGAACTGTCTTAGAGACTTGTTATGATTTGGGTAATTTAATCCAATCAGAATCGTCCTTATAATCTGACTATATGCCCTAACAGACACTATACATTTAAAAAGAGAAGCCCCAAATAAATAGTGGTATCTGACCTAAAATTGATCCATTGGTATGTAACTGATGATACCACATCACGGACCGTGATTTGTTGAAGGTTTATTTATGTAAGATGATATCCAATTTTTGTATCGCTTGCTAAATCAGAGGTTTTTCTTTCTCTTTATGCAAAGGTTTTTAACCCCGGAGCAAACATCAATGTTATCGAATTATTTTCAATTTTGTAAAAATGCCCGTTTCTACGTTTCATCCTGTCAACTACAATTACGCAGAATGAGCTTCACGCCTGCAGAATGGAAGATCTGCAGCAAATTATATTATTTAATTTCATAGTTATATTAATATCATTCTTTTCTACCATATGACTTAACATAGATTGTTGAAATAGAATCAGCAATTAGTACTATAGCGAACCTGTAAGGCCATATAGCTTTTTTTTTGTGGTAGAGGCAGACAATCCGATTTTCCTGGGTAGAACTAGTACTGTATGCCTCCCGCCAGCCTTAGGAATCGACACTTTCTCACTTGACGAGTCCAGTGGGATTAGTTTAAATTCATTTATTTTAAGTCGATTGTAACGAAATCTCAATGTCTTCCTGGGTAGAACCAGTACTAAGGAAATGCAGATAAAGTGTCTTGCTCAGGGGTACAACAAATGGCGGGGTTCGAACCCACGAATTTTCGAACCCGCATCGGTGAAAGGCGAGCCAGTTTTAGACGCAGTGTCTTTCATATCCCGGCAAAGAAGGCGATACGCGTGGTACTATTAAATGAAATGCAAATATAAACAAAATGTAAAAAAAAAACAACGCCAAATAACTACAAAATTAACAACAAAACAATTTATCAAAACTTTGTCCAGATGTTCAGGTCATATAATAATGTATATATGCCGATTAAAAGTAAATGTTTATTCAAGGGTTCTTACCCGTAATTGAATATGCGTAAAATGAAACTAAGAGTTGGTCACTCTTATTGGACGATCCAGTTTCGGGGTTTGGCCTGGGTGTTTAAAGCATTTTATATTTTGTCTACAGAGTTTGGATTCTCAAAATAAGCTATATATATATATATATATATATATAAATGTACCTCGTCGTCAGTAGGTTTAGAAACAGACTGCATATGTTGTAAAATGTGATCTCTAGGATACTGTGAATTCAGGAAAAGGTATATATTAAAGGGAGATAACTCACAATGGCAACTTTCGAAATTTGGGATCTAAGAGATTCGCGTTTTCGCAAATAGGGAGAAATATTTGCGAACAACCAAGGACATGCAACCTTCGGACGAACCTTCGGCAGGGCGCCCACCTATGATGAGAGACAAAGAAATCAAACGTATGCCTTCATTTCCTAAAAAGGATAGCTGCAACACACGCTGATATACTGTATCTCTACATCATAACCCACTCTTCTGGAGGCACAATTATAGCTTATATGAGTGGGATCACATTTAAGGATTCAACCACACACACGCTATATTTTTAGACAGTGACAATGAAAGGTGCCGGATCATTATATACCTATGTATATATATATACCTCGTCGTCAGTAGGTTTAGAAACAGACTATATATACATATGTTGTAAGATGCGGCTGTTGTTTACGGGAAAGGCGCTTTAAAGTAGCTATCCTGCTAACAACAGCCAGCATTTTGCCACATATGTACTACCTACTGACGGCGAGGTACATATATTATTTACATATTTTGAGAATCCAAACTCTATAGACACAGTGTAAACAGCTTTAATCAGTCAGACCATACCCCAAAACTACAGGTCGAATTACAACTCATATTTCATTTTACGCACATTCATTTATAGGTATTTTAAAACCCCTTGACTAAACCTACACTTTTAATAGGCACATACATGTATACATCTTTATATGACCTGAACACCTGGTTAGAGTTTTGATAAACGGTTTTGTAGTGCAATTTTCCGTTATTTGGAAGGTTAGTTTCTTTAAAATGTTTATCTGATGAAAATACATTTTCCCTGTACGTACCTGCACTCTAGCTTCCGGTAACTTAGTTTTCTGTGACAGTTCCTCTCGCGAATTTACATCCGGGTAATGTGTCACTCGGAACACCTCTTCCAGACATTTTAGTTGTTCCGCAGTGAATGTCGTCCGGAACCGACGCTTTTTCATAAAACTTTCTTCTGATCCTGAAAGAGTAAAACAAACAAATCCCAAAACTGTTCAGATATAAATGTCAATGCCGGTATATGTTACGTCAGTGACTTAGAAAACAAATTACTCAATGATATTCATTTGTGTGTTTCAGGAAACGTACAGAAAAGTATTAAAGGGACTGGAGACGATCTTTAAGAATTAAAGGTGTCAATCCAAATACGAATAAAACGTTCAGTTTCAGATGTATATACACTAAACTGGGGCCCATGATCGCCCGATTTAATTATTGTTAATGAAATAGTTTGGCGACTCAGCTAGTTTTTTTTATTACATCATTAATATTAATTAATACGATGCTTAACGACTCTTTAAAAGTCTTGTTTTATTGTCGACGGATACATTATTTGAATTATATTATTTACTGTTATCAACAGAACATCCGATTTGATTAATATTGTATGATATAGCAAAAAACACAACAAAAAAAACACAACAACAACAAACATTAACAATAAGGTAACGTGCGGCTGATTTTATGATTTTATGGCATAATTTATGATTATGAGCGTTTTCATTTGTATTTTGTTTGACAACAATCACTATTCCAGGGATTGCACGGTGGACTAAATCCGGCGGGAGATTACGGGTTCAAGTCTTACTGAGTTTTTTCGGTATGTCCCTAGATAAAATCGAGTATCGGAGATTATTCTCTGTGAACTTTAAATATACTAGTCAAAATTCCTAAGTACCCACCTAAGAATATGTCAATAATCAGCTGATAATATTCTGCAAAAATAAACTGCAAAATGACGAATTTAAATCGTCTTGTCCATATTGCATGAACACATTTTAAAGCGTTCACGTATATATGTTTTTTTTAGAAATCAATTATAACACTTATATAATTAGGTACATAGGATAGGCCACTCTCAAAATTACTGTTAAGTACTTCGAATTAGTGCAGCTTTCGATGGTCCTAATTCTAAAATATGCCAACTAATCATGTTTTACTAGCAGTACCACTACAAATGCGTTTGCAAAATAATTTAATGTTAACGCTGAATTACAGTTACTTGAACTTAAAACGATATTCAGTTAAAACGGCGGTTATCTAGGAGTATCCATGTTTCATTTTATTACAGTCAGAACATTTACAATAAATGGGTTAATCTTTTATGTTTTTTAATAGTATTTCCTACCAATTTTAAGACGTTAATATCTGTTATTGGACTTCGATTCATGTAGGTGTTTTATCAACACATATCATGTTTTCGTATAAATGGAGGGTAACTCTCAAAATATGTAACAATTACAAT
This sequence comes from Cyrtodaria siliqua, assembly GCA_037043455.1. Classification (NCBI taxonomy): domain Eukaryota; kingdom Metazoa; phylum Mollusca; class Bivalvia; order Adapedonta; family Hiatellidae; genus Cyrtodaria; species Cyrtodaria siliqua. The sequence goes on along the minus strand of JAWPHD010000020.1, from coordinate 92,124 downwards.
TAAACATAAACAAAATAATTATTTTGTAAACTATTGTCAAAACAAAATGCTTATCAAACAACTCTTCTAAAATATATTTAAAATATATATTATTTACAAAATGGCGCAAGTAATTTAAAGCTACATTTCCCACAGTGCTCGTACCACTGGTATTAGCGACATACAGTATCTAAGCAACGTAGTAATATATTCTAATATCTTAGCAACAGGGTAACATCCTTGCATCTAAGAAACAGGATAATCATTCTGTTTTGTCGTGTTCTGTTGTTTTTAAAAACAGTATTTGACATGCAAAGAAGCTTAGACAGTTGATGTGCATTATAGAACATGTTAGAATATAAAAGATAAGCATAGTATAGAATATTGTAGCATGGTCGGTGACATTTCCTTTGATGAATGCAGAGCATTAAATAGTTTAATTTAGTGTAACTAAAGGGGCGTGGCTACACCGTACTACAACTACCGGATATTGGAATTTAAAGTACGGTCACTATGACGTCACAGTGTTACTAAGTACACCATGCTACAAAAAAGATAGAGTCTGTCTCAGCGAGTTGGCTTATTTAAACACCGAGATGGGCGTAATAGAATAAAACAGCACAGAATAGCACACCATGGTATGTAATAGAATAGAACAGCACACCATGGTATGAATAGAATAGTGCTTTATTACCATAAAGGGCCCACAAGGGGCATAATACAACATGTCATCAATTAAACAATGTGAATACAATAATAATCACAGAATAATAGAAACGGAAATTTATGTAATAGAATAAAATAGCACAGAATAGCACACCATGGTATGTATCAGAATATAACAGCAACAACATAGCAGGTTATAGAATAGAACAGCATACAATAGCACATTATAGTAGAACATCCGTGCACGAACAAAACAGTAATAAGGTATAAGCCGTCGAATATTATACGTACCAGCACTCGCTGAATCCTCGGGTGAACTTGGTAACGTCACTTCCGGCAGTATTGTGCATTGTGTTGGCGTCTCAATGGACGATGACGTCATGTGTTCTGTATCTTGGCGTTCTGCAGTTTTGTATGAATCGTCTGTTTTGTTTTCATCTGAAAAGAAAATCACGATTTCAATTTTGTGAATATTTCAAACAAAAGTAACGGTTAATTCAACAGATTACGGAAGAAAGCAATAAATACATAGATCTAGAGTGTACGAAAACAAAACAAACAAACAAAAGTAACATAAACAACGTAGAGACCATTTGTAAAATGTCTTGAATTAATCAAAGTACTTCTAGGTTAGTTATGTTGCCCGAACTATAACCCATCATTTAGGCTAAGTTTTGACATCTGACATACTTTCAAAAACTCGGAGGTAATTTTCTTTTTAATAATCTACTCCCAAAAACAAGAAAATTATTTATGATAAATATTAACTGTAATGTAAATAGTGTTTTACAAACTACGAATATTCTACACCATCTGCTAATGCTTGTATAATGTATGAAATAAATAATGAAATAAAACAATGTAGAATGTTTGAATATAACAAAGAAAGTTTCGACATCTGAGTCATAATCTTATTAGATATAAGTTAAGATATCTGGAGAGAGACCTACCCATCTTAATCGTCTCACCGACGTGCGACTTTGTCATCCTATTAACACTTTAACATCCTAGTATCTTCCATAACAAAGATAATTTACATTAAATTAGATCGTAGCCACTCTTTAATATCTCCTAATGGTAATTTTCATTGATTACAATTTAGAAATTAATCGACAACTTGCGGGTATCTCCTTAACCAGTGTATAATCCAATCGAAAATTTCATAGCTACACCGCAAGGAATAATTTAATTGAAATTTCCGTTCAAATAACGCGGCTCTCAAATTTATTGCTATACATTTCTGTCAAATCGGAAGCGTTGCAAAGAAAAAACTCAAGAGGGTATTAGATTTATCTTGTCAAAAATTGGGGTTTGAATTACCTCACACAAAATATAATCCTTTGATATGTCTGGTCGTATTTATTCTAGTCGTCTGCAAATTGGTTGTGTTACCAATTACAGCATGATCAAACCGTCACATTAATGGCCTCTCTGACGGAGGATGGCCTCTCTGACGGAGGACGGCCTCTCTAACGGAGGATGGCCTCTCAAACGGAGGATGGCCTATCTAACGGAGGATAGCCTGACCTCCCTGACGGAGGATGGCCTATCTAACGAAGGATGGCCTGACCTCCCTGACGGAGGATGGCCTCTCTGACCGGAGGATGGTCTATCTAACGGAGGATGGCCTGACCTCCCTGACGGAGGATGGCCTCTCTGACGGAGGATGGCCTCTCTTACGGAGGATGGCCTATCTAACGGAGGATGGCCTGACCTCCCTGATGGAGGATGGTCTCTCTGACGGAGGATGGCCTCTCTAACGGAAGATGGCTTCTATAACGGAGGATGGCCTCTCTGACGGAGGATGGCCTCTCTGACGGAGGATGGCTTCTCTAACGGAGGATGGCCTCTCTGACGGAGAATGGCTTCTCTAACGGAGGATGGCCTCTCTGACGGAGGATGGCCTCTCTAACGGAGGATGGCCTCTATAACTGACCGGAGGATGGCCTCTCTAACGGAGGATGGCCTCTCTGACCGGAGGATGGCCTCTCTGACCGGAGGATGGCCTGACCTCCCTGACGGAGTATGGCCTCTCTGAAGGAGGATTCCCTCTCTTACGGAGGATGGCCTCTCTAACGGAGGACGGCGACCTCCCTGACGGAGGATGGCCTCTCTGACGGAGGATGGCGACATCTCTGACGGAGGATGGCCTCTCTGACGGAGGGCGGCGACCTCTCTGACGGAGGATGGAATCTCTGACCGGAGGATGGCCTCTCTGACGGAGGATGACCTGACCTCCCTGACGGAGGATGGCCTCTCTGACGGAGGACGATCTGATCTCCCTGACGGAGGATGGCCTCTCTGACGGAGGATGGCCTCTCTAACGGAGGACGGCGACCTCCCTGACAGAGGATGGCCTCTCTGACGGAGGATTGCCTCTCTGGCGGAGGATGGCCTCTCTAACGGAGGACGGCGACCTCCCTGACGGAGGATGGCCTCTCTAACGGAGGATGGCCTCTCTAACGGAGGATGGCTCCTTACAGAGAAAGTCGCTAATGCTACTGTTACTACTATTACTACTACTACTACTACTACTACTACTGCTACTGCTACTGTTACTACTACTACTACTACTACTACTACTACTACTATTGACAAAAGGAAGATGATATACATTTGAAGCGATTTTTTGTAAATTCAATATTCAGTAATGGAAATAGTTTCAGACAATACTATACTGAAAGGAAAAAGAAACGCAGGGTGCGTAATTCCGCTATATATTGCATATACTGCACACTTAATTCCATATATATTCCAAGGAAATCCCAAGATGTTTTGTAAAAAAAAAGTGCAGTTAGTTAGAGAAAGGATACAACTGTGATGTTGTAGACGTTTTAATCACAGTACACGTTGTAACAAGAAATTCATAAATGCTGAAGTTCCTCTTTGAAAAATTGAGCCAGTTCAGTACTGTATTTAATGTTAAGTTATTGCAACATTTAAAGCCTAATTTGCCTGACGATAATGAAACTTTAAAGGGGTAACCATTGGTGTGTTCAGTGCTGTTTAAACCTTCTTTCTAAAGGACAGGCCTAATGTCGCCCTGTACCATTCGATTAGCAGTAGCATATTAAACATACAATATATAGCGGAAATACGCACCCTGCGTTTCTTTTTCCTTTCAGTATATATATATGTTACATTTTTGTACACAACTTATGTCATGACGTAAAAATATTTAGATTTCAACTACATTTATTTATTTCAGTTAACATTCTACGGTCTTATGTTCTTGATGGCTAATTTTTAAATGCTTTTTTATTTTCTTTCGCCATATTTGTTGGTACAAACATCTGTTACGATGTTAATCTAATTTAAGTATCATTGAATATCCCTGTATCTTACGGCTGAAAGGAAAAATGGATATAAGGATGATTTATTTCCCCATTGTTTGGAGTTTCTCATCTGCGGTATGATACATCTAAACACACACGCATGCGCTCTGTTCACATACACATACTGTGTACCAGGACAGTACCCCTGTGGAACTCTCTTCCAGCCACCGCGGCTGAGACTCCCTCCTTGGTATCCTTCAAGAGGGAGCTATCCACTATCTCCTACTAAGTCAGTGCCCATTCTAGTTGTCAAGTAGGCCATCGAGCTAGAGCTATGCCGGCGGGGACATATGGGCTCTGGTACCGCCACGGAAGCCGGATTGGTTTAGTACTCGATGGGTGAAAAGCGATTGGGAACACTTTCTACTTTCTTTCTTTTTATTATGTATACCCCACCCCAAACAGTATTTATTATTGAATTTATTATAAATGTGTTGAACCCTCTATATGGTCCGTGTCTTATGTCTTATTTATTTCTTTATTTTACTTCTATCCCTCTATCATCTCTTTTATTTCATCTTCTTAGCATTACTAGTTGTCATTGTGAGTTATCGACGTGCACATGTAGAGGTAGATGTTTCAAATTACAGATATTTTTATTTTAATAATATTTAAAGAAAAGAACAAAAAAAAAAGTAATCCCTTTTAGCTCAGTAATTTTGCAGGAAGTTTGTAAAAAATTATGCAACACCATGGTAAACACAAAAGCATGGACTAGATGTGCCTATTACAAAATTAAACTATCGAACTCACTGATGCTTTGAAGTTCATTACACTAGCCGCCTAGATCTCTTTTTGAACGACTTCCCATGGGACAAAATGGCATATTTACTGTCAAAATGGACTTGTAATGCTCTAGTTGTCGTAGTTAATCACCTGAATTATGGCATGGATTAGCATTCACAGGAAATTAATATTGTTTCAACTGGTTACCTTTCTCAAGATGTTTGAATCACGGTAGATAATTGATTGTTGAGAGTAGATAAATCACAGTGTTTTAGTACAAGTGTGATTTATTGATGTAGCAGTGTAGTTGTACCAGCGATCATTTGGATTCAATGAAAGGTTAAATTTTAGTTCCATCATGTTATAATGCTAACCGGCACGTGACGCCGAGCACTGATGGAATCTTATCATCAGGCATCGTGCAATTATAGGTTATTAGATTTGTATTGGGATATATGCACGAGTTCTTCCGAGTGTTAATATTGCGCGACTTTAAGAGAGAAATATTTATACGCGGAAGAAAAAATGTGTGCGTCCTAATATATCCCCTCCCTCCCCACCCATCTTCCCCCACCACCCACCCCACACCATCAAAGCGGAGAATCATAAAATCATACTAGTCATACACTACATAATTAATTAGTTGCATTTGTAAAACAAACACATATTCTAACACGCAGTGTTTCAGAGAGAGACAGCTGTATGTTATTCTACGATACATTGACGTTTGTATTACATGCACTGAGGTATGTATTACGCGTATGGACGTTTGTATTACATGCACTGAGGTATGTATTGCGCGTATGGACGTTTGTATTACATGAAGTGAGGTATGTATTACGCTTATTGACTACGGGTATTGACGGAATGAAGTGTGCATTACGCTTGTATTACAATACCCATGAAAACTGACAAGATGCTTAATGGTTACCGCGATGTAATTTATCATACGAACACCATTTAGATATAAAGCAGTACATAGTTTGGCAAACAGATTAAGAACAGATTACGTCAATCCTTTAATGTTCTAAGACAACATGTAAATACAAGAATGAGCATACATGAACAGTGGGTATTAATACTATAAAGGCATGCAAACATGATTTTCTGAGTCCGACACATTACAAAGTCGATGGTTATAGTTTATAGTTTATATAGATTTTACACTGCAAAGCAAACATAAAACTCGTTTAACTATATTTAATATTATAAAAAATGTTTTCTTTTAAAACTTTTTTTAAACAATATGTAAAGAAATAAAAAGCGAAGACAATGGTAGGCTATGTAAGCTATATATATAATGTATATAATGATGTGTTCATAACCATTACTGTAATTCGAGAAATATGCATCACTTCCTGAGTACTTTCTTCGTCTAATCAAGTTTAGGCAGAAACTGCAAAAGCCTTTGCACATTTTTAAATTATGGCCGCTTCACAGTTTATAGTTATTTCACAGATTTTTACAAAAAATTGAAATCTCGTAAAACTCAAATGCAAAAAAAAAAGCATTGTTTTATTGCTTTTGAGTGTTTTTATGCACCGGTAAGTACTTTTCTCATTTATAAAACGTGCGCTATTAAATCCGCGAATGTTATTTACTTTTACCGTCATGAGAGTCACGTAAGACCATTCAATGGTTATCGAGAAGCATGCTGGGTAGAATACAACTGTTCTATTTGAACTGGTCCCCTGTCGTATTCCGATACTGTGTACGTCTCTACAATAACTATTTGAAGCATACCGGAAATGCAACACGAAACCAGTTGTCCTATGGCCCTGTGGCGAAACTGCTACAGCTAAAGTTTTATTGTAATGCATGTTCACTTTACCGCACTATATCGACCTTAATAACACCCATTGTCATACTGCAAAGAAACTTCTCGGGATTTTATTGGTCAATGGGCCATAGACATGAGCCCATGTCTACGTCTCGCGACGCGAACATAGGACAATTTCCCCGTAGGTACACCCCATACCTGCAATACACAAAAACAAAATGGCGACGATAACGTTGCCGATTCGTTTTGGAAACCGCCGATTGTTTCCTTTCTATTGCTTTTCTGCGCTTCCATTGTCTGAAATAATCGTAAGTATATATTGTTTTGCAATTTTACAGATAATAAAACATTAACATAGTGATAAAATACGTTTATTTTATGAAAAAATCCGCCAAATATAACGACGATTAGAGCGATGACGCCACGAAAATAAACAACGTCTAGTTAGAGGCACGTTACTGAGACATTGGCGCAAAAAAAATGAAAAAGTGTTTTTGGCTGTTTTTTTCCCTTAAATAAATGGTAACAACTTTGAAGTATGACAATATCGTTATTAGGATTTTTGACAGGGAACATGGGCTCACATTCCCTGCCTGGAAAGTATATTCCCACTCGACTAACGGCTCGGGTGAATATAATTTCCAGGCAGGGATTTTGCGCCCATGTCCCCTGTCAACAATTCTAATAATACTGTACTTCACTGACCATAACACCGCACACTACACTATATATCGACCTTAATAACATCCACTCCATTTCACTGACCTTAAAACGCGCACCCTTAAACAAAACGTCGTGCCGGGTTGCATTGGACGTATACTTAGTTATCGAGTGTGCTTGAAAACATAATTAATAACTTGGAATTATTTAATTCCGTTTATTAATTAAATTTTAAAAAAAATCTGCCAATATTTTTTCTCGTGTTATCTAACCTTGCTTACACTACGCATTGCAAAGTCAACACGTTGGTGATAACCTGTGCAATTTTAAGTGCAACAAAGAACTTTTTTTTTAATTTTTTTATTGATAAAACTCGATATTGATATATTTTATCTAACATTTCAACAACTTGTGTTACAGCGGAAGTTCAAGAAACTAACCTAACTAACCTAACTAACCTAACTAATAACCTAACTAACCTAACTAATAACCTAACTAACCTAACTAACCTAACTAATAACCTTACTAACCTAACTAACCTAACTAATAACCTAACTAACCTAACTAATAACCTAACTAACCTAACTAACCTAACTAATAACCTAACTAACCTAACTAATAACCTAACTAACCTAACTAAACTAACTAATAACCTAACTAACCTAACTAATAACCTAACTAACCTAACTAACCTAACTAATAACCTAACTAACCTAACTAATAACCTAACTAACCTAACTAACCTAACTAATAACCTAACTAACCTAACTAACCTAACTAACCTAACTAATAACCTAACTAACCTAACTAATCTAACTAATAACCTAACTAACCTAACTAACCTAACTAACCTAACGACAAAATTACACAATCGTTTATCAAAACTCTATCCAGGCGTTCATGAAATGAAGTAATGTTTATGTGTCGATTAAAGCATAGATTTATTCACGGGCTCTTCAAATACCCGTGATTTAACGTGCGTAAAATGTATGGCATGGGACAGGTACTTTTTTTGTTGCGACAGACCATGGGACGATACTTTTACCCGCTAGCTTGCCATGGGACGTACACATTTTTTAAAGTCAAATTCTTTCCCCCCACAAAAAACTTTAAACAATAACAAATACTGAAGCAGTGATATTAGACATTAAAAGGCCCCTTACCAAAAATATAGGCTTCTGGCGACTGTTTCTGCAACTCTGCGGCAAACATTGCTGCAAAGCTGCGGCAGACAAGTTTGCGGCGAAGTTGCGGTACACTTATTACCATGCAAATGAAGTATGCAGCAAAGTGGCAGCAAACAAATATGCAAATGAGGTTCTGGTGATGTTCATTTGCATAGTAAAAGTGTGCGGCAACTTCTCAGCACACTGCATTTGCATAACACGTTTAGCTGTAATCTTCTGGCGATGTTTTGGCGATGTTTACTGCTACTTTGCCGCAGACCTCATTTAAATTGTAAACATTTTGCAGCAAACTTCATTTGCATAAATCTTTTCTTAATGTTCTGATGATGTTTTTCAAAATAAATAATGGACTGAAATTATGAAATAGAACAAGTGTGCGCCGCTTGTTAAAAAATAAAATATTTAGCTTGAAAACATTTTTTTTTCTCACTATTTAACATGGACTGCACCATATTTCAATAAATTGACACGATTTAAATAAATCGACACTATTTAAATAAATGCTGTCGATTTAAAGTATATCCTTACGATTTAGATTATACCCTCACGATTTAACTAAATGGTTTTGATTTAAATAATTGTTTGTGAATTCTAAATAAATGGACCTTTGTTTTACTAAGTGTGCAACAATTTAATTAAATTCACTATATTTAAATAAATCGACACAATTTAAATAAACTGACACTATTTAAATAAATCCTCTCAAAATTAAAATCTATCATTTCTGCATTACTCTCATGTTCATGGATATGTCGAGCGTTGTCATTTTGCATTACTCCCATTGTTATGAAGATGTCGAACGCTGTCATTTTTGCATTACTCCCATTTTCATGGAGATGTCGAGCACTGTCATTTCTGCATTACTCCAATTTTCATGGAGATATCGAGTAATGTTGAGCGCTGCCACTTCTGCATTACTCTTATTTTCATGGAGATGTCGAACGCTGTCATTTCTGAATTACTCTAATTTTCATGGAGTTGACGAGCGTTGTCATTTCTGCAGTACTCACATTTCAGTAACGATGTCGACTGCTGTCATTTTTGCAATACTCTCATTTTTATGGAGATGTCGAGCGTTGTCATTTCTGCATTACTCTCATTTTTATGAAGATGTCGAGCACTGTAATTTCTGCATTACTCCAGTTTTCATTGAGATATCGGCACTGTCACTTCTGCATTACTCTTATTTTCATGGAGATGTCGAGCACTGTCATTTCTGCATTACTCTCATTTTCATGGAGATATCAAGCGCTGTTGAGTACTGCCATTACTCTAATTTTCATGGAGTTGTCGAGTGTTGTCATTTCTGTATTACTCCCATTTTCATGGAGATGTCGAGTGCAGTCGTTTCTGCATTTCTCCCATTTTTATAAAGATGTCGAACGCTGTCATTTTCGTATTACTCCCATTTTCATGGAGATGTCGAGCACTGTCATTTCTGCATTACTCCAATTTTATGAAGATGTCGAATGCTGTCATTTTTGGACTACTCCCATTTTCATGGAGATGTCGAGTGCAGTCATTTCTGCATTACTTCCATTTTTATGAAGATGTCGAACGTTGTAATTTATGCATTACTCCCATTTTCATGGAGATGTTGAGCACTGTCATTTCTGCATTACTCCCATTTTCTTGGAGATGTCGTGTGCTGTCATTTCTGCATTGCTCCCATTTTCATGGACATGTCACTTTCTGTAGCAGTCCAATAGGCACCAATGGTGCCTGGAAATCTTAGACTCAGCACCAGACCCTAGACAAACCAACAAACGTACATATACACACATCTACCTAAATATTATTTTGCACTTGGGATACCATTTTAATACTTCTGGTTTTAAATGTTGGAGTTATTATGGTGTTTGGTATTTAAAAATGTTCTTGCAATGAACACAATTGAATAAATGTTTAAAAATAAGGTTCCGCGAAACAAATTACACTTGGCTAAATTACTTGTTCAAGTGGTACGTTCTTTACATAAAATACAAATTTCACTTTTAATAGTAGTAAGTAACTGGAAATAATAACATTCTGTATAAAGTTTTGCGATGCTGTTTGGGCCAAGAGAGTCTTCAGATACAGCAGATCAGAATGGAAAAGTTTGTCGTGATGTTCTGTCAATAAAGAAACGACAAATCTGAATTTAAAAGATTGTGGTGATGTTACGGCGTGAAATACAAAAAAAAAAAAATCGGATTGGTAAAATTTGTCTCAATGTTGTGGCGAACAAAAAAACATGCAAGTAAGTTTGTGGTGATGTTATGGTGTACGTTGCAAATAAATACATGTTTCTGGCGAATGCATAGCTTTTTGGCGAGTTTGCGGCAAATTCGACAAAGATTACCATAATGTTTGCGGCAACATCACCGCTAGTGGCGAACATTGGCGAACAATTAAGAATTGTTATGGTGAACAAAATTGTTCGCTGCAAGCTTGCAGCAAACCTCATTTGGTAAGGAGTGTGTTAATGAACCAGGCAATATTTATCTGGGCATTGGGAATGGTGCAAAATGGCATGGGCCAGGTACTTTCTTTGTCGCGATAAACCATGGGGCGATAGCTTTGTTTTCGTTCGCTTGCCATGGGACGTACATTTTCTTTTATATAACATTTTTATTTGCACTGGTCGTGCACCCCACGATTAATATTGCCTGGTCCCTTATTACGAACTTACGACAGAACTCCACGCGAAAAAACGAAAAGACGACACTTCAGCGCGAAAAAACGCCATTTGATATTGTCATCTTTTCGCGTGGTGTTCTGTCGTCTGTTCGCCCTTGAAATGGCATTTTTTCGTTCTGTCGCTCTGTCGTCTTTTCGTTCTGTCGTCTTTTCGCGCTGCATTTGTCGTCTTTTCGTTATGTCGTTCTGTCGTCTTTTCGTTATGTCGCCTTTGATCCTTCCGGTTGATATGCACGTTTCGGCCATTGTGGCCATTTCACGGTGACTATTAAAAGTCGGGGACGATTTTGAATTGTTAGGGAAATGGGTAAAAAAGGCAGGATGTGTGCATACCTTATGTCCAATCAATAATAAACGGAGGGTTACTATTTCGTTTAATGTTTTTTATAAGCGCAGAATGGTTCATTTAATATGAATATTAAAACATAATAATATAAAAATAATATTTTGACTTTGTTTTCCGGGACTGATACTGACGATCAGGCCTGGACCAGTCGTACTAATTATCATGTTTGGAGTAAACTTTATATTCTTATTATTTAAACTGGTATGTAACAATGTAGGATGGTTTAGAGGACATAACTATGGATTTGTTTATGTAAAAATAAAAAATAAAAACTTTGTATTTAATGATTTACTTTCCGGGGCCACTTAAAAATAGACACGATTTTGGCTCATATTCTTCGATCTATTCAAACAAATGGCAAGCAAACTATTGACATTTAAATTTAACACTAACTTTCCGGGACCGTTTGTTGAAACCATCATATCACAATGATTATACCTTATATTTATCAATGTAGGATGGTATAACAAGCATAATTAAGAATGTGTTTCATATTATACGGAACTGCTAAACATGTACGTGACTGATAATTGTGCTAACATGATTGTTCACTTGGAAGTCAATAAATGCCTTACCCTAATATAATATGTTATTTCAAATAGTTGTGTAACATATCAAGTTGATGTTAAACGTTAATAGTTTAGAACTACATGCATATCTACACCATATAATAGTCAAGAAAGGAGGTAACACATATACACGTTCTTAATATTTAATATGTTAGCTCGACTCTTTGAAAAAAAGAGGGAAATTGTCTGACATTTTTATGTACATATAAGCTTTTATCTCCGAAACTGATTCACATAATGGACTGTAACTTTATACATGTGTTATACAAGATCATACAGCCAGGTTTCGTCTTTTCGTTCTGTCGTTCTATCGTCTTTTTGTTCTGTCGTCTTTTCGCGCTGAATTTGTCGTCTTTTCATCCTGTCATCTTTTCGTTCTGTCGTCTTTTCGGGGGCGAAATAACGAAAAGACGAAAAGACGACAAATGGCAGAAATCAGCCACCATAGTTCCCGCCTTTTCCCCACCAACACGTTCAAGCCATGGACATACCTTAAGGAATAGACAAGATTTAAGACAAACATCAAACGCTACCGTCCTTTGAGAATTTAGGTAGACGTGTTCATAGGGTCCACAATCTGTCTGGTCATCGCACAATCAAAGAGGAAAGCATAGTGGCGAACTGTAAATGGGTCAACCACTAAACATGCAGTGGGTAAGAAACACTTTCGATAAAATGTTTAACAAGTTGAATAAAGATTGTATGAAAACCATTTTGATCAAGGATCTTACGAAGTTTGTAAATCACATTATCATAGAAGTCAGCTTGTCATAGTCCTTGACGCAGAAGATTTAAAATACTTTTATATTTTAAAAGTAAATCGGGGTTACGATAATACAATTTTGCAAAGGTTTTTCGATGTTTATGGTAAGGGTTTCCCTGCTGGAGCAACTTCTTAGTTATTAACTATTACGAATATTAAAGTCCTCAACACGACGCTCTAGAAAAACGAATAAGTTGGGAAACATAGACTCCATAACAATATCAAAATTAAAATCATGTTTCTTGTCATAGATTTTACTAATTATTTTACCATTTTCAACAGAGAGATGTAAATCAAGAAAAGAAGCGAGAGTATCAGAAATATTAGCTTTGTTGAGTCGACGTTCTTTAGGATAGATAGTAATAACCATAGTAGAAAAGAAAGGATTGTCAATGTTCAATATGTCATCCTGATACCGAGAGTTAAAGGTTTCAATTGCATCTGCCTGAGTATCAGGTGAAACACTCAATCTGAAATCTCTTTCAAAGCAATACAAGAACAAATCTGCGACAAGAGGTGCATAGTAACCTAAAAGCCTATATTTTAATCACTTACAAAAAGCTCTAAATTATATACACGATTTGAAGAGATGTTAACATATTAGATCTAATGATCTTCGGTCATGATCTATTTCATACAAACACGCAAAAAAACGACTCATTTAACGACATAAGTCATGCTTTTTCTCCAGATCTTCTGTAATGTAATTTCTTTACAGTTTTTCGCCTCGGTCGGCATTATTCTCCTCAGGTTGACAATATCCACTGTCACCCGCACTGGGTGCAATATTTATATAATGCATCATGCTTTAAAGGCAACTTCAGGTTTAATTTTCATGATATATTAAGTTCACGCCATTACATTCATTTTTCAAAATAAGACAGATCGCCGATGGACAGAAATTTGCATTGAAACTGTCATTTCCATTTTTTTCCCAGCAGATTTTCAAAATTAATGCTAGGTATTTTCATTACCACTAGTAACACATTTTCTTCTTTACATGACGTCATCCGGTCACACTAGTGTATGCATACCAGTCTGTGTTTTCTTTATGTGTAGACACATATGTATGTGATTTAGCATGAAACAAATAACAATACATAAACAACAATACATAAATTAAAAAAATAACAACAACGAAAAAAGTACTGATATTAACGCAAGTTCAGAATTTGGCTCTTTTTACATTGAATACATTTTGGAATACATTTTGGAATACATTTTGTCGAAATCATTAGTCTGATGGATCTTTTTTTTTCATGAAAAAGAAAGTGTCGAATTTTAAATTTACATTTTAATTCATATGTTTTTTTATTTTATTTACATAATTGAGAAAGTGTTGATTCTTTAGGATGGCTGGAGGTATACAGTTCTGGTTCTACCCAGGAAAATGTGGGTCTGCCTCCATCACTAAAATCTCGACTATTATTTCAGGAAAATTACGTTAAATACCAAACATTGTTTATGCGTTGTTTTTTGTTGTTATTTTTTCTAGCACGCACCGTATTTAGAGCACTTGTATATAGAGTAAACTCTGAGTATGTGCGCTTATTTTGATTTTTTTTTCGAAACCCGATTCTCAGATTCTCGATTTTGCATGCAAACATATTCACTGAATCCATGACGTCAAATATCACAACGAATGAACTATATAATTGCGGCATAATATCACAGAATAGTATGTGGTACCATAAGATGTCTCTGTTGTTATACGAATTATTTACAAACACACTTCAAAAAACGAAATATGTCAGAAATGTGTCAGTTTGTGTGGGTGGTGGGGTGGGGGTGGGATCCAAAGACCTCGGTATGATACATTACGTGGTCCGAGTATTAACTTTCATATCACATCCAACCCCTTCTCCGAGAAGCGAAAAAGGGGTTGGCTTGGGTATGAAATAAAATCTTAATTGCGTCTTAAAAAGTTTGCATATTGTAAAACCAAAACATGTAATAGGCAATTTTAAACGTTATCGCATTTATTCAGTAAAAATGTTTTTAAACGTGTTTTTTGGTCGAAATATCCGCTATAAAGGCCTGCTAAGATAAGATTTCTCATTGCTTAATGGAATTAAGGCGGGACCACGTAATATAACACATGTTTTACGGTTGTTCGGTCTATACTGATTGCAAACTCTCTACGCCAAAAGAATGAGTTCCAAGTAATATGTATCCATACAAATTCAAAATCTTTTTATTGAATACTTTCATACTGTTTTCTGCTGATGTTATATAGACCTTTTGTCTACCATACCTTTAAAGCTTTTAATATGTTATTTCCGCATGTTATTGTTGTTCGTGTTCGTTTGTGTTCTTTGCGGTTTAGTTGAGTTAGATACTCTTCAAAAAATGAAAGCGCTTACGATAGAAAAAACTCACGTATTTAAAAGTTGAGACGTTCTTTATCGGCATTTTTTCTTCTTTTTTTAAATAATAAATATGGTACTTATTGTTGATGATGTTTGTATACATTTACTTCCAGATGATATCCTACAGTCATGTTTACGTTTTTAACGAGAAAATGACAGTGAGAAAAAGTTCCATCGACTGTGAACGAACGTAATCGTGTCGTGTTGAAGTAACTTAATCATGCTGATAAATAGTGTTATTTTAATAACAATACATATCTCAGCTGATCTTCGGCAACATTTATTTCAAATAGCCGTCAAATTTAGCATTGCAAATATCTTGCAGACAATAGTACGCGTTTATTTCGCGGCAACCGCGTGAAGATGTTCGGTTTTAATATCAAGGCATTCAATACCGTTAAAGGTCAATGGGAAAATATGAAAGTGTACATGAACTTTATCGCCAGGCAATACACCTTCTACGTTGTGCCGAAAAGCTCAAACTAGCACCTGAACTTATTTTTAATTGTCGGTCGCGGCCCGATTTATAAAACCGTAGAGATTTGTAGTAGCGCGGGACATATAGATGTTAAAGATCTTTGGTGGAATCA
Source organism: Cyrtodaria siliqua (assembly GCA_037043455.1). Classification (NCBI taxonomy): domain Eukaryota; kingdom Metazoa; phylum Mollusca; class Bivalvia; order Adapedonta; family Hiatellidae; genus Cyrtodaria; species Cyrtodaria siliqua. The sequence continues at coordinate 76,475 of JAWPHD010000020.1, read as the reverse complement.
CGTTTCGGTCTTCTCATGGTAATGAATTATATAGTTAAAATCAATAAAAGGGACACGTGATAATCTTGATTTTTTAAACTTGCGGTGTCCGAGTAGTTTTTTCAGATGACTCGCACACTTGCAAGTCATTATCAGTTATTTAAATATTTCAATGCAAATCGTTTAATAAATAGAACATCATCTACGGTGAATTATCGTGTAATATATCACGGTTTGTCTTTCAATTGTAAACAATAATTTCACTCGCCCGAAGTTTGGAGTTCAATTGTAAACAATAATTATTATTGTTTACAATTATTGTTTACAATTGAACGACAAACCGTGATATATTACAAGATAATTCACCGTAAACGATGGTCTATTTCTATTCTAATACCCATAAACGCACACATCTGAAATCATTCGCATTGCATTACAATGCAAACGTTATCTTTCGCATTGCTTTGCTTAATCTCCTAACGTTGCAAACGTTACAGTGATATGTCGTTGAATATAACGAGATATTTTAAACTAGGCTATAAAGAGCAGGTGTAATAGAGTAATTAATAAATAAAGATGAATGAATGAATGAATTGTGAATAAAAATAATTATTGATTATATTGCCCCATTAATATATTTAAACTGATGGTAAGTGCTAATTGTAAAGCTTGGTAAATACCTGATGACTGCCGCCTGTCCTAATAAAATTAAGCAAATATACGCAAAGTCGTACGTAAGACATTTGCCCGTCGAAATCGAAATTATATGTGATGTTACGACATTTTTGTCTCGAAATTATATGTAACATTTATATTTTTTGTCTCGAATGTTTCATGTAACAAAAGCCAAAATAACCATTTCACGTCTTCTGTATTTCATGAAATCCTGTATACAAGCAGTTCTGATATATCACGGTATATAACAATAACATTGTATTAAAATATATTCGCAGAATTAGCAGGAAATAAAGAAAATTTATGAATACGAAAACTCACTTACTATACGCAATAATACTTGATGTATGTAAGGCTATATCAATAAAGGCAGATATATCTCTCAGATAAAACTAATATCCGATTTAATAAATATAGATAAATATATTTTTTACTGAGATGACATATCTATATCAATAACCAATAAGGCCAGTCTTTTTTTTATTTTTACGATTACCGAATTAACATATGTAATATGTATTTATATGACGAAAAATGTTTGTTTAAGTCATAAAAAAGAATATGTTCTGTTCGTCTTAAAATCTGACAAAAATGAAAAATGGAAAAAAAAAATACCTCCGACCTAAAACGTTTTAAAATTATTCTCACCAAAAGGTACTAAATAGTCCGATTATATAATGCTTCGACCATTATATCCTAGAATGTTTGCAAATGAAAATATTTTCCATTTTATTTTTTATATTTTTACCATCCTCCTACCCTACATTTTTGCTTAGAAAATCGGTAAAATAATTATTCAAACAATACTGACCTAATTATTAATATAAACTAATTAATCACAAGCCTACCTTGGAATGGATGCCTTGCCTCGTCATCATCAACAAACACGTCTTCATCATCTTCGAAATCAGCGCTGTCTTCTTTGACAGATTTGCCACCTTTTTCATTGTCATTGACGACATCGACACACGTGTCCTTTTTATTCGTGTCGTTTATTAGTCTCCCCAATATCATGTCGATGGAATATTTGCTGCTTTTCAGCGTCTTTGTTTGTGGTTGTGTGTTGCTATTCATGTCTTTAACATCCATTATGTCTGCTTGTTAGAATGAAAACACTAGTTGAGATGTTTAACGCCTGCCTGTTTTGCTTTGCTTATCTAAATGTTGGCTGGTGTTTGAAAAATCAGAACTGTTCGTTCAGAATCATTTAACAGCTGTATTTGTGTTAAGCAACTTTCACCGATTGTTGACAGATTAACATTGAATCAGCGTTTTCACAAATCTAATTTGTCTTTAAAAATAATCAAAGTTCGTTCAAAGATCAGAAAATATTGATTCGCAAAAAAGTGTCAAATTGCTTTGAAGCCATCCCGTTCAATATTTCAAAAGAAACTAATAGTGATGAAAAATTCACAATTGAGCGATATCTTCTTAATAGGGGCCATTTAGCGCACTTCTGTTTGGTTAAGACAATTCGTAAGTAGACTAAGGTGTCATTTATTGGGCGCAGATAACGCCACTCACGTTTATTGGTTATTTTGCGGGGAAGGATTGTCCGAATTGGTGCATTGGGCGGCACCTAAATGGAAACATCTACTGTATCAAATCGTGTCAATTTACTAAAGAAAAAAATAAACCCAACTCGGAAATTTACGCTGTATATTGCACTATTATATAAAATAGGCTGCTGTTAATCGAAAGGTATATTGCTACAGATGACCTTTCCTTTCGGAAAAATATACTAAAACAACACGTAACATAGCAAATATTATCTCTTCAAAATTTCATTATTGATAGAGTACGAGTTTGTCTCAAACAAGTGACCAAACTGTCAAATTTAGCAATATCTTTACATTGCAAATTATTTTCGCTAGTGTATTAGGAAATTTATGTCATCGCTTTATTAAACTTAAATACAGATGAAATGGCTCAAATTTTCAAAGCGGAACTTCAACATTTATGAATTTCGTGTTAAAAGGTGTACTGCGATTTTAAAAGTCTACAACAGCGCAACTTTGTCCTTTCTCTAATTAGATGCCACCCTTTTATTAACAAACATCATGGGATTTCTCTGGAATATTACGTGGAACTAAGTGTGCAGTATATAAATTATGTAGCGGAAATTCCCGAGTTGCGCTTCTTTTTCCATTTAGTATATATTTTTTTAAATTTATTTGCCGTCATTTAAAAACAAATCTACACGACAGAATGATTATAAGAGTTAAAATAACTTAAATTCATGTAACTATCTAGATGTGTCCTGTGTTTTTTCTCTTGTAAAGTTTAAAGAGGGAAATAGTTAATTGTATCATAGAACTTGGGAGTGTAATAAAGCCATTGCATCAATAGTGTAATACAAGGCAAATGAAGGCCGATTAATCGCTCGGTCATTTCCGTTCACCTCGGTGCGCACTCGGAATCACGAGCTTCCGTTACGATAGAATAGAAGGCAAATCACTGTGATATTCATGCCTGGTGTATTCGAAAGGAGTTCCCAAATATATAATCCCTAACTTCTTTGTGATAAAAGGCATTTTTGAGTATTTAATGCCTGTTTTTTGGCTGAAATGACTTTATTGACTTGTTTGTGAGAGCTAAGAACCATTTGCATGGTTGTATGGTGATTTTATTTATCAACTTGAAAGTAGAACACATGTTAGAGGTGCCGAATGAATGCAGTTTGTCAACATAGATCAGAATTTTATTTTCTTATATGCCACATGACGCCTACTATTCTCAGTAGTTTTCTCGAGAGGAAGGTCTCATTACTGAGAATATGTAAGTGAATCTTAGTTTGAACTTCATTTTGAAAAATGGCTAACAAGAAAGGTTGGAAAATATTGTACAGGACTCAATGGGATTTGTTCTACTTCCTAAATTCCTAGAAGGAAAGAGAGGAGAAGAAACAATGTTATAGTATATGTATATAGGTGATTCTCCATCGGTTGTCTAAATTCGCGAATTTAATGCAGGTTTACACAAACAAAAAATGTAGTGTGAATCGCTTCCCGTTGTTTTTCAGCTGCCTTCGGCAGGTGATCCTTATATGGGTTTTGTATTTGTCTATGGTTAACAGACTGTGAATCATGTAGTTGGCGATAAGCATGCTTTACAACTTGAATTCCTGGAGAACTCGTCTAAAAAACTTGAATGGTATAAACATATATTTTGGAACGTTCAAAGGTTACCGTTTCGCCGTTGGATTTGACGTTTTTGTAGATCAGTCTACTTAGTGTAGAAAGCGGAAATGCAGACCCGTAGCTATGCTGAGGCACACCGAGGGAGCTGCCTCGGTAGAATTTTGGGAATGTACATATTTTACGTATATCGATAAATAATCATCTCTTGCACTGACACATATGATTTGCTTAACAGGGAGGGGTTGATGCACTATTTCCAAACACAGTTTATTTTAAAGGGCTCTGAAAAACTTGAAAAAAGCTGAAAGAATTATCATAATGCCATGAAAAATAAAGGAGATATGACCTATTGAAATTTTGCAAAGAACATAAATGGAGGCGGCCATCTTTGAACGATGACGTCATCGCGCTCTTTTACCATATATGGCATATTGACAAAAAATATTTTAAAGCAATGAAAACCACTGCAAATTGATTACAAATAAATATAAAGATGTAAAATGTATACATTTTGGTATTATTTTTCATTTGTAGTGATTTTCTTTGCTTTAAAATACATTTTATCGATATGCCATATATGGTAAAACGGCGCGATGACGTCATCGTTCAAAGATGGCCGCCTCCATTTATGTTCTTTGCAAATTTTCAATAGGTTATATCTCCTTTATTTTTCATAGCATTTTGATAATTCTTTCAGCTTTTTTCAAGTTTTTCAGAGCCCTTTAAGATAAACTGTGTTTGAAAATAATGCATCAACCACTGAAATATTGTCAGGGATATGCATTAAACATAATTAAGATGAAATATGACACGCTAGTGACAACATACTATGTACATTATTTACTTTAGTAAATTATTTTTGTAATTCTTTCAGAGTAGGAGACTTACATAATATATTTACCAGAAACACAAAATCATACAAATTTATGAAATGTAATAGCATAACATTTATTATAATGTATATCTAACCCGATCGAGGAGGAAAAATACGAACGGAATAAAAAAAAGAGGTATAAAACAAAATCCGCAAAAACGAGTGTGTATTATGATTCTGGCCTTCCCTTTACTATATACATATACTTAAACACCCTCCTCTTCTCTCTATCCTTCTATACTATCATAATGGAAGCCCGTGCTCGGAATTTCCTCGTTGATTTCCATAATCGTGAAAAAATACCAATTACGGAAATCGAGGCAGGTCCGTTGCTCGGTGAAATACGTAGACTACCGAAACAGCATATGACAACGATGCTACATTAATACATGTACATATGTGACATATTTGGAGTTATTAAATAATAGAATCTCACATTCGTGTCTATTTCATGTTAAATCTAACTTTTCACAAGGTGGATAAAATGCATATTATTCTCGTCACAGTCTCGCATCGTAGGCTATTATCCAGCTCGGTCAATAAATTTAATATTAAACAGACACTTATTTACAATCCTCTCTCTATATAAACTTACAGCGTAACGCAGCTGACAAATTGCAAAACACTTTAAATCAGATTTCTTCTATAATTTAAAAAGATCCTAGTTTCGACCTAGTTTTAAACCTTAATGAAATTGAAATTGCTATACATGCATTTTGACTGATTAGCACAGGTAGTTAACATAGCATAGAGAATAGCAAGACGTTCTCGTGCAATTATTTGTCGAACAGTTAATTAAAACTTATCATTTAACCATTCTCATGGTTACAATATATACCAGAGCTTATGGTCGGTTGCTTATCAATGACATGTTTTTTTGGACCGGGTACCCTATGTTGCCTGTTAAGTAAGTAGAATCGCGTGACGTATGTATGAACAATTTGCATTTATGTATGTATAAATGACGATGTACTTATGTACAAGTTAATTGAAAAATATGTCAAACTGTATATGGTCACCTCTGTTGATTTGGGGCTTCTGATTGGTGAAAAAACGAACAGGGTCTATTAGGATATACAATCAGATTGTAAGGTGGATTCTGATTGAATTAAATTAACCCAGTCATAACACATACCAATAAAACATCATAATAATATATTTCCATCATAAAACATTTTCATGAATTTAGGATATTTTTTTTTTATTATTGAATTTGCATTTTTATTGAAAACATTGTACTGAGTGTCTTTTACAAATCGCATATTTTGTTTACTGCTATTTTAGGGGTGCCTAAATTCTTTGAACTATTAGAGACTGGAAGCATTAATTATCCCCAATTTGCTGGTCATTTTGGAGTGTATCTAAGATTGTTCTTTACGAAAAGTTTGTTTTTATCAGCCATTGTGATTTAGAAGTAGGGGTTAAAGGCCTAAAAGCTATAATGTAGGCCTATGGCAAATGTAATAGTGGAATATGACCTAAAATAACCCTCCGCATAATATACGCTAAGTCAAATATACAATATCCCATGAGTGCAGTAATCGTGGGATTTCGCGAACAATTTCACAGGTCTTCAAAATCTGTCATATTTTTCATAAATTAGAACTCCCAGGTGTTAATAGGGCCGATACAAGACCCATCATGATGTACAGCCGTATATTTACGATGCACACCTGTAGTCTATTGTTTTAACGAGCTAGTGCTACGGTAGATCATCGCTACTTTAATGGGCTGGAAATCAAATATTACCCGCCTGGAGTGGCTATTATTGGGTATTCGTCTTATGTCGGGTTCGTATCCGGGTAATATTCAGTGCGAATATTTCTTTTGACAATAAATACTTAATATATTTGGGGTGCAAATTAGAGTGTTGTTATTCTGTTAAAAATAGGGATTATCAGTAATGACACGAATAAGTAACGGTGTAATAATAGCATGGTCGGGTTTTATTCAATCTCATTAAAAAATCAGACCCTTTATCATGCTACAATACTGGTGTCGAAAACCACATTAGGCGGTCCGAGTATTAACTTTCATACCCCATCCAACTCCCTTCTCCAAGAAGCGAAAACGGAGTTGGCTGAGGTATGAAATAAAACCTTAATTTCTGGGTAAAATGTTTGCATATTGCAAAATAAAGACATTTAATATGTAATTTTAAACAGGTTACAGCATTTTTTCAGTAAAAAACGTCTTTAAACGTGTTTTATTGTCAAAATATCTGTTATAAAACCTCGCTAATATAAGCTTTCACATCGTTAATGGAATTAAGGCGGGACCATGTAATGCAGTCGCTGATCTTCGAGCCCAATCAATGTAAAAAACCCGTGAAATACCGTAAAACACAGTGAAAAGCCGTAAAACACCAACAGGCATATGTTACAACCGATTTACACCGTTTTTAAACGTACTAACACCGAGGCATATATATATGTATAACTTAATATTTTTAAAATCCAAACTCTTTTTTCAAAAATATAAACGACTTTAAATAACCAGACCAAACCCCAAAACTGTAGCGTCGAATGAAGAGTTTCAAACTCATTTACTTTACGCGTATTCAATCACGGGTATTGTATGAACCCGTGAATAAACCTATACTTCAAGTTAAATCGGTGCATATACATTATTATATGACCTGAACACCTGGATTGAGTTTTGATAAACGGTTTTGTAGCGTAAAGTTTCCATTATTTGATGGGTTAGTTCCTTTAAGCATATTGTTGTCATCAGCCTACAACGTTTAACCAGTAACGGCCATTGTTTCAATAACTTGGGCAAACACACCTAATAGAAATTAAAATAATTTATTAGCGGTGAAGTTAAAACAAATAAGTAATAAAACTTAAAATAGAGGACGGAATGGGAATTGATTCAGTAGACGAAATTCATAGCTTTAAAGTATAGCGGAGGGATATCTGAAAGTAAACGTTAGGATTGACATAGTCAACTACAATAGTTCTCAAGTGGCATATCACTGTTTGAAATTATTTGTTTTGTATATTAAATCCAGTTATATTGTCTTATTAAAGATAAGAGACTGGAATAATGGATGGAAACCTAAGAATTAACTGATATAGTAATATATATTAGGGCTTATACGGTGACAGTTTGGGTCGCGGTAAGGGTCTAAACGAGCCGAAATAAACCCAAATTAAAATAAATAAGTGGCAACTCCGTGCCAATTGCGAAAGAATTGGTATATTAAAGATATGAATTTTCATAAGTAAATACTCAACAATTGTTTATGCTTATCTACGTGATATATTCTGAATGAAATATTGATATTTAAACGATCGTTGATTGGGGATAGTGAATGGAATTGGGATTACTGCCATCTTTACCACAAGAGGGGTCAAAGTTACTAGTTCATATAAATCACGTGTGCATAATTGTCAACAGAAAATTAAAACCATATATGATATAAAGAAACTTACCCGCCAAATAACGATAAAATTACACTAAAAACTTTTATCAAAACTCAATCCAGGTGCTCAGGTCATACACTAACGTATATGTGCCGATTAAAAGTATAGTTCTTTTCGCGGGTTTTGGTTAAAGCCGTTTATACTGTGTCTATAAAGTTTGGATTCTCAAAACATGTAAGCTATTTATATACCTCGTCGTCAGGAAGGTTTAGAAACGGTGTACATCTAATGTAAAATGTTCCCGTTGATGGCGGGATAGATATTAGGATAATAATAAAAATATTTATATATTAGTGATGTCCTAATGGAAGTTAAGACAGTTTCAGATAACTTTTATTCTGAAATGACGTATTCATCATCACCCTCATCATCATCATCATCATCATCATCATCATCATCATCATCATTATTAATTATTTTTTTTTTTTTTTTTATTATAACTATCCCCCGCCACGAGCAGTAGTTGGATACATCAATGCCCTCCGTCCTCCCGTCCGTCCGTTCACACGTCCGTCCGTCCATCCCTAAGTATTTCCGTTCATTGCATCATGGTGCGATTTCAAAATAACTTTTACGTTTACTCATCTCATCAAGACGACGTCCAGAACCTAATAACACCCATGACAGTATCTTCAAGTTCAAGGTCATTCTGAAGGTCATTCATCACTTCTTATATGCCTATAGTTAGTCCCATTTCGTGTTTGCTCCACAACTCTTGCATGTCAAAACAAAAGTGTAATGGCATTGAATTTGAAAATTCAGACTTACCCACCCGGAACCTTGGATTCTCAGGGTTATACGAGTCACCAGAGACAACACCTACTCAGTTTTCCGCGACATCGAGAGTGATTTGTATGCATTATATAGCTGATTTTGTATGCATTATATAGCTGATTTTGTATGCATTATATAGCTGTTTTGTATGCGTTATATAGCTGGTTTTGTATGCGTTATATAGCTGGTTTTGTATGCGTTATATAGCTGATTTTGTATGCGTTATATAGCTGATTTTGTATGCATTATATAGCTGTTTTGTATGCGTTATATAGCTGGTTTTGTATGCGTTATATAGCTGATTTTGTATGCGTTATATAGCTGATTTTGTATGCTATATATGATTTTGTATGCTATATATGATTTTGTATGTGTTTTATAGCTGGTTTTGTATGCGTTATATAGCTGGTTTTGTAATCGATGTAAAATAAATAAAGTTTAATTCAGTTCAGCTAAATGGTCAACGGAAGTAGGCAAAACAAAATTTTGAGATAAGTATTGCAGATTTTTTCTTTTATTTTCTTTTTTTATTTTCATTTTTCAGGAAACTAGCGATTTAATCTTTTCCAGAAACATTAAAATTTACCCAGTTATCACAGCAGTAATTAACGGTCAGTGGCAAAGTAGGCCACTGGAGGTTTAAACCGGTTCTAGGGTGCACCAAACCTCACACTTATCCTACTTCATCCCATTAAAACAGGACAGAGTAAATAAAGAAATCCCCGCCATTATCTAATCTCTAATCTAAATTGATCGATTTTTCGTATAAAATCTATAAAATTTTATTAAATAAATCGCAGACAATGAACAATTTGGTCAACTTTTCAGAATGCGTGAGAACATAGAATGTATGCGTGTGAGCGTGAGTGAACATAAAATGCGTGAGTTTTGACAGGTATGTGTGTTTTTAGAAACTTGTATTTATTTGCACTGGTTCTTAGAAGAAAGCTTTTTTTACTGCATTGATAGATAGATAGATACTTTTATTTCAAAATTCCAATAGGCTATAAAGCCCGTGAGGATACAAATACAAAGTATAACATGGTAGCAGTGCAGTAATTAGTACATATACATATATATATATATATATATATATATATATATGAAAACGGTAAGTATATATTATATCACAATATAACTTTCATAAGCCATTATGCAATCATGTGTAATTGAGAAGGTTTTAACAACTGTACATAGAGATTTACATATTAATGAAAATAAGACAAAAGTCCAACACTTTCGACAGCAATCGAATCCAAGGTCAGATGTTGAATTTAAATGTGATGATAAATGTATTGGATATGAAAATGATTATAAATACCTTGGATTTTGGTTTAACGATAGTCTCGATATTAGAAACAGTGTTAAGGAAATTGCTAAGTCAGCAAGTTGATCTTAATGTTGGTGGTATGTCGTATAATGTGTATACTAAACTTGTTGAAACTGTTGTTGAACCTGTTCTCTTTTACTGTGCTGGTATATGGGGTTACAGAAAATTTAGTGAAATTAAAACGGTCCTTAATAAAGCAGGTCGATTATTCTTGGGCGTTTGAAAAAATGCCCCCAATATAGCTAGTAATGGAGACATGGGTTGGACAACATGTGAAGTAAAGCAAAAGGTTGAAGTCGTAAGACTGTGGTGCAGATTAAGAAACATGCCAAATGAAAGACTTTTAGACGTGTACATTTTATGTCTTCACACAAGGTAGATCATGGGAAAAAAAAGGTCATGAAAACGTTTAATGAACTAGGTATCAATGAGTTTATGCTATTAGATAATCCGTGTAAATCAGTATGCATTAGGAAAGCAAAAGAAAAGTTATTATAAATAAATAGAAACAATTGGAGTACAATCCTTTTGAGTAACGGTAGAGATGCTGATACTGGTAATAAACTACGAACATCCAGGACTTATAAAAAGGAACTAAATGTTGAATCTTATGTTATGGTAAATATGAGTAGAGACCAACGTCGCGTTTTATCAAAGTTTAGATCATGTTATCTCCCATTAGCCATAGAAACTGGCCGTTATACCAAACCAAAAACTCCTTTAAATGACCGAATTTGTCAATACTGTAATACAATGTCTGTTGAAGATGAAACACACTTTTTAATTGAATGTGATTTTTATAGCAACATACGTTATCATCTTTTTAATTCTGCATATAACAGATCAATTGTTTTTAGATTTTAACCCCATTGAAAAATTATTGTTTTTAATGAACGCAGATTCTTTGCAATTTGGTATAGCCAATTGTCTTCTTCAGATGCTACGCAGAAGAAAACATACACATATATAAACCGATATCTTCAGCTATAGTGATAGAGATTATATCAATAATCTTCTTCAAAAGAACACTTTCGTAACTTGTATTATTTTTATTTATTTAGCTATTTTTTATTATATTTTTCTATAGTTACTTAGTCTTATTAATTGTTATTATATATTTTATACTTAACTGATGTATGATCATTTTAAAAGTAAAAATTATGTGTACATAATGTTGTCTTAGTGTCTCATAAATCGTGTATACGGCTGGATATAAAAACATTTAATTGTACTGTGATGTATGTATATATGCAGTTTTATATTTGACACTTTAATAAACAATAAAATTGTAAATTGTTGTAAAGTTGTTGTATTATTTACAATTTCATGTATTCATATACACACGCACGCGCGCGCGCACCCGCGCGCTGTACACTCGTTGTTCGGAAAAATACAGTTATATTCTATATAACAGTTCATTTCTTAATTTAAAAGCTTCATAAATAAATATACATAATTTACGAATTCTAACTTTATTTGTTGAGTTAATTAATTCTATAAATTTAATCATGTTAGGACGTTAGATATATATTGATTCCTTAACTCCGAAAATCGTCCACACTCTAATACAAAATGAAATTCATCTTCTAACACTCTACAAAGATCACAAGTTCTCTCGTTAACAGGTATTCTAATAGGTTTAACCCATCTGCCAGATTCAATTTTTAATCTATGAGATGAAACTCTTAGTTTTGTAATTGATTGACAAAATTTGTACAAACTTATATATTCTAAATATGGCTGAATTTGGAAAATTGCAATACTGTTGTAGAAAACAGCTCTGCTTGAGCTCTGCAACCTATGATTCCAATTTTGAATAAAATGATCATTAAGTCTTTGTTTAATAACGTTAATAAATATCTTTTTATTTCCAACTCCTTGTTGGATCCATACATAATAAAAACCTAGTGAAGCTAATAAATGTTTAACAAGTGATGCCCAGTTCCAAGTCACTTATTATATATGCGATTTAAGTTACGATGTTGGCTATCCACACGACCGTCGTGCCGATTAAATTCTCTATCAATACTGAATGAATGAATAAATGGTGTTTTACGGCACGTCGTCACATAAATAGGTCATATTGTACGCAAAAACCGACGAAAGATGAAGAAATTAAGTAGTAATTAACAATTAATATAAATATATAAAGATAAAACTATTAAAAAAGGAATGATATGGTAGTAATATAAACTATATAATTATGTAAATCAATAAACACACCACTATGCGTTAATTTTGACAAGATCATTATTTAGAGGTCGCGACACGTTAGCAAGTGATTAATTAGAAGTGAAAAGCATTAAAACGTTGGCAAAACTATCTGTGACTGTATTTTCCATAGATAATTGCTACTCATGTATATATATTTAAAATAATAAGGGACCTACGACAATCCCTGGGCAACACGAGATAAAACAGATGAGAAATTAAAGCTATGCTAGAACTTTGAACTTGTTGGTTTCAGACTCAGCCGCCAAACCCCATAGCAGTTTTCTAGTCCGAGATAAATAAATCCTGCCGCTGCCAGGGGCATAGCTGTGTCTAATCAGTGTGTAGGCACAATGTCTAGGGAGGTCCAAGGGCATGCCCACCCCGCCCCACCCCCACCCCCACCCGGAATTTAATTTTTAGAAGGAAAGCCAAATCCTGCATTCTGGCGGTATTTTAAGTAGCAAACAATATGTTTTTAACCCGCGATTTTAAGCTTTTGTAATCTGCCATTTCGCAACAAAAACATCGCAACAGAACAGAATAACATTATATTAATATGAATACTTGCTTTCTGAAAATCTTTCGAAATTTTGCACAATCATAGTGTGTCTGGTTCCGAAAGACGCGCGAGCGAAAACAGTTCGATTTTTGTATTTTGAAAAGGCCACGAGTAAAATTGGTATGAGCTGACTATACTCCCTCCACCCCATACCCTCTCTGTTTTTATTGCATTTTGGCATTTTGATTTGTTTTATTTCTGGGGACAATGTGTAGGCACGTGACTACAGTGCCTATAGGCAGCTACGTCACCGGCTGCAGCCTTCCTTCATACACAGATGAGGCGTCCGTGGCCGAGTGGTTAACGTCTCTGACTTGAAATCACTTGCCCCTCACCGCTGTAGGTTCGATCCCTCAGGGGCCTAGGAATCTTTATGTGAGGAAGCTATCCAGCTGGCTTGCGGAACGTCGGTGGTTCTACCCAGGTTCCCGCCCGTGCACGAAAATTGCCCGGAGGGACACCTGGGGTCTTCCTCCACCAATGGAAGCTGGAAAGTTGCCATATGACCTTAGCTGTTGGTGCGACTATAAAATCCAATTCAATTCAATACAATTCATACACAGAACACGACAAAACTGAATGGACAGAATGGTCCGACATGTTTCGTCTTGAAATGTTTAACATTTGACATAAATATAATGTTTACACGTGATGATAATTAAGGACGCTTTTCACGTGAAAGCAGATACTTGATAATCCAAACACTAGAAACCCCTTAGCTTATCCCTGTTATGGTTATACATGATATGAGGGACCCTTATGATAATCACTGCATTGTCTCGAAGTTATCAGAAGTAGCCCCACACAGCTGCGGGCTAGACCATGTAGAGCACTCATAAGGGATCGTAAAATCAGTGAAAGCCCTTCTACGTTTTGGGACAATCTAGGAAAAGTGTCAATTGACTAATAAAGACGGAGTTGACATTATTGTCAGCGATAACGGACATTTTAGTATCAACAATAAAATGTTTGAATTTTTATTGTGAAGTTGAAGCACGCCACTGGATGACTTTGGCACTCATGCACGGTATCCAAACGAGGGGGAAAAGTAAAAAAATCACCTGTCATTATCAAACGTGTGGCAATAAACGTTTTGTTACTGTTATAAAAATTACAACCACTGCACACTGATATATGAGGGTTTTACGTCGTTTTGAACAATCTTATAGCCATATTAAGGCGTGTACTTGTAGCAGTGCGCTCATTTCATAGAGTTTAATAACCGGTATTTTTGAGATACGGGAAATATCTACCGAGGGAGATATTTTCAGTATCTCAAAAACACTGGTTATTAAACTATATATTACATAATTTAAAATGATATTTTATTAATATTTCTAATGATTCATGCCTTTTTACACCAGTTTGCACGAGAACGCCAAGACGACGTTACGTCCCACTCGGAACTGCCTCGTCGGATTCCGTCACTCGGGATTCCGACTCGGAGAGTACTCGACGCCATTTTGAACTATTTTCAAGAAACGACAACTCTGCAGAAGCGACCTCTTCAATTATAAGATAAACAAAATGGCGACTGCTGGCAAGTTCCGTAAATATTTATTTGTTTTATCAGGGAGTATTCATAGAGATTCCTGATATAATAATGTATTCATACTAAGGTAAACAATATGGTGATTCCCGTTAAACGTGGGCGCTTCTTAATGTATAAGATTTTCTTCATCTAAAACTAAATAAAGTGCGAGCACATGCCATGCCCATGGCCCATGGGCAATATGATCATGGTATCTGATCATACGCCCCACCAATATATACAGGGCAGGGTAGAGCAGGGGTGTCATTACCTTTATAAGTAAGCGGCACCCAGAGCAGAATAGCCGGGTATTTTTATTGATACTTGTATAAAATACTAGTAAAAGTATTCATAGTAGCCAGGTAGACCAGTCAAAGTCGCAGGGAGAAATCCCCTCCTCTCGCCTCTTAATGACACCCCTGGTAGAGTCGTCATTTGAGGAGTGGAGACTTGCTTTAGTGGCACAGGGATATGGGAAAAAGAAACGCGCAATAAAGGGAACACTGCCTGGAACAACAAGGAACACCACCAGGAACACCCCCACCCGTAATTAATGGAACCCAGATAGTTAACTTAGAATATGTCTGTGAAAATTCCTTAAACAGGTCTTAACGTTATATTGATATATTTAAATACATAGATTAAAAACTGAAAATAAATAGTAGAAGTTATTTATACATGTGGATTAACCTAGAAAGTGACAGTGAAGTTATTAATAATATGTGTGGATTAACACTGAAAGTCAGTGATGGTGAAATCATTTGTACAGACGGAATTACGCTGAACATGCTGAAAGAGACAGTGACATGGTTTATCACTGCGACTTAATACTAAAAGGGATGTTGAATTTGTTTATTTAGTGGGATTTACACAAAAAGAGACAGTGAAATTATTTATAAGTATGGATTTATCCGGAAATTGACAGTGAAGATTCTAAACATGCGGATTTTCGCTGAAAGTGACAGTGACGTTGTTATGTGGATTTACACTGAAGCAACGTCATTTATATATGTGGATTTTTTTATATATTTTAGGAACATAATTAACCCATATCGTCGCAAGCGTGTTTTTTTTAAAATTGAGAAAAAATGCAGTAAATCATTCATTTCATAATTCTATCTTTGATACTGTTTACAGTAACTAATGTCAACCCATGCATTTAAAAGCGTTCTTATATTTTTATTTTTTATTTTTTTCTTTCTATTGACTATTTTTTCTAAAATTGATAAGTGAAGTTACTATATATGCAAATTTATCCTGAAATTAACGGAAAAGTCCCTGAATTCACCTGAAATTAACACTGAAGTTACTATATATGCACATTTTTACCCTGAAATTAACACTGAAGTTAAAATATATATTTGCGGCGAATTTACCCTGGAAATATTAAACAGTGAAGTTAATCAAGTTATTATATGCAAATTCAACCTGAAATTAACAGTGAAGTTACTATATGTGGATTTACAATGGAAGAGACGGTGATATCATTGTTCGGCGCCCCTTGAGGGCGCCGGACATACTGTGGTAGTACTTTGACCTTACTGTGGTACTTTGACCTTAGGCATGGGGAATCAAAAGGACTGATAGTTGAGTATGTTTGGATTGTAATTAAAAATGTTTAAAGCATTTAAAGCATGCTATAAAACGCACCAGAATAAGATATAAAACACAAGAGATAAAACTGCTTAGCGATTTCTTGAATTTCTGTAAGAAATGATGCACCAATAATTCAAAAATTATACAAAATCATTTCATGAAACGATGTCTCCCTGTATTTTGACTGAAAACGAGGCAAATGCGTAATACGAATTTTAGAAAAATTAACCAAATTTATCGATCGTAATATCTGCGTTTCAAATGTTTTCACATTGTTCTCGTTTTTAAATCGTTTTGATTAATTATTATTGCCAAATTACCTGAAATGTTGCTAAGAAATGAGAAAATACGATGATATATCGGAAAGTTTTGGCATTTAAATTTCGTTTACGGGAAATCGCTAATTTTGTAATGCTTCATTTTGACTGTCAAATGCAGACAAATGTATTGAAAACGAAAGTAGATTTATGAGCGCAGACTCGGAATCAGAAATATTCGATTTTATGCGACTTCCAGTCGAAATGGTGTTATGAAAAGGGTGTAATAGATTTATTTGAACCCATCCCCTTTACTTTTGAAAATCCCCCCACATTTTTAGAGGAAGGGGGGAAATCCCCCCTGCTTTTTAGATCCTAGATTGGACACTGCATTTTATATTGTTTTCTAAGCTGAACTGGCTTGTGCAAGATCAGCTTTACCATAGGCTGTCATCCATCTGTCTTCTTCTCAGTAACCAACACTGAAATTTTCATGAAACATTATGTTAAGCATCTTAGCATTGACCTTTCAAGTTTGTCTCAAATTGGGTGGATCATGTCAATTACTAAGTTATAAAATAACTTATGTATAACCTTACCCTTACCAAAAAATATAGGCTTCTGGCGACTATTTGCTGCAACTCTGCGGCAAACATTGCTGCAAAGCTGCGGCAAATAAGTTTGCGGCGATGTTGCGGTACACTTTTATCATGCAAATGAGGTCTGCGGCAAAGTTGCAGCGAACAAATATGCAAATGAGGTTCTGGTGATGTTCCGGCGATGTTCACCGCAACTTTGCCGCAGACCTCATTTGCATGGTAAAAGTGTGCGGCAACTTTGCAGCAAACTTCATTTGCATAATGCTTTTAGCTGTAATCTTCTGGCGATGTTCGCTGCAACTTTGCAGCAAACTTCATTTGCATAAAATGTTTCTCTGCACTGTTCTGGCGATGCTTGTGGTGATGTTCGCTGCAAAGTTGCGGCAATGTTCGCCAACACATCGCGGCAAAGTTTTTCAAAATAAATAAGGACTGAAATTATGAAATGGAACAATAGTGCGCTGTTTTAAAAAAACATATTTAGATCAAAAACATGATTTTTTTTCACTATTTAACATGGACTGCACCAAATTTAAATAAATGGAAACGATTTAAATAAATCTACACTAAATAAATTCTCTCGATTTAAAGTATATCCTTACGGTTTGTTATGGGGGGTTGCGGGTGTCCGACCAAAGTTGACATTTCAAAATGTCTCGTAAGGGTCCCATGCCTAGTTAGGAAATTCCTCACGGGTGTATGTCTCACGCCCAGTGTTTTACATGTGCTCATGGCAATGTCGACCGCTGTCATTTCTACTTTACTCCCATTTTCATGGAGATGTCGGCCGCTGTCATTTCTGCATTACTCCCATTTTCATGGAGATGTTGACCGCTGTCATTTCTGCATTACTCCCATTTTATGGAGATGTCGACCTCTGTCATTCATGCATTACTCTCATTTTATGGAGATGTCGACCGCTGTCATTTCTGCATTACTCCCATTATCATGGAGATGTCGACTGCTGTCATTTCTGCATTACTCCTATTTTCATGGAGATGTCGACCGCTGTCAATTCTGCATTACAATCATTTTCATTGTGATGTCGACCGCTGTCATTTCTGTATTACTCCTATTTTATGGAGATGTCGACCGCTGTCATTTCTGCATTACACCGATTGTCGTGGAGATGTCGGCCGCTGTCATTTCTGCATTACTCCCATTTTATGGAGATGTCGACCGCTGTCATTTCTGCATTACTCTCATTTTCTTGGAGATGTCGAGCGCTGCCATTTCTGCATTACTCTCATTTTCATGGAGACGTCGAGCAC
Organism: Cyrtodaria siliqua; assembly: GCA_037043455.1. Classification (NCBI taxonomy): domain Eukaryota; kingdom Metazoa; phylum Mollusca; class Bivalvia; order Adapedonta; family Hiatellidae; genus Cyrtodaria; species Cyrtodaria siliqua. Next base: position 58,248 of record JAWPHD010000020.1, on the reverse strand, counting down.
TGTCATTTCTGCATGACTCCCATTTTTATGGAGATGTCGAGCGCTGTCATTGCGCATTACTCTCACTTTTACAGAGATGTCGACCATTGTTATTCCTGCAATACAGTCATTTCATAGAGATGTTGAGCTCTGTCATTTCTACATTACTCTCATTTTTATGGAGATGTCGAGCGCTGTCATTTCTGCATTATTCCCATTATCATGGAGATGTCGAGCGGTCATTTCTGCATTACTACCATTATCATGGAGATGTCGAGCGGTGTCATTTTCATGGAGATGTCGAGAGCTGTCATTTCTGCATTACTCTCATTTTCACGGAGATGTCGAGTGCTGTCATTTCTGCATTACTCCCATTATCATGGAGATGTCGAGCTCTGTCATTTCTGCATCACTCCCATTTTTATGGAGATGTCAAGCGCTGTCATTGCGCATTACTCTCACTTTTACAGTGATTTCGATTGCTGTTATTCCTGCATTATCTCCTTTTCATAGAGATGTCGACCGCAGTCATTTCTGCATTTCTCTCATGTTTATTGAGATGTCGAGCGCGGTCATTTCTGCATTACTCCCATTTTCATGGAAATGTCGAACATCATCCTAACTGTAGCAGTCCAATAGGCACTTGGTGCCTGGATATCTTAGAATCAGCACCAGACCCTTAGGACAGACTGACAAACATAAATATAAACATTTACCAATTTTCTTTTTAAAATTTCAATAATCTCAGTTAAATTTTTACCTGTCCATGTGCTTGAATACCCATTTTATTAAATTGTTTTCTTCCTGTGCCATTTTTTTTTATAAAACTGTATATTTGTGTGTGTTTTTTTTGAGTTTTTTTTACGGGTATAAATAAAAATATCATGATCATATTCACAAGTGCTATTAAATAGCAGATTCATTTCAAATTACAACTGAAAAAGTCGGCATTACCACTGTTAGTAGCGCACTGGGCTTTGAATCCAGAGGTCAGTTGGATCCTCAGACAGTACCATGTTGTCTTTAAACATGACACTATTTCTATAGCGTACACCCTTTATAATGATTGACATGCAACATTGTGTCTTATTGTCCCTCGTCTCCAGCCACTAATTCAAATGAGTAGATTATCAGTTACCTGTATAGATGGTTCATGTGATACAGTACTAGGTTTAATAACAAAACAAAAACAATTAGTCTAAAACTGATCGTCTGTTGGCCCTTCATGGCATAAAAACGACGTTAAAAATTCAAACAGATATGTGAAGTGCATTGTCCATTAATTCTTGGCTTACTTAGCTTTCTATCCAAATGTTTCAACAACGACTTTGTAATCACTCGGCATTCATCACCTTATCTTTCCATAAACTATTTATTTAAACCTAATGCAGTCAATTCATTTAACACATTTTAAGGAAAGTCCTGCAACGAAACCGTTTGGAAAATTATCTGAATGACCTAGTTAATTCAAAATACATTTAACCAAGTAAACATAGCAATGTTTGTTAATATTATGTCCATGACCACTAAATATACCAAGGTTTAGTACTGATGATAAGATAGTTCAAATAACTGATAAACACGTGTACTGTTATTTAATAACGTATGTTTTAATTCTTCAAAATTTTGGCGCCGAATTGATGCTTTGCATCAAGTTTTTCTTGTTTATATGTTGATTTACGCTGAAAGAAACGGTGACGTTATTTATATACGTGGATTTACGCTGAAAGAGATGGTGACGTCATTTATATACGTGGATTTACGCTGAAAGAGCCCGTGACATCATTTATTATATACGTGGATTTACGCTGAAAGAGACCGTGATGATTTATATATACTATATGCACCAAATTAATTCTGTTTAAATTGTACAAAACAAATGAACGGGACAGTCACTAATTTTGTTTAATGCTGCCTACAGATATATTGTATGATACGTATCTAGTAGATGGTTGCAAGCCCTTGTTAAAGCAGAGGAAATTATTTTAGTATTTATAGCAACAGGTTACACATTTTATATAACGATACCTAGACTGGGCCCAAAAAAAATTAAGAATGGTTACATCTGAATCGAGGAGTAGTGCCCTAAATGTTTAATGTGCTGAGAAGGTTGATTCCGATTTACTGCATCCGTGGCTTGGATGGTTTGAAACCTCGACTCTCTCATTGCGAGTAGGAATAAATAAGAAAGCGTGTCCTTTCAGATGGGCAGAAGGTATACACTACTATTTCTACCCAGGAAAAAGTGGTGTGCCCCCACCATGGATGATATCTATCATCATATATGGCCTAACATGTGCTAAAAATGACGTAAATCATTCAAACAACCAGCCAAACGATTTACTGAACCACCAGGTTCATGTTGATGACCCTCATCTTACGGATGTTGCCAGCTATCCATCAGATGACTCCCATCAGCCAACTCACATCTAAATGATTTCATGCTTAAATGTTATATTAATTGCATACATAAAATTATGTATTTATTAGGCACATATTTATATTTGCTTTATATTATAAGCACAACAAACAGGCGTCAGGGTTGTCATTAGTAGCCAATTGCCGATCAAAATTATCGGTTAAAATGGTGTTATCATCAGTTAGTTTTGCCTTAACTTGTATTTGCAATATGTGACACTGACTTCTTTGATCCCTCGTCAAATTGTTTGGAATTCAAAATGAATCCCTGTTGCCAGAGCTAAATCTAGTTTAACAACTTTGCCGTGAAATTAGAAATTTCAGTTTAATTTTTTAGTTCATTTGCTCTTAGTACAAACATGTACCACTTCTATGGTGTAATCGGTAAACACGTCTATCCTTTTAGGGTGGAAGACCCAGGTTCAAATCCTGGTGGGAGTAAAAATTTGTTTGGAAAAAGAGCAGGATTAAGCATTTTTTTAAGTATTTCTAAATTTTGAATTTAATTCAATATCAAATTCAATTTAAACAATCGAATATCATAAGTTATAGCATGTCTGGAAACGACCACGAGGGAAAGAAGCTATTACAAGACAATGGCCCATTTAGCAATAAAATCTTTCATGAGGCCCTCTTTTCTTCTTTGAAAGCCGTTTCCCTCTTTTGGTTTTGCAATAATGAGCCTCTTATAAAATAGTTTACCTAATATTGTAATGCATTGAATGCTCTTAGAAGACAGTGGCCCAGTTAGTAAAATTATCTTCACTGAGGCCCTCTTTTCAATTCATCATCTTTAAGGCCCTATTATATTACCCTTTGGTCTTAAAATGAAAAACAATGTTATTTTGCTACAATAATAGGTATTTTTTAAATATGTTTACCATATATTTACAAAAATCTTCCCTGATGCCCTCTTTTGTCCATATTCTTCTCTTTTTGCTATGGCCTTTGCCCTTTAAATCTTGGTAGCCAAACAGGGACTAACGAGTGGTCGTTTTAGCGCAGGATGAAACCTAACATGTGATGTCGACCAGTTTTCAAGATGTTTACACATCCATAAGCTCTTCTAACTACATTCTTTTCTTTCACGACTGTTATTATATTTATTATCTCATTTTAACTGGGTGTGTCTTTAATTGAAATGTTGAAAAATAATACGGCTCCGTCGTTTCACTGGGCGCTTCAGAGAGCTGAGATCAATGCCAAGAATGGAAGTTTATAACAATTATGTAAATATATATCCATTTTTAGATATCATACAGTAGCTTTTTTCACGTTTAATCTTCATTATTGTGATCTTTATTTTTTCATATTGACTACTGTTCGCATTTAGGCAAAATAAAAAAAAAGTTAAAAAAAAAGACAAAAAAAGAGACAAAAAATGTGAAATACGGTATACAAAATGCAAAGTCTTATTATGAAGGACTAGTGCTAGGTTATGGGGAAAAACACAATAAAAAATGTATGAATTGAATTGAAACGAATGTTGTTTAACGGCTCATCAACACAGTATATGTTATTTAGAGCTGCCCCAGAGAGAGGGTAGAGCTGCCCCAGAGAGAGGGTAAGGATACATAAGAATCCGAGAACCGTGCCCTACTCTTATTATCAAATATATTCCTATGGTTCTTTAACGTGCTCGTGTGGGGGTGGGGGGGGGGGGGGGGGTGGTAAGAGTCTCTGACTTGCAAACACTTGCCCCTCACCGCTGTAGGTTCGATCCCTCTGGGGCCTAGGAATCTTTATGTGAGGAAGCTATCCAGCTGGCTTGCGGAACGTCGGTGGTTCTACCCAGGTGCTCGCCCGTGCACGAAAATTGCCCGGAGGGGCACCTGGGGTCTTCCTCCACCAGTAGAAGCTGGAAAGTCGCCATATGACCTTAGCTGTTGGTGCGACTATAAAATCCAATTCAATTCAATTAATGTGCTCGGAGGATAGACCGATACACGGTACTGCCCGGTTTACGTCCCCATCCGTCGGACGAGGCTAACGGAAAGTGTCTTGGTCAAGAACACCCCGACGAAACTCAGTGGCGCCACGAAGGATTGAACCCGGGGCCTCTGGTTACAAATCAGTACGGAAATTGGCGAAGAGTTCCGATTGTCGGAGAGTATTGGCAATCGGAACTCTTCGCCAATTTCCGTACTCGGGAATAGTGGCTCGGAGAGTATTGGGTGCCGCTCAATGGTTTTTTGCATCAAAATGCAGCATTTAGTTCGGTTTTCGATTGTAGCTCTCCGCAAAATAGTGCTCTTCTATATAATGTTGTATTGATGAAAATATTGCAGATTAGTGAGTGATTTTGATCAATTTCTTGATATTTTATCGCTATGACCGATAAATTATACTTGTTAACAAAATAAATCCCGTAGTTGAAATAAAGACGTTTCGGCCCCAAACAGTTCGTTCGGTCCCAAACAGTTTGTTCCATATAATGACTGACAGTTTGGGAAGCATTTGTTGAGTTTTCCAAATATATACTTTAATATTACGGTTGAATTGAAGGGAAAGGAGGAAGAGACATTGTAATTATGATTATATCATATTATGGGAGTGATTGTTTACCGTTTTGTCAGTCGAGAGTGATATGTCAGCTGCATGCATATATGAACTTGATATTGTATCAGTAAATCAATTAATAAAACTCTAAACAAAGAAAGATATGACTCATGAAGTCAATACTGACGTCCATGGCGTCCATGGTACTTGATATATTGTTAAATTACGCTTATATGGTCTGCAAGTATATATTTTTTCTCCAATCCACAGACATTAGGGTACACCTTTGACATGAGGGTTAGTTTATTGCAAGATATAGATCTTATACATATATCATCTAGTGAAAACATTCCTGATATCATATATTTAATATAAACAATATGAAAATAGTTTATTTAACACTATTACTATGTGATCAATGATTACAACAAATATATTTATTTTATAAGGGCTTCTTGAAGCATCAAACATTTTTAAAATGTTTAAATTTCAATCGGCGGCTCTAGTGTTTTACAAAAGATGGTTTACAGGAGGAATAACTTTTATCAATGACATTTTAAACAAAAATGGAAATCTTTATTCATACATAGAATTGAATGAACACTATAATATACAGACCAATTTTCTTGAATATGAAGGTATTATAACTGCTGTCAGGAATTATTTGGCAAACCTGAATATTGTGCATCTAGCCTGTAACAGCCAAACCCTATTCGTCCACTAATTCTATCCTTAATTCTACAAAATGAGAAAGGCTGTCGAAACATATATGACATCATGATTAGAAATAATGTATATATATCCCAAAGCATTAAGTAAATGGAAAAATGAAGTAGTTAGTGTTCCAAACTTTGAATTTGAAAGATTATATGCCTTACTTTATAAAATAACAAAAGATCCTAAGTACCTTAGTTCATTTTAGAATCAACCATAGGATATTTGGAACAAATTACCTTTATCTAAAATGAATATAATTAATAACGATATGTGCAGCTTTTGAAAAAATACACCTGAAACTATCCAACATCTGTTTTGGAACTGTGGAACAGTAAAAGAATTCTGGTCAAAACTTCAAACTTATCTTACAGAAAAATGCAATACAGCATTCGTAACTTTAACAGAAACAGATATTTTTATTTGGAAATAGTAAATTTAATACTGTTTTGAGCAAAATCATCATGCAACCAAAACTTTACATTTATCGAAACAAGATGCAACGTCAAATTCCACAGCTTAACCTTTTTAAAACGTATATAATATCTTTGTACAAAGTTGAGAAACTAATCGCATATAAAAACTTAAAAATGAATACGTTTGAAACCATGTGGAGTCAATACCTTGCTAGTATAGAGACAATTTACTTCGTTGATTTTTCAACTATCAAACTGTAGCAAATAAACTTAATGTTTTCATTCTGGGACATGCAAAGCTTAGCTTACTAATTAAAAATAACATACCCTTGCTTATATCTTGATCTTCCTTAATCAACCTTCTTGTTTTTTATAGAAAAAAAAATAATTTTGGAAGTTGTGTATATTAATCCTTTAAAACTATCCTAAAACATTGTCCTTTGATAATGGATTTATATACAGATATATTACACAGTATGGGTTATTGTTTTTTTCTCTTTCCAAAAACAAAATATGAGAACAAATCAGTGTAGCATGGGATAATGTTTATTTTTGATACTATAACATTAAAATTATCTGTGTAAAGCAAGTCTGTATGTATTGACAATGTGTGTTTTACATCGGGTTTTGAAGCAAATAATATTTTCTTTAGGGCTGGCATGGCGCAGTCGGTAGCGCGGCGGATTTGTAACCAGAGGCCCCGGGTTCAATCCTTCGTGGCGCCACTGAGTTTCGTCGGGGTGTTCTTGACCAAGACACTTTCCGTTAGCCTCGTCCGACGGATGGGGACGTAAACCGGGCAGTACCGTGTATCGGTCTATCCTCCGAGCACATTAATTGAATTGAATTGGATTTTATAGTCGCACCAACAGCTAAGGTCATATGGCGACTTTCCAGCTTCTACTGGTGGAGGAAGACCCCAGGTGCCCCTCCGGGCAATTTTCGTGCACGGGCGGGCACCTGGGTAGAACCACCGACGTTCCGCAAGCCAGCTGGATAGCTTCCTCACATAAAGATTCCTAGGCCCCAGAGGGATCGAACCTACAGCGGTGAGGGGCAAGTGTTTGCAAGTCAGAGACTCTTACCACCCCCCCCCCCCCCACCCCCACACGAGCACGTTAAAGAACCATAGGAATATATTTGATAATAAGAGTAGGGCACGGTTCTCGGATTCTTATGTATCCTTACCCTCTCTCTGGGGCAGCTCTACCCTCTCTCTGGGGCAGCTCTAAATAACATATACTGTGTTGATGAGCCGTTAAACAACATTCGTTTCAATTCAATTCATACATTTTTTATTGTGTTTTTCCCCATAACCTAGCACTAGTCCTTCATAATAAGACTTTGCATTTTGTATACCGTATTTCACATTTTTTGTCTCTTTTTTTGTCTTTTTTTTTAACTTTTTTTTTATTTTGCCTAAATGCGAACAGTAGTCAATATGAAAAAATAAAGATCACAATAATGAAGATTAAACGTGAAAAAAGCTACTGTATGATATCTAAAAATGGATATATATTTACATAATTGTTATAAACTTCCATTCTTGGCATTGATCTCAGCTCTCTGAAGCGCCCAGTGAAACGACGGAGCCGTATTATTTTTCAACATTTCAATTAAAGACACACCCAGTTAAAATGAGATAATAAATATAATAACAGTCGTGAAAGAAAAGAATGTAGTTAGAAGAGCTTATGGATGTGTAAACATCTTGAAAACTGGTCGACATCACATGTTAGGTTTCATCCTGCGCTAAAACGACCACTCGTTAGTCCCTGTTTGGCTACCAAGATTTAAAGGGCAAAGGCCATAGCAAAAAGAGAAGAATATGGACAAAAGAGGGCATCAGGGAAGATTTTTGTAAATATATGGTAAACATATTTAAAAAATACCTATTATTGTAGCAAAATAACATTGTTTTTCATTTTAAGACCAAAGGGTAATATAATAGGGCCTTAAAGATGATGAATTGAAAAGAGGGCCTCAGTGAAGATAATTTTACTAACTGGGCCACTGTCTTCTAAGAGCATTCAATGCATTACAATATTAGGTAAACTATTTTATAAGAGGCTCATTATTGCAAAACCAAAAGAGGGAAACGGCTTTCAAAGAAGAAAAGAGGGCCTCATGAAAGATTTTATTGCTAAATGGGCCATTGTCTTGTAATAGCTTCTTTCCCTCGTGGTCGTTTCCAGACATGCTATAACTTATTCGATTGTTTAAATTGAATTTGATATTGAATTAAATTCAAAATTTAGAAATACTTAAAAAAATGCTTAATCCTGCTCTTTTTCCAAACAAATTTTTACTCCCACCAGGATTTGAACCTGGGTCTGCCACCCTAAAAGGATAGACGTGTTTACCGATTACACCATAGAAGTGGTACATGTTTGTACTAAGAGCAAATGAACTAAAAAATTAAACTGAAATTTCTAATTTCACGGCAAAGTTGTTAAACTAGATTTAGCTCTGGCAACAGGGATTCATTTTGAATTCCAAACAATTTGACGAGGGATCAAAGAAGTCAGTGTCACATATTGCAAATACAAGTTAAGGCAAAACTAACTGATGATAACACCATTTTAACCGATAATTTTGATCGGCAATTGGCTACTAATGACAACCCTGACGCCTGTTTGTTGTGCTTATAATATAAAGCAAATATAAATATGTGCCTAATAAATACATAATTTTATGTATGCAATTAATATAACATTTAAGAATGAAATCATTTAGATGTGAGTTGGCTGATGGGAGTCATCTGATGGATAGCTGGCAACATCCGTAAGATGAGGGTCATCAACATGAACCTGGTGGTTCAGTAAATCGTTTGGCTGGTTGTTTGAATGATTTACGTCATTTTTAGCACATGTTAGGCCATATATGATGATAGATATCATCCATGGTGGGGGCACACCACTTTTTCCTGGGTAGAAATAGTAGTGTATACCTTCTGCCCATCTGAAAGGACACGCTTTCTTATTTATTCCTACTCGCAATGAGAGAGTCGAGGTTTCAAACCATCCAAGCCACGGATGCAGTAAATCGGAATCAACCTTCTCAGCACATTAAACATTTAGGGCACTACTCCTCGATTCAGATGTAACCATTCTTAATTTTTTTTGGGCCCAGTCTAGGTATCGTTATATAAAATGTGTAACCTGTTGCTATAAATACTAAAATAATTTCCTCTGCTTTAACAAGGGCTTGCAACCATCTACTAGATACGTATCATACAATATATCTGTAGGCAGCATTAAACAAAATTAGTGACTGTCCCGTTCATTTGTTTTGTACAATTTAAACAGAATTAATTTGGTGCATATAGTATATATAAATCATCACGGTCTCTTTCAGCGTAAATCCACGTATATAATAAATGATGTCACGGGCTCTTTCAGCGTAAATCCACGTATATAAATGACGTCACCATCTCTTTCAGCGTAAATCCACGTATATAAATAACGTCACCGTTTCTTTCAGCGTAAATCAACATATAAACAAGAAAAACTTGATGCAAAGCATCAATTCGGCGCCAAAATTTTGAAGAATTAAAACATACGTTATTAAATAACAGTACACGTGTTTATCAGTTATTTGAACTATCTTATCATCAGTACTAAACCTTGGTATATTTAGTGGTCATGGACATAATATTAACAAACATTGCTATGTTTACTTGGTTAAATGTATTTTGAATTAACTAGGTCATTCAGATAATTTTCCAAACGGTTTCGTTGCAGGACTTTCCTTAAAATGTGTTAAATGAATTGACTGCATTAGGTTTAAATAAATAGTTTATGGAAAGATAAGGTGATGAATGCCGAGTGATTACAAAGTCGTTGTTGAAACATTTGGATAGAAAGCTAAGTAAGCCAAGAATTAATGGACAATGCACTTCACATATCTGTTTGAATTTTTAACGTCGTTTTTATGCCATGAAGGGCCAACAGACGATCAGTTTTAGACTAATTGTTTTTGTTTTGTTATTAAACCTAGTACTGTATCACATGAACCATCTATACAGGTAACTGATAATCTACTCATTTGAATTAGTGGCTGGAGACGAGGGACAATAAGACACAATGTTGCATGTCAATCATTATAAAGGGTGTACGCTATAGAAATAGTGTCATGTTTAAAGACAACATGGTACTGTCTGAGGATCCAACTGACCTCTGGATTCAAAGCCCAGTGCGCTACTAACAGTGGTAATGCCGACTTTTTCAGTTGTAATTTGAAATGAATCTGCTATTTAATAGCACTTGTGAATATGATCATGATATTTTTATTTATACCCGTAAAAAAAACTCAAAAAAAACACACACAAATATACAGTTTTATAAAAAAAATTGGCACAGGAAGAAAACAATTTAATAAAATGGGTATTCAAGCACATGGACAGGTAAAAATTTAACTGAGATTATTGAAATTTTAAAAAGAAAATTGGTAAATGTTTATATTTATGTTTGTCAGTCTGTCCTAAGGGTCTGGTGATGATTCTAAGATATCCAGGCACCAAGTGCCTATTGGACTGCTACAGTTAGGATGATGTTCGACATTTCCATGAAAATGGGAGTAATGCAGAAATGACCGCGCTCGACATCTCAATAAACATGAGAGAAATGCAGAAATGACTGCGGTCGACATCTCTATGAAAAGGAGATAATGCAGGAATAACAGCAATCGAAATCTCTGTAAAAGTGAGAGTAATGCGCAATGACAGCGCTTGACATCTCCATAAAAATGGGAGTGATGCAGAAATGACAGAGCTCGACATCTCCATGATAATGGGAGTAATGCAGAAATGACAGCACTCGACATCTCCGTGAAAATGAGAGTAATGCAGAAATGACAGCTCTCGACATCTCCATGAAAATGACACCGCTCGACATCTCCATGATAATGGTAGTAATGCAGAAATGACCGCTCGACATCTCCATGATAATGGGAATAATGCAGAAATGACAGCGCTCGACATCTCCATAAAAATGAGAGTAATGTAGAAATGACAGAGCTCAACATCTCTATGAAATGACTGTATTGCAGGAATAACAATGGTCGACATCTCTGTAAAAGTGAGAGTAATGCGCAATGACAGCGCTCGACATCTCCATAAAAATGGGAGTCATGCAGAAATGACAGTGCTCGACGTCTCCATGAAAATGAGAGTAATGCAGAAATGGCAGCGCTCGACATCTCCAAGAAAATGAGAGTAATGCAGAAATGACAGCGGTCGACATCTCCATAAAATGGGAGTAATGCAGAAATGACAGCGGCCGACATCTCCACGACAATCGGTGTAATGCAGAAATGACAGCGGTCGACATCTCCATAAAATAGGAGTAATACAGAAATGACAGCGGTCGACATCTCAATGAAAATGATTGTAATGCAGAATTGACAGCGGTCGACATCTCCATGAAAATAGGAGTAATGCAGAAATGACAGCAGTCGACATCTCCATGATAATGGGAGTAATGCAGAAATGACAGCGGTCGACATCTCCATAAAATGAGAGTAATGCATGAATGACAGAGGTCGACATCTCCATAAAATGGGAGTAATGCAGAAATGACAGCGGTCAACATCTCCATGAAAATGGGAGTAATGCAGAAATGACAGCGGCCGACATCTCCATGAAAATGGGAGTAAAGTAGAAATGACAGCGGTCGACATTGCCATGAGCACATGTAAAACACTGGGCGTGAGACATACACCCGTGAGGAATTTCCTAACTAGGCATGGGACCCTTACGAGACATTTTGAAATGTCAACTTTGGTCGGACACCCGCAACCCCCCATAACAAACCGTAAGGATATACTTTAAATCGAGAGAATTTATTTAGTGTAGATTTATTTAAATCGTTTCCATTTATTTAAATTTGGTGCAGTCCATGTTAAATAGTGAAAAAAAATCATGTTTTTGATCTAAATATGTTTTTTTAAAACAGCGCACTATTGTTCCATTTCATAATTTCAGTCCTTATTTATTTTGAAAAACTTTGCCGCGATGTGTTGGCGAACATTGCCGCAACTTTGCAGCGAACATCACCACAAGCATCGCCAGAACAGTGCAGAGAAACATTTTATGCAAATGAAGTTTGCTGCAAAGTTGCAGCGAACATCGCCAGAAGATTACAGCTAAAAGCATTATGCAAATGAAGTTTGCTGCAAAGTTGCCGCACACTTTTACCATGCAAATGAGGTCTGCGGCAAAGTTGCGGTGAACATCGCCGGAACATCACCAGAACCTCATTTGCATATTTGTTCGCTGCAACTTTGCCGCAGACCTCATTTGCATGATAAAAGTGTACCGCAACATCGCCGCAAACTTATTTGCCGCAGCTTTGCAGCAATGTTTGCCGCAGAGTTGCAGCAAATAGTCGCCAGAAGCCTATATTTTTGGTAAGGGTAAGGTTATACATAAGTTATTTTATAACTTAGTAATTGACATGATCCACCCAATTTGAACAAACTTGAAAGGTCAATGCTAAGATGCTTAACATAATGTTTCATGAAAATTTCAGTGTTGGTTACTGAGAAGAAGACAGATGGATGACAGCCTATGGTAAAGCTGATCTTGCACAAGCCAGTTCAGCTTAGAAAACAATATAAAATGCAGTGTCCAATCTAGGATCTAAAAAGCAGGGGGGATTTCCCCCCTTCCTCTAAAAATGTGGGGGGATTTTCAAAAGTAAAGGGGGATGGGTTCAAATAAATCTATTACACCCTTTTCATAACACCATTTCGACTGGAAGTCGCATAAAATCGAATATTTCTGATTCCGAGTCTGCGCTCATAAATCTACTTTCGTTTTCAATACATTTGTCTGCATTTGACAGTCAAAATGAAGCATTACAAAATTAGCGATTTCCCGTAAACGAAATTTAAATGCCAAAACTTTCCGATATATCATCGTATTTTCTCATTTCTTAGCAACATTTCAGGTAATTTGGCAATAATAATTAATCAAAACGATTTAAAAACGAGAACAATGTGAAAACATTTGAAACGCAGATATTACGATCGATAAATTTGGTTAATTTTTCTAAAATTCGTATTACGCATTTGCCTCGTTTTCAGTCAAAATACAGGGAGACATCGTTTTCATGAAATGATTTTGTATAATTTTTGAATTATTGGTGCATCATTTCTTACAGAAATTCAAGAAATCGCTAAGCAGTTTTATCTCTTGTGTTTTATATCTTATTCTGGTGCGTTTTATAGCATGCTTTAAATGCTTTAAACATTTTTAATTACAATCCAAACATACTCAACTATCAGTCCTTTTGATTCCCCATGCCTAAGGTCAAAGTACCACAGTAAGGTCAAAGTACTACCACAGTATGTCCGGCGCCCTCAAGGGGCGCCGAACAATGATATCACCGTCTCTTCCATTGTAAATCCACATATAGTAACTTCACTGTTAATTTCAGGTTGAATTTGCATATAATAACTTGATTAACTTCACTGTTTAATATTTCCAGGGTAAATTCGCCGCAAATATATATTTTAACTTCAGTGTTAATTTCAGGGTAAAAATGTGCATATATAGTAACTTCAGTGTTAATTTCAGGTGAATTCAGGGACTTTTCCGTTAATTTCAGGATAAATTTGCATATATAGTAACTTCACTTATCAATTTTAGAAAAAATAGTCAATAGAAAGAAAAAAATAAAAAATAAAAATATAAGAACGCTTTTAAATGCATGGGTTGACATTAGTTACTGTAAACAGTATCAAAGATAGAATTATGAAATGAATGATTTACTGCATTTTTTCTCAATTTTAAAAAAAACACGCTTGCGACGATATGGGTTAATTATGTTCCTAAAATATATAAAAAAAATCCACATATATAAATGACGTTGCTTCAGTGTAAATCCACATAACAACGTCACTGTCACTTTCAGCGAAAATCCGCATGTTTAGAATCTTCACTGTCAATTTCCGGATAAATCCATACTTATAAATAATTTCACTGTCTCTTTTTGTGTAAATCCCACTAAATAAACAAATTCAACATCCCTTTTAGTATTAAGTCGCAGTGATAAACCATGTCACTGTCTCTTTCAGCATGTTCAGCGTAATTCCGTCTGTACAAATGATTTCACCATCACTGACTTTCAGTGTTAATCCACACATATTATTAATAACTTCACTGTCACTTTCTAGGTTAATCCACATGTATAAATAACTTCTACTATTTATTTTCAGTTTTTAATCTATGTATTTAAATATATCAATATAACGTTAAGACCTGTTTAAGGAATTTTCACAGACATATTCTAAGTTAACTATCTGGGTTCCATTAATTACGGGTGGGGGTGTTCCTGGTGGTGTTCCTTGTTGTTCCAGGCAGTGTTCCCTTTATTGCGCGTTTCTTTTTCCCATATCCCTGTGCCACTAAAGCAAGTCTCCACTCCTCAAATGACGACTCTACCAGGGGTGTCATTAAGAGGCGAGAGGAGGGGATTTCTCCTGCGACTTTGACTGGTCTACCTGGCTACTATGAATACTTTTACTAGTATTTTATACAAGTATCAATAAAAATACCCGGCTATTCTGCTCTGGGTGCCGCTTACTTATAAAGGTAATGACACCCCTGCTCTACCCTGCCCTGTATATATTGGTGGGGCGTATGATCAGATACCATGATCATATTGCCCATGGGCCATGGGCATGGCATGTGCTCGCACTTTATTTAGTTTTAGATGAAGAAAATCTTATACATTAAGAAGCGCCCACGTTTAACGGGAATCACCATATTGTTTACCTTAGTATGAATACATTATTATATCAGGAATCTCTATGAATACTCCCTGATAAAACAAATAAAAATATTTACGGAACTTGCCAGCAAGTCGCCATTTTGTTTATCTTCTATTGAAGAGGTCGCTTCTTGCAGAGTTGTCGTTTCTTGAAAATAGTTCAAAATGGCGTCGAGTACGTCTCGAGTCGGAACTCCCGAGTGACGATCCGACGAGGCAGTTCCGAGTGTACTCTCCGAGCCACTATTTCCGAGTACGGAAATTGGCGAAGAGTTTCCGATTGCAGACGTCCGTAAAACAATCGGAACGTCATTTGGCGTTTCCGCCACTGAAGGAAAAGGCCGAGCAATGTTCCGTATTTCCCAGTAGAGCAAACGAGTAGATACAGCTTTTTCTATTCCCAGTATTTCCTATACAAATCACAGACAATTTATGTAATAGTGGCTGCCACAATCAAACACTACGCCGTAACAATCGAACACCGACGCCGTAACAAATCGAACACCACGCCGTAATAAATGACCACGGATACCCCAACTCAGCCACATTACACTGGGTCGACGCAGTCCTAGCACTACCCTTTATATGCTGATTGTCAAGCCAGGTAGTTACTAGTACCAGTTTATAAAGTGTTTGGTTTGACCGGCTGGAATCGAACACATAACCTTTCGCATGCGAGGCGACGCTCCACCACTAGACCACCACTGCGGTTCACACTTTCCCTACTGTACAGGCTGCTGAAAGTGAAAACTCACATAGTCTTGATTATCATCGACGATGATTGTAAATACAAACGTCTTGACCCTTTATGCAGTAAAAATAGTCCGTAGTCCGTTTATTTTTATTTTTTTATTATAGTATTGTTTGACCATCCAATTTATTTCGCCGATATAATGACGAAGTTTCCCTATTTGTATATTTATTAGCTTATTGTTTTTCTGCCATTCTGTATATGTTGGATACAAGGCATTGTCTGTATCAGCCAATCATAAACGATACCAGAATCTCGGTACAATGGCTGCCGCTTCAAAAAATAAATAGAAGAAACGTTTTAGAAAGTTTGTCATGAAAACAAGCAAGCGTCGCAGACGGTCTAGACTAAAACTCACAGGTAATGCTTATGACTCTTCTAGAACGTACATGGTCTCGAAGTTTCCCGATTGAGTATGCAATGCATAAAGTTTGATAGTTGACAGACAGACAGACAGACCAGACAACCGTATAGGGACGCAACGTGACATTACATGACTTAGATGTATGCCATATAACTCTGAGATTAAACAGTAAACTACGTATATTAACAATGTGTCAACAACACGTTTCAGACATAAAAACGCTTAATAAATCCTCAATTTCGAATGTCATTGCGTAATCAATTTATTTACTACGTTTTGCTGTTTTTGTTTAAATAATTAGTAACTTGTCAGTGCGAGTACATGTCCCACCATAAACCACAGATTATATAACGTATAGCAATTGCTAAAGCAAATACGGTTGTCGGTTGAGGCAACTCTCAAATTGAAAAATGTGGATTTATAGCTACTTTTGATGCACGCTCAAAGTGATTTAATTTGAAACACATCGTGTTAGACACTGGTTTAAATGTCATTAAATTATAAATATTGTATTATTTATCACGTGCGATTAAGAGGTTGTATTTCAACATTTCAGGCCATGAGTTGCAAGTTCTAACATTTAATTTGTAATGATAATTTACACTAGTCGGCACTTTAAAGTGGATTGCCGGGTGCAGTATGGAATGTTTATACCACATTTCGTTCCTGTTTCTTTTTTCACAGTCCAGCCGATATTACATATAGGCAAACCGGCTGAAGAGAACACCTACCCAATACCATTTGCTTTAAAGTCCCTATCCTGCCATCAATAGGCAAATATTACAACCTACTGATACATTCATACTGAGATATGTGTGTATAAGACTTACATATTTTGAGAATCCAAACTCTAAAGACACATATAAACGACGTTAACCAGCCAAGCCAACCCCAAAACTAGAACGTTGAATTAAAAGTTACAACTCATAATTCATTTTGCGCATATTCAATTACAGATATTTTAAGAACCCGTGAAATATAAACCTATATTTTTAATTAATCGTGATATGAACACATGGATATCCTTTTTGTACTGTAATTTGGCTGTTATTTGGCAGATTATTTTCTTTAAGAGTCTATTACGCAGTCCTCAATTGTATTTTTGAAATTAAAACGAAGTTGTATTAAGAGACCACAGTGTGAAGGAACCACATGCAGTTGCATTTTTGAAATTAAAACGAAGTTGTTTTAAGCACAGATCTGATAACAAAACGTATTAATATGTCTGTGTTTTAAGAGACCGTCGTGTGAAGGAGCCAGTTGTATTTTTTAAATTAAAAGAGACCGTCGTGTGAAGGAACCAGTTGTATTTTTTAAATTAAAACGAACGAAATTCTATGAAGAGACCGTCGTATGAAGGAACCAGTTGTATGTTGTATTTTTAGCTCTACTGGCCGAAGGCCAGCAGAGCGTATAGGATGACGAGTTGTCCGTCGTCCGTCCGTCGTCCGTCTGTTAACGTTTGCCTTGTGAACACTCTAGGGCCTTCATTATTAATCGGATCTTTACGAAGCTTTACCAGTGTCTTTATATTAATAAAAGTTTAAAAACCAGCCGGATCGGATTAGTTTCACCGAAGTTATGGCCCTTGTTTTGCTGAAAAATGCCATATTAAGCCTCGTAAACACTCTAGCACCTTCATTTATTATTTGATCTTTACCAAACTTGCAAAGATTGTTAATATCAATAAAAGCTCGGAAAAGACCCAAAATCAGTCAAATCGGATTTGTAACATCGGAGTGCTATTTTCTGCCTTGTGAACACTCTAGCACCTTCATTTATTATTTGATCTTTACCAAACTTGCACATATTGTTAACACTATTAAAAGCTTGGACAAGTTCAAAACCCAGCCAGATCAAATTAATTTCACTGGAGTTATGGCCCTTGTTTTGCTGAAAAATGCCATATTAAGCCTTGTGAACACTCTAGTACCTTCATTTATTTTTTGATCTTTACCAAACTTGCATAGATTGTTAATATCAATGAAATCTCGGATAAGTTTGAAAAACAGCCAAATCTTATTAGTAACACCGGAGTTATGGCCCTTGTTTTTTTCTGTAAAATGCAATTTTCTACCTTGTGAACAGCTGTTTGAAAACTAGCCAGATCGGATTAATTTCACCGGAGTTATGGCCCTTGTTTTGCTGGGAAAAGCCATATTAAGCCTTGTGAACACTCTTCATTTATATCAATGAAAGCTCGGACAAGTTTGAAAGCCAGCCAAATCGGATTAGTAACACCGGAGTTATGGCCCTCGTTTTTTTCTGAAAAATGCTATTTTCTGCCTTGTGAACACTCTAGCACCTTCATTTATTATTTGATCTTTACCAAACTTGCACAGATTGTTAATACCAATGAAAGTTTGGACAAGTTCGAGAACCAGCTAAATTGAGGTAGGAACACCAGGGGTATGGCCCTCGTTTTTTTCTAAAAAATGCCATTTTCTGTCTTGTGAACACTATAGCACCTTTATTTATTATTTGATCTTTACAAAACTTGTGCAGATTGTTAATATCAACGAAAGCTAGGACAAATCAGATAAGTAACACCGGAGCTATGGTCCTTGTTTTTTCTGTAAAATGCTATTTTCTGCCTTGTGAACACTCTAGCACCTTTAAATAAATTATTTGATCTTTACCAAAATTGCACATATTGTTAATACTATTGAAAGCTTGGACAAGTTCAAAAACAAGCAAGATCGGATTAATTTCACCAGCGTTATGGCCCTTGTTTTGCTGAAAACTGCCATATTAAACATTGTGAACACTCTATCACCTTCATTTATTCAGATTGTTAATATCAATGAAAGCTCGGACAAGTTTGAAAACTAGTTTGATATTGCCATATCTGACACACAATCCTTCTACCCCCCCCCCCCAGAACCCCACCCCGCCCACCCCACCCCACCCCACCCCTACTGGTGTTATCTCAAACTTAGATAATAGTGGACAGCATTCAGTTGATGAAACAATATAATCAGTAAAAGAATTGTGTCTCTAAAGATGAAATCTCCTATGCATTTATCAGAACTAGATCTACCATTTAAGGTGAAAAGATTATTATTTTTACAGGTGTCTAAACATTTAAGACCTATATTATTTGTTTTTGTGTCTTTTGACACCCTGTTTCTGTTAGTGCTATTTATAGTTCAACAATATCAATAGAGTTAAATTTACATATTAGTTCATTATCAAAACCAAATTGGTCAGCAAGGAAATCGTCAATCACAGTATAATCAGGTAATGTAGATGTATGGCCATTGACATCCCCTAGCAAAATACAATATCCGAAGTCCGTAAATTTATTTGATACTTCGTTGTGGAAATGAAAAAAATCATCTTTATTAAAGAAGCGCGATTGCTGCGGCGGAACATATCCAATGACAATAGTACAGCCATGATTAAGGGCTAATGATCGATTTATTTTTAACCAAAATATATATATCGGAGTCAATTAGTTCAATGTCATTTACTAACGAGTTTTTACAAAGAATCCTACCACCCGCACCCCCACCCACTCGGAGTCAACACACACACAAAACACACACGCACACCACACACACGCATGTACGCATACACGCACGCACGCACGCACGCACGCACACACACACACACACACACACACACACACACCACCCTCCCTTTTGATTTTCTAAGATATTTGAAAAAAACCCGTAAAATTGGGTACGTTAATACTCGTCTAGTTTTGCTTCACTGATGCTAATCGAAGCGCTGAATTAACTCTATAAATTCAGGATAATTCGTCCTGGTTTTTAACAAGTCCAGACTCTATTGTGCCCATAGCGACCAGAGTTCTCCAGGCGTTTTAGGTGGCGGAGGGACTTTAAAACTTCGAACTACACACACACACACACCTGGTTTTTACAGCGAAGAGTCGGAATATTTGTTTCATGAGTTTTTCCATTAAAAAAAGGCGTATCATCATTTACAATAGGCGTATAAATTATGCATGTTCACAATGATTTAAAATAACATCACGTGACTTATTTAGTCCATAATGATCACAAAAAAAACATTTGATGAGCAAGTTAAAATAATGCATTTGTCACACATGAAGGTTATATTATTCGTTTGACCATGAACACGGTGCACACATATAGTCTTAGAAGAAGTACTTGGTAATTTAAGGAAATCATTGCATAAAAGAGTACATTCAGAGTTTTGACTGAAAAAGTTTTGACTGAAAAGTATGTGTGTGAAGTTGGCTCGGGGTTAGGGATTCGTTCGGGGTTCGACATTCAAACCAAGTTCGGTATTCAACATTCGAACCCAGTTCGGGATTCGATATTCGAACCCAGTTCTGTATTCAACATTCGAACCCAGTTCGGGGTTCGACATACAAACCCAGTTCGGTATTCAACATTCGAAATCAGTTCGGTATTCAACATTTGAACCCAGTTCGGGGTTGCGCATTCGAACCGAGTTCGGTATTCAACATTCAAAGTCAGTTCGGAGTTAGACATTCGAACCCAGTTCGGTATTCAACATTCAAAGTCAGTTCGGGGTTCGACATTCGAACCCAGTTCGGTATTCAACATTCGAACCATGTTCGGGGTTCGACATTCGATACCAGTTCAGTATTCAACATTCGAACCCAGTTCGGAGTTCGACATTCGAACCCAGTTCAGTATTCGACATTCAAAGTCAGTTCGGGGTTCGACATTCGAACCCAGTCCGGTATTCAATATTCAGAGTAGGTTCGGGGTTCGACATTCAAACCCAGTTCAGTATTCAACATTAAAATTCAGTTCGGGGACTCGATATTCGAATCCAGTTCGGTTTTCAACATGCTAACCCATTTCGGGGTTCGACATTCGAATCCAGTTCGGTATTCAACATTCAAAGTCAGTTCGGGGTTCGACATTCGAACCCAATTTGGTATTCAACATTCAGAGGAAGTTCGGGGTTCGACATTGGAACCCAGTTCGATATTCAACATTCGAACACAGTTCGGGGTTTGACATTCGAACCCAGTTCAGAATTAAACATTCGAACCCGTTTCGGGGTACGACATTAGAACCAAGTTCGGTATTCGACATTAAAAAATAGTTCGGGGTTCGAAATTCGAACCCAGTAAGGTATTCAGCATTCAGAGTCAGTTCGGAATTAGACATTCGAACCAATTCGGTATTCAACATTCAGAGTCAGTTCGGAATTAGACATTCGAACCAATTCGGTATTCAACATTCAAAGTCAGTTCGGAGTTCGACATTCGAAACCATTTCGGTAATCAACATTCGAACCCAGTTCGGGGTTCGACATTCGATCCCAGTTCAGTATTCAACATTCGAACCCAGTTCGGGGTTCGACATTCGAACCCAGTTCGGTCTTCGACATAAAAAAAGTCAGTTCGGGGTTCGACATTCGAACCCAGTTCGGTATTCAATATTTAGAGTAGGTTCGGGGTTCGACATTCAAACCAAGTTCAGTATTCAACATTAAAATTCAGTTCGGGGTTCGACATTCGAACGCAGTTCGGTATTCAACATTCAAAGTCAGTTCGGGGTTCGACATTCGAACGCAGTTCGGTATTCAACATTCAAAGTCAGTTCGGGGTTCAGCATTCGAACCCAGTTCGGTATTCAACGTTCAGAGTGAGTTCTGGGTTCGACATTCGATCCCAGTTTGGTATTCAACATTCGATCCCAGTTCGGGGTTAAACATTCGAATCCAGTTCGGTATTCAACAATCAGAGTAAGTTCGGGGTTCGACATTCGAACCCAATTCGGTATTCAACATTCAAAGTCAGTTCGGGGTTTGACATTCGAACCCAGGTCGGTATTCAACATTCATAGTAAGTTCGTGGTTCGACATTCGAACCCAGTTCGGTATTCAACATTCAAAGTCAGTTCGGGGTTTGACATTTGAAACCAATTTGGTATTCAACATTCAGAGTAAGTTCGGGGTTCGGCATTCGAACCCAGTTCGGTATTCAACATTCAAACCGGCTGATTGGGTCGAGTGTAAAATGGTCAATAAAATAATGCATCAAAGTTATATCGTAACAGGATTATGTTTTGCTTATAACTTATATGATGAACATTTAATATTTCAAAATGATAAGGAAACAAATATATTTGCTTAATGAAATTTCCGATGCAACTAAAGGCTGAAGATACACTTTCTGATTCGTATCTGATAAATAGTCCATGTTAAATTCAGTTTTTAATTTTGACATTCGAACCCAGTTCGGTATTCAACATTCGAACCCAGTTCGCGGTTCGACATTCGAATCCAGTTCGGTATTCAACATTCGAAGTCAGTTCGGGGTTCGACATTCGAACCCAGTTTGGTATTCAACATTCAGAGTAAGTTCGGGGTTCGACATTCGAACCCGGTTTGGTATTCAACATTCAACATTCAGAGTTAGTTCGGGGTTCGACATTCGAACCCAGTTCGGTATTCAATATTCAAAGACAGTTCGGGGTTCGACATTCGAACCCAGTTCGGTATTCAACATTCGAAACCAGTTCGGTATTCAACATTCGAACCCAGTTCGGGGTTCGACATTCAGACCCAGTTTGGTATTCAACTTTCAGAGTAATTTCGGGGTTCGACATTCGAACCCGGTTTGGTATTCAACATTCAACATTCACAGTTAGTTCGGGGTTCGACATTCAAACTCAGTTCGATACAGTTCGGTGTTCGACAGTCGAACCCAATTCGGCATTCAACATTCGAACCCAGTTCGGTATTCAACATTCGATCCCAGTTCGGGGTTCGACATTCGAACCCAGTTCAGTATTCAACATTCAGAGTAATTTCGGGGTTGGACATTCGAACCCAGTTCGGTATTCAACATTCAAAGTCAGTTCGGGGTTGGACATTTGAACCCAGTTATTCATAATTCAGAGTAAGTTCGGGGTTCGACATTCGAACCCAGTTCGGTATTCAACATTCAAAGTCAGTTCGGGGTTCAACATTCGAACACAGTTCGGTATTCAACATTCGAACCCAGTTCGGGGATCGACAGTCGAACCCAGTCCGGTATTCAACATTCGAACCCAGTTCGGGGTTCGACATTCGAATCCAGTTCAGTATTCAGCATTCAAAGTCAGTTCGGGGTTCGACATTCGAACCCAAGTTGGTATTTAACTTTCAGAGTAAGTTCGGGGTTCGGCATTCGAACCCAGTTCAGTATTTAACATTCAAACCGGCTGATTGGGTCGAATGTATAATGATCAATATTCAAAGACAGTTCGGGTTTCGACATTCGAACCCATTTCGGTATTCATCATTCGAACCCAGTTCGATATTCAACATTCGAACCCAGTTCGGGGTTCGACATTCGAACCCAGTTCGATATTCAACATTCGAACTCAATTGAGGGTTCGACATTCGAATCCAGTTCGGCATTCAAGATTCAAAGTCATTTCCTTATTCGACATTAGAACCCAGTTTGGTATTCAATATTCGAACCCAGTGTTGTATGGAACATTCAGAGTAAGTTCGGGGTTCGACATTCGAACCCTGTTCGGTATTCAACATTTAAACCCGCTCA
This sequence comes from Cyrtodaria siliqua, assembly GCA_037043455.1. Classification (NCBI taxonomy): domain Eukaryota; kingdom Metazoa; phylum Mollusca; class Bivalvia; order Adapedonta; family Hiatellidae; genus Cyrtodaria; species Cyrtodaria siliqua. Next base: position 34,811 of record JAWPHD010000020.1, on the reverse strand, counting down.
TTGGGTCGAGTGTAAAATGGTCAATAAAATAATGCATCAAAGTTATAACGTAACAAGGTTATGTTTGCTTATAACTTATATGATAAACATGTAATATTTCAAAATAATAAGGAAACAAATATATTTGCTGAATATTGTTCAAAACACTTCTGATTCGTATCTGATAAATATTCCATCTTAAAGTTAATTTTTAATTTCAACATTCGAACCCAGTTCGGCATTCCACATTCGAACCATGTTCGGGGTTCAACATTCGAATCCAGTTCGGTATTCAACCTTCAAAATCAGTCCGGGGTTCGACATTATAACCCAGTTTGGTATTCAACATTCAGAGTAATTTCGGGGTTCGACATTCGAACCCAGTTCGGTATTTAACATGCAAAGACAGTTCAGCGTTCGACATTCGAACCCAGTTTGGTATGCAACATTCAAAGTCAGTTCGGGGTTCGACATTCGAACCCAGTTCGGTATTCAACATTCAAAGTCAGTTCTTGGTTCGACATCCGATCCCAGTTCGGTATTCAACATTAAAAGTCAGTTCTGGGTTCGACATTCGATCCCAGTTCCGTATTCAAAATTCAAAGTCAGTTCGGTATTCAACATTCAGAGTAAGTTCGGGGTTCGACATTCGAACCCAGTTCGGTATTTAACATTCAAAGACAGTTCAGCGTTCGACATTCGAACCCAGTTTGGTATGCAACATTCAAAGTCAGTTCGGGGTTCGACATTCGAACCCAGTTCGGTATTGAACATTCGAACCCAGTTCGGGGTTCGACATTCAAACCCAGTTCGGTATTCAACATTGGAACCCAGTTCGGTGTTCGACATTGGAACCCAGTTCGGTATTCAACATCGAACCCAATTTGGTGTTCGACATTCGAACCCAGTTCGGTATTCAACATTCGAACCCAGTTCGGCATTCAAGATTCAAAGTCAGTTCGGGGTTCGACATTGGAACCCAGTGTTGTATCGAACATTCAGAGTAAGTTCGGGGTTCGACATTAGAACCCAGTTCAGTATTTAACATTCAAACACGCTCATTGGGTTTAGTGTAAAATGGTCAATAAAATCATGCATCAAAGTTATAACGTAACAGGATTATGTTTAATATTTAATAATTCAAAATGATAAGGAAACAAATAGATTTGCTGAATGCTGTTCGAAACACTTCTGATTCGTATCTGTTACATATTCCATGTTAAAGTTAATTTTTAATTTCAACATTCGAACCCAGTTCGGGGTTCAACATTCGAATCCACTTCGGTATTCAACATTCAAAGTCAGTTCGGCTTCGACATTCGAACCCAGTTAGGTATTCAACATTCGAACCCAGTTCGGGTTCAACATTCGAATCCACTTTGGTATTAAACATTCAAAGTCAGTTCGGGGTTCGACATTCGAACCCAGTTCGGTATTCAACATTCAAAGTCAGTTCAGGGTTCGACATTCGAACCCAGTTCAGTATTCAACATTAAAACAAACCAGACAATGGGCACATTTATATGAAAGCATATCTTTAATGTAAGAGGCAGGTTTTTTTCCATTTACTACAATTAAAAGATTATGATTACGATAAGTTATCAATAAAAACGGATTTTGTTGCAATTCTCTGTTTCATATTTTGACGTAACAAACATACACAAACATGACCGTCAAATATTCCGTTGGGTGAGTAGACCACAGAAATGGTTCGGAATGTTAAACATCTGAAAAGATCCGGATCTTGAAACCCAAACTTGTTTTGAATATTGAATACCGAACTGGGTTTGAATGTCGAATCCCGAACTGACTCTGAATGTTGAATACCGAACTGGATTCAAATGTTGAACCCCGAACTGACTTTTGAATGTTGAACCCCGAACTGACTTTTGAATGTTGAATACCGAACTGGATTCGAATGTTGAACCCCGAGCTGGGTTCGAATAGTGAATACCGAACTGGGTTCGAATGTCAAACCCCGAACTGGGTTCGAATGTCGAACCCCGAACAGGGTTCGAATGTCGAACCCCGAACAGGGTTCGAATGTCGAACTCCGAACTGACTTTGAATGTTGAATACCGAATTGACTCTGAATGTTGAATACCGAACTGGGTTCGAATGTCGAACCCCGAACTGACTTTGAATGTTGAACCCCGAACTGGGTTCGAATGTTGAATACCGAACTGGGTTTGAATGTCGAACCCTGTACTTACTCTGAATGTTGAATACCGAACTGGGTTCAAATGTCGAACCCCGAACTTGGTTCGAAAGTTAAATACCGAACTGGGTTCAAATGTCGAACCCCGAACTGGGTTCGAATGTTGAATATCGAACTGGGTGGAATACCGAACTGGGTTCGAATGTCGAACCGCGAATTGGGTTCGAATGTTTAATACGGAACTGGCTTTGAATGTCGAACTCCGAACTAAATTTGAATGTTGAATACCGAAATGGGTTCGAATGTCGAACTCCGAACTAACTTTGAATGTTGAATACCGAACTGGGTTCGAATGTCGAGCATCGAACTGGGTTTGAATGTTGAATACCGAACTGAGTTCGAATGTCGAAACCCGAACTGACTTTGAATGTTGAATACCGAACTGGGTTCGAATGCCGAACCCCGAACTTACTCTGAATGCTGAATACCGAGCTGGGTTCGAATATCGAACCTCGAACTGACTTTGAATGTTGAACCCTGAACTGGGTTCGAATGTTGAATACCAAACTGAGTTTGAATGTCTAACCTCGAACTGGATTCGAATGTTGAATACCGGACTGGGTTCGAATGTCGTACTCCGAACTTACTCCGATTGTTTAATACCGAACTGGGTTCGAATGTCGAAACCCGAACTGACATTGAATGTTGAATACCGAATTGGGTTCGTATATTGAACCCCGAACTTATTCTGAATGTTAAACCCCGAACTAGGTTCGAATATAGAATACCTAACTGGATCCGAATGTCGAACCCAGAACGTGGTTCGAATGTTGAATACCGAACTGGGTTTGAATGTCGAACCCCGAACTGGGTTCGAATGTTGAATACCGAACTGGGTTCGAATATCGAACCCCGAACTAGGTTCGAATGTTGAATACCAAACTGGGTTTGAATGTCGAACCCAGAACCCAGAACCCCGAGCCAACTTTACACACATAAAAAAGTCGGAATTACTGTTTGTGCATTTGTCACTAAGGATCATAGCACTGACATGTTCATCGTTATGACACACTATCCCCGACAGGGCCTATCCAGCGCTCAGGTCACTGTTTTTCGAACACTCAGAATCACTATCCCCGACAGGGGCTATCAAGCGAGTATGTCACTGTTGTTCGAACACTCAGAATCCGACATGGCCTATCCAGCGGGCATGTCACTGTTGTTCGAGCACTCAAAAAAATCACTATCACCGACAGGGGCTATCCAGCGGGCATGTCACTGTTGTTCGAACACTCAGAATCCGACAGGGCCTATCCAGCGGGCATGTCACTGCTGTTCGAGCACTCAGAACCGCTACCCCGACAGGGCCTATCCAGCGGGCATGTCACTGCTGTTCGAGCACTCAGAACCGCTACCCCGACAGGGCCTATCCAGCGGGCATGTAACTGTTATTCGAGCACTCAGAATCACTTTCCCCGACAGGACCTATCCAGCGGTCATGTCACTGTTGTTCGAACACTCATAATCTGACAGGGCCTATCCAGCGGGCATGTCACTGTTGTTCGAGCACTCAGAACCACTATCCCCGTCAGGGCCTATCCAGCGGGCATGTCACTGTTGTTCGAGCACTCAGAACCACTATCCCCGACAGGGCCTATCAAGCGGGCATGTCACTGTTGTTCGAACACTCAGAATCACTGTCGTCTTCAAGGTCCATATTACAAATCGGCGGACCTGGATCGGCATTGGCACTGACACTGGAACTGGATCGGCACTGGTACTGGATCGGCACTGACACTGGATCGGTACTGACACTGGCACTAGATCAGCACTGGAACTGGCACTGAATCGAGACTGGCACTGACACTGGATCGGCACTGGCACTGGATCGGCACTGGCACTGACACTGGCACTGGCACTTGCACTATCCTTAAGTGAGGGTTTTTTACCACGTGAACTTGTTGACTCTTTCTGCGCTTGGTAGGCTATGTTTCTAAGTATCACTGACATATTAAAACAATATACAATGTGTGTTTTGACTGGAAGTACTTGTTTAAATCAGAAATAAATAATAGTTTTCGCTCTGTTCTATGTTTTATTCTGTTCTATTATGTTCTGATGTTTACGTTTGAATCGGTGTTATGTCTGTACAGAAATAAAATGAAACCATTTATCAATTAACATTTCGAGGCTCACATGGCCAGGGATTATCATCCCCTAGCAAAATAACTCCCCACCCACCCCGTCCCCCACCCCAACCCTTCTTTGGCTGAGAAAAATCACCTAAACAATTTTTTTTTTTTTTTTTTTTTTTTTTTTTTTTTTTTTTTTTTTTTTGCCAAACATCATTTATCTGTAAAATGTACCTTTAATGCATATTTTCACACCCAAATCTCAATATCTGTCTAATACAGTAGGTTCCCCCGATATCTGGAATCGCACTTTTTACCCCCATATTGAAGGGTCTGGGCCTTTTCCGATAAAAAAACACCCTGATTGCTCTTTATTCGCTTCATCAAGCTAGTTATTCTACTAAGATTGACTGTTTAACTGTTTACAAAGCAATATTTTCTAAAATAGATCTAGTTCAAAACAAACTATGTTATCATTCTTGCTATTTATTCAGTATTATTACATTATAAGTCAAATTAAGTTAGTACAGCCTTTCTAGGAAAAAACAAAGAGAAATTCAAAACATCTAATTTTAATTTCCACGAAGTTTAAATATTTACATCGCTCTTTAATAACAAATGAAATTAAATACATAAATCAAGATACTGAGTGTAACGATAAATATTTCAAGATCGGCGTTTGTCCCTTTAATATTAAATGTAATGGGCGATGAATACTTCAAGATTGCGGTCTGTCCTTTTAATATTAATTTGTAACTATCGATGAATACCTCATGATTGCGATCTGTCCCTTTAATATTAATTTGTAACACTCGATGATTTCTTCAATAATGAGGTCTATCCCTTTAATATTAAGTGTAACCCTCGATGAATAATTCGTGAATACCGTCTGCCCCTTAAATATTAATTGTAGCGGTCGACGAATTCTTCACGATCGCCGCCTGTCCCTTTAATATTTAATTTTATTTTTGATTGTGGCACCGCTGAATGTTAAAACCTCCGCTAAATGTTATAAATCTTACGCTAAATGTTAAAACATTTCCGGTACATGTTAAAAGGACACTGTCCGTAAGTAAGCAGATATTGAGAATAGCCAAATAACTGTTTGATTTTTATTCAGTGAAATGTCTACATGAACTCATTGACCCAGATAAGCCTGTAGTAATACATTCGTGAGTTTGATTTTTTTTTTTTAATTTATCATTTGTAAATATTGTGGGACCCACTTTATTTACATTTTCGTTTGATCCCATGACATCCATTAGCTCATTAGCTTTTATATATTGTAGCCCTTACGCGAAACATCTAGCACGGTTAGCTCAGTCGGTAGCGACGCTCCACTATTATTACCTACGAGTGTAATTTTAGTGTGGGTTACGAGTTCAATCCCACGAAACGGTTATTCCACTTTTGTACCGCTATTGAATTCCGTAAAAAATTCTTGGTTTTATTTATTAAATATTCAATAATGGTTGGTGTGTTATGTTAGTCATCGTAATTATTTTGTGTTTTATAGGCTAAACGTTACGGACATTGTCCCTTTAATTCCTCTAAATGTTAAAAATTTAATAACCGCTAAATGTTATTGTCGCAAGATGACCCTAGTGGTTGGGACTAACTCAGGAAAGAATCAATGACGATGACTGCATTAACATAAGTTTAATGCAACTTTTAAAATATGTTAAATATATATACAATTATCAAGAAAAACAAGCGAATACACAGATGCAATATGAAAAGACTGTTCTCATGAACGTTTAAGACGTTCTTAGTATTATCACAAATACTGAATGTGTCGACTGACTATATATGACAATAAAGTGTTGCTAAAGTTATAACAATGTTGATGTGCACAAAAGTTATGGTCTAGCGCGATGAATGTGATGAGCGAGAGCTCATGAAGATGGTGATGCGCGAATCCAATGGGTTATTGTCAGCAAATGCCTTCTATAAGGGTTGATGACGCGAAAGATATGATAATTAGGATGACGCGATATCTATGATGACGCGATGAATAACCTCCACCAAGGTTGTGGGTTTAGTTCCTCCACTGAGGACTGATGACGGGCCCACCACGTGTCCCGGGTGTTGTTGCTACTATAATAATCTGACCATGTTGTCCAGGTACGGGGACCGTCTCCACCGCTCGTTACGTTATGCGTTGATTCATGTGTCAAATCACCTAGAGGACCTACACACCCGAAAGGCTTAATCAGTCCCGACCATGACTGGAGAACAATGCATTTATAACCAACGTTCCACCCAAAACATTATTTCCCACGTTCATTCCGTGATACACGTGGCTAAATGCGCAGTTTTAAAATTCTACATGAAAGGACCCTTACACAATTTTGCCCTTTAGAGAGATAGATTGTAAAATCTTATACTTTTACATGCATTAACGCACATATAAACTTATTGAACGACCCTGTCGTACTCCCTCTAGCAGCTCTATAATATTGCACGCATTTCCGTGATACATGAGTATATCATGCGAATGGTGAATTTGTTTCAACTGAACAATGGATTAGCATGTGACTGACAGACGTCGGCAAGTACTTACAAGAGCTATGTACGACCAATACGCTCTACTCGAGATTATTTTGTGACAGTTATAAATTTTAACATTTAGCGTTTAGTGGAATCCGTTAACCGCTAAATGTTAAAAGTCAGAATTATATCTGTAAAGCATCGAATTGTATAACAGTGCTGTTTAAATGACTGGACGATGTCGTTATGAAAGAAACCGCATAAACGCCATTCTTTCAGGAACAGCTTCTCCTTCTTGCTACTGCTGCTGCTGCTGCTGCTGCTGTTGTTGTTGTTTTTGTTGTTGTTATTTTTGTTTTGTTGTTGTTGTTGTTAGCGCATATTACGACGTAATGAGACCGAATATAACAATAAGGCAGTCCGAAGAAACCTTTCTAGTTGTTTAATTGTCCAATGAACAGCTGCCGTTGTAAATAAAAATGGCGATCTTTAGGGTAAGTTTATTTCTCAGTCATTGAATACCTTTAAATGCATATGAACAATGACTCTAAATCCGTGTGTTTGCTTGCGTGCGTGCATGAGTGCGGAAATCGTTATCAAGTGATAATGACGTCATTTGGCGGGTAGTGCAATCAAAAAATCGACGTGGATATTTTATTATATTTCAGACGACAAACTGGTATATTATTCGAGTCTTCGTGAGAAAATGGATAATAAATGTTTTGTGAATGTAATATACGTATCGATGTCAGTGTGATTAAGAATTTATTGGATTATTTGACAGAATTAGGATTTTCATTTGTGATCACAGTCGCGTGCATTCAAAATGTCGACGGATTTGCGGTGAACAATGGAAATATGTTTTCAGCACTGTTCAACAAACATGAAGTACAAAGTGATGACGAATTTGAGCTGTTCAACAAACGCAAAAGGCGCAACACTAGTGGTAAATGTATTCCTACTTCAAACCGACAGTACATTGTCTCCCATATTGGATGAACTGAACACAATTAAAACGGGTCAAGCAGCTGCCCAAGAACTTGTATCATTGTCGCGTGGTTATTTTAAATCTGTCTGCAATAAAATTAACCAGGTAACTACTCTAACCAATCATCAAACTAAAGTATTTCGGCTACTAGCGTATACATCGATTTAAGTAGGCAAAATAAGCTCAGTTTTCGAGGTGTATTCGAAACGCATAATGAAAACTGTTCAGACATCATACGAGATTTCATTGAACATCGCCTTGGTATTGATGAGCATGACATCTATGAGATTTTGGTGACCTTGAATTGATCTTACACAAAGCACACATGCTAAATGGAGGATGTGCACGCATCGATGCAAAACGTCTATTTCTACCGGAACCGAATTTCTCAACTTTTCTCCAAATATTCGTCTATGAGTAGGTCACTGTATCTATCGCAGGCTGTGTAAGTGTTTGTTTGAAACAACAAACAAACAAATGGACCTAGTCTCTCACAAAAGTTTTGACTTTAAACACTTTTTATCAAAAATTAAACTCACATATGCCACTTCCGGTTTCTCGGACCCCATTGTGAACCCTAGACATGTAACTTCCGGTTGTCGTGATGTAAACAAATGAAACTTTTTTTTTCATGTTTTCCAGACTTTCATCAGTAGGAACGACACGGACCTATAATATATCAGTTCTGTTCGCATTTTAACTCCGCGAACATGGACTATTTCTTTGTATTTTACGGACTATTTTACGAATTTTCAATTAAAACAGACGCCATTTTTTTTCACCCGAAATTGGGCGCGCTACGTCGGCGAGCACTACGGGTACCTATGGGGTCTAACAACACGCGTACAGTGTTTCATACCGTAGATTATGTAAAAACTAATACCTTACCGGACGAAATAACATCCCATTATGTGTCAACACGATGCAGTGTTGGTGACTGACAGGTCACCGTGACATAATTTGACACGTGAAATTGACATGTTGTTGCAAGTTGGATTTGGTTTAAACATATTTTATTTCACAAGCTTTTTACAACATAATATTTGTACACAATAGAAGAAAAAGGATTAGAACGAAAGTAAGATACTTATGATGTTCTTCTCCTAGGTATGATATTAATTGTACACAGTTGATGGCATAGTAAACAGCAATAATTAGATATTTTCACAATATACATTCTGGAAGTATGAGAACTTAAATTACTTAAGTGTAAGTTTTTTGTATATACATATTCTAGAATAATGCTTAGATATAATTGAAATAATAAAAAAGTAACAAAAAGGAAAAAATAGAAAGTAACTTGAAAAATACGAAATTCAAACAGACAAAAAATTAAACGAATAGATTATGCAAATACATTTAATTGTTATTAATATTTATTTATAAATCTCCAGTGTAAATCAATTTTTTGAAAATAATTAGGGAATTTGGGGCGACACAGGGAAAGGGGGTGTAGTTGATTTGGGAATTCAACAAAAGAACAAATCGATCTACTAGTTAAAACGTTTTGAGATTTTAATATAATTGTGTACCGCACCGAATATAAGAATATTTGTATCGTACGATACATTTTGATCTCCAAATAGAAGTGTTTTCAGTGTAATATTTGGTAGACGGGGTATTGAATTTACCAATACATTTCTAATATCAGTATATTTATTGCACTTAAAGAAGTGGTCACCGTTTTCAACACATCCGCATGTACAAATAGGCGATTCTACCATGTTTTTGGAAAACAGATCATTGTTAAGGGAACTGCAATTTAGACGCAGTCTAGTATGCAATATCTGTATGTTTCTTTCTCCGAAGAGATAGTGTTTAGGAGTTCTGTTTTGATCACTTTTAAGTGAGTTTTTGAAGGAAATAACTGTTTCGGCGTGCCGTGATTCTTCGGTTAAGTTATTCCATTCGCGAATAACAGAGGGGAGAAAAGAATCATAGTAGTAGTTGGCACGGGCATTGACAGTTTGGATGTTTGAAGAGTTCCGTAAGTTATACCGTGATATATTACCTACAGGATGCTTATGCTAACGGCGCCTATTTCCGAGAGTTTCCCACCCAGTTTCTTTGTATAGGTTGTCAATAGAGACAAGTTTCGTTGCTCCAGTTACTATCCGAGCGGCCTCATTTTGTATTTTGTCTAACTCATATTTTTCATATTGTGTGCAGTTATCAAAGAGAATATCTCCGTATTCTAAAATAGGTCTTATGAAGGACGTATATATAGTTTCTAAGGACACTCTATCTAGTTTTTATTTAAGTTTCCGCATAATGTTAATCCTCTGCCATGCCTTTGATTTGATATATTCGATGTGCTTGTGCCAGGATAAATCATTTGACAAAAGGACGCCGAGGTGTTTATGATCATCGACTTCAGTTATTATCTGGTCGTTCATAAAAACTGGTGGGTGGTTGATAAAATTGACTTTCCGTGAAATAAGAAGAGATTTAGTTTTGGATGGATTAAATTTGACAAGCCATCTATCTGCCCAATTTGATATTTTCAAGAGATCGGAATTCAGTGTATTCGCAGCAGATATCGGATTATCTGCAACAATAAACAAACCTGTATCGTCTGCAAAAAGACGAATATTTGAATTGATGTCTATAACAATATCATTAATGTATAGCAGGAATAACAGTGGTCCTAAGATGGAGCCTTGGGGAACACCGGCTTTAATGTTATTCCAATCAGATTGGACACCTGGTAGGACAACGCGTTGTTTTCTATCTGTAAGATAGCTTTTGAACCATGTTAAGAGATTTCCTGTGATACCAACAGCCTTTAATTTTACAAGAAGTCCCTCGTGCCAAACACGATCAAAGGCTTTGCTAATATCACAAAAAATCGCCCTAATTTCCTTTCCAGAATCAAGAGCTTGACAGAAAAAGTTATATAAATACGCAAGCTGGTTAACTGTTGAGTCACCTGGAACAAAACCAGACTGCAGTGAAGTTAAAATGCTATTGGTTAGAAAGAAGTTGAATACGTGTTTGAAAACGATTTTTTCCAAAACCTTTTCAACAGTACAGAGAAGTGCTATAGGTCTGTAGTTGGAAACAATTGATTGGTCGCCAGATTTGAAAAATGAGCAAACGTGGGCTTCTTTCCAGGTAACCGGGACCATGCTATCGTTTAAGGAATGATTAAACAAAGAACATAGAGGTTCTGATAGTTCGGTAGCTAGTTCTCTAAGAACACGGTTATTAATTGTATCAGGACCTACAGCTTTTCCTAAGGCTAGGGTTTCTAAAATTTGTTTTACTTCAAGAGGACATAGTGTAATGGAACTTAGGTTCGAGTCGTTTACAGTAGGTAAGACAGGAATTTGAGCATTATTGTCATTTATAAGAGTTTGATCTCGAAAAAAATCATTCAATAAGTTTGCTTTGTCAAAGTCATTATTAATAATAGAATCGTTTGAGTGTAACGGGGGTACAGATTCCTTGCGATTTGAAAACATAAAATATTTCAACGTTGACCACCAGTTTTTAGAAGATCGATTTTCAGTTTTAAGTTTTTCAGACAATTGTTGGAGATGGACAACTTTGTTTTTCCGAATAAGGTCAATTGCTTCGTTTCTAAGTTTTCGAAATTTCGCCCACTGGGCCGGTGTATTGTTTCGTTTAGCTTTTCGATAGGCTCGCTTACGTTTTCTGATCAAGCATTTAATAGGGGTAGTAATCCATGGAAGATCGTTTGGCTTGATTCGAACTAATTTATTTGGAATGCATTGTTTTGATATGTGTATTATATGTTCCGTTATATTGTTTGTGTGGACATTAATATCATTGTCATAATGCATAGTCCAGTCGGTATTTAGGGCCATCTGCCTTAACGTATCGTAATCCCCTTTATCGTAATACCAGATATGCCGTGTAAACGATTTAATATGGTTCTTTTTAAAGTTAAGAATACCAGTTGGATTTGGGATTACTGTCTGCTGCTGGAGGTCCATGATCAAGGTATTTGTTTTGTCATTAAAATGTGTTTGTTAATAAACAGTACACACCACTTTTAGATCGTGCATATTTAGACATTGGCCAAATAAAGTGCCTAAAAAAGTGGTGTATACTGTATAATAGAAAGTTCATAATTAGTTAGTGTTTTTCGTGTACTCCGATCTTTCCAGTAACTGAATGTACTGTAAACTGTAGAACGTTTCGTGGAATAAAACAATTGCTAGTAGAAATGCTATCAATGTCCCCCGCACCCCGCCCCCACCCAAGTACGGTAGATGGGTGTGTGGGGGTAGATGGAGCTTGCATACCGAAAACAAGGAGGGGGTAAGACAACCAGAAACCCCCTCCACCCCGACCCCCACCCCTCAGATGCATGAATGTAAATTGTTAGCGTTGTCTCTATATCGTTATGTTATCCCCATTTTCTCGCACATTCGTGAATACATAACCCGATACAACTACCATTGAAACAATGTAATCTGCCAAAGACATTTGACTGAAATCGGTCAGATTCATATTTATGTACAGTAAAGTTTTGAGGCAAGGAAGTGATTTTGAATTGACATTTATTTACATTTACTACATACTTTCTGTTGCGAAAAAAAACAACGCAATTTCGAGAAAGTACATTTCACTTAAAGCGTTTAAGGAGGTGAAACTACTACGCTTGCCTCCAGTGTGTCTCACAAAAGAAGTGACTATTCCATGGGCTGGAAATATGATGTGAAAGTGGAACAATGTTTTTAATGGATCTCCAGTTGGGCTACATTATATTTTACATGTATAATGAATGATGAGAGATGTTTTTATTACATTAACCGTGTTGCTGAGCACAAGTAGTATTCATGCTTTATTCAATTTAGTTCTTCTTTTATCTTTTCTTTTTTAAATATGTTACATTATGTATAACAAAGGATACAATATGTCTGTTTGATCATTGACATTGGATTGATATTGTTTCCAGAGAGGCCTCAAATGTGAATCGTGCCCTTGAGCAGCTCTAAGTGAATTGATACTGACGACTTCAGAATGTCAAGCCGTATTAAATGCCATTGGATCATATGGAGGCAAGAGCCTTTTTAAAAATTGTTTGCACTTGTGTAGTTCTTTAAATGGAGTTTGTGTTATGCTTGCACGGTGCTGTTCAAAGTTAGAGTAAAAAATGTTTTCAGTGATAGTGCAGCGTGATTGTCATATGAGCTCGTGTAAACTACATGTACTGGATACATGCGAAAACAAGTTGTGTTAAAGGGACACTAGGCAGTCTTTATTTGTTTAAAACTTCTGGAGTTCGGTTAATTTTTCTGCATAGTTTGCATTTGTGCATCATTAATATTATTTATTAGAATAGTTCAGAAGAAATTGTTTTACACATTACTTACTGTTGATAATAGTGCACCTATAATATAGTTAAGTATTTGATAGAATAACGAAGACAAAATGAAACACTTTTATTTAACTTTTAATGCAAGCAGGTTTAAATTTAAAATGTTACCAGATTAACAAATGAAGATGCTAATGTTAAAGCTTGATAAATACTTCAAGATTGCCGTGTGTCCCTTTAACATCAACTCATTGGTCTATGTGATGGGTCTCCAATTTATTAAAGGGACACATAGCAAATTTCCAATATTGTGTCTGTTTTACACATTTTCACATCAGAACAGACCACACATCTAAAAAAGTGTCTTCTCAACTGCCCTATTTAATCATGTTTTATTTCTAAAACTAGCGGCATCACCAGATTTTGAGAAAGAAAATAAATAGTTGTATATTAATGTTTTCTCCCCATGTAAAATGACCTTACTAAGTCAATAAAGTAAAATATCCTATGAACAAAACGTGTAAAATTTAACAATTTTAGATTTTTGGCAAGACTTGTATTTTATTCCCCTTCTAGTAAACATGGCTTATAGAGCATTGCACCCTCTGTCAGATTTAACTTTCCTTATAATAGATTCTTGCTGTACTGTTGGGTTGAAAAATAAATTAAAATGGTTCTATAATCATGTCAGTTCAATCATATACTAGTATGATACACAATATAATATGTATTGACCCTTTGCTTGATGTGCCATTTACTCAGTTTTGGTCAAGGGACGTTTATAGCATATCGGCTTTGAATCCAGTGAACACGGATTCAATTCTTACTGGCGCCACTGGATTACTTCGATGTGTCCTGCTAGCCTCTTTCGTCTGATGGGAACGTAAACCGGATGGTCCTGTGTATCGGAGTCTGTCCTCCAAGCACGTTAAAGAACCATAGGTATCTAATCGGTAGTAAGCGTAGGGCAGGGTTCCTGGATGCCTATGTATCTTTCCTCCTCTCTTTGGGGCGGCTCGAAATAACCTAAACAACGTGTTGATGAGGCGTTAAACAATAATTAAATTTTAAACTGTCCCATTCCCCTAAACATACCCTAGCTCCCCCTCGCAACACCTGATTCAAATTGAATACTCTGCTCGACTTATATTAACTTTTTATTCTATGTCTTTCTTTTCTTTCAGTCTGCACGTCATGTGGAAGAAGACTCCATGTACACCACTGGCCAGAGTCAATGCTGAAGTTTATGTTCGCTCAATTTTTTGCTTAATAAAGTATACACATAAACTAAAATATTGTCTTTATAATTATGTCTTCCACCACAAAGTGGTAGGTAAGACAGATTATATTTGGCCTTTCCGTTCGTCCGTCACAAATCTTGTCTGCGCTACTTGTTGGATTTTGACGAAACTTTGTACAAACTCTTTATTACTTTCTCTGAAGCTAATTTCATAAAACTTCATACTTTGACTGCCTTTGGTGAAATGATAATCCCTGTTTATTTTGAAGTCAGTAGTTGAAAGGTCCGTTACCATGACCGGAAAATGAAAAGTATTACCCACACAGTTTTTCCTATTACCTAAAGCAAATTTCATGAAACTTCATTGGTGGACAGTGGAAAGAGGATGATCGTTTGATTTTTAGGTAAAAGGTCAAGTTCCCTGCAGACATCCACTATCCAAGGATAAGCATATGTTACAACACACATGTTATAATATTAATGGTATAATATATGAATATTTTCTTGCACAATGTTGAATCCGGTAAAACAAGTGGTTTTGTTCACCAATACTGTCGCCTGTGAACCAAACCACTTGTTGTTAAATTACAGAATTCAACAGTGTGTAAGACACATTCCGATCATCCATTTTTTTTTTAAATCATGAATTAAAAAAAAAAGATATTAAAACAAACAAAACATGTTATTTGATGAAAACAGACGTATTCAAAATTTTCAAAGTAGCAATATTCGCAGAATATAGTAGATTTCAACTGCTGAAAACAAACATGTATTTATTTTTCAGGAAAAAATAATTCTACGAATATAGTACAGTATATATGTTCAGGGAAATGTTTAATATGTCTGTTTTCAAATACTACAGATCGTAACGCACCGCACATGTATATTCAGTATTTACTTTCAATATAGTAGTGACTGCGTTTTGAGACCATATAAATATAAAAGAATAATATATATAAATATATAACTATAACTATATATGCCCTATAAATATAAACGACTCGCACTTTTTGGATTCACGCGTACAGTGTTTGACAACACCACAAATCTGGCAAGTGCTCCATTGACACAATGACATGTCCACATTCGAGTCTACACATAATCATGTTTGTTACTGACAGTAGCATGTCTGTTACTCGTCAGTCATTTATTTACTTGGTTAAAGGGCCACATGCCAATCTTGCTTTCTTTAAAACTCGAGTCGCTCCCTCAGTTTTAAACGAACAGTTAAAAGAATATACTTCTTTCTGCCTGTTAAACTTATATTAGTTTATCGCTTTTTCTGATTTCCAAAATTAACTCTGCAATGTATGTTGCCGCCATCATGATTTCATTTTCCGATATACCGTTGCAACATTGTTTGTTAAAGTAAATTGGCCATTCTGACATAAACCCAAAGCATGTATAGATCAAAAATTTAGTGTAAAATACATGGACACATACCTTTTAAATATATGTGTTTACATAACGAAATTATTTAATTGTTTCTGTAGCCGGTCGTCTTTCCTTAATGAATATGAATGTTGCCGTCTTTGGGTCGGACGGTCCTGTTACTTAATTAGTACTTGTCTCCGTTTATTGAAATTCTACATATATACAGAGGAGAGATGTATCTATATGATTTTGTTATTATGCTCGCTTCTAAAATGACGAAATAAATCGGTTTGAATAAAAGGCGCATTCTCAGCAATACACAACGTATTGTGTGTACGGGTTGGAGGGGGGACGCCCACGGGGTTGGAGGGATACTACCGTAATGTTGCTCTCATAAATACTGTGAACATACTACATCAATAATATAACAACTACTGAACAATGCTGAAATCGATTTATCTTTATAAATGAATTCATAATTCCACAATTTTATTCCGTGCGAACATCGATTTGGAACGTCGATTCGGCGTATTTAAACGATTACGGTGTACTTCGTTAATTTTCGGGTGGAAAAACTACTTGCCTCCGATTTTTTTTATATGTTACATATCTACAGAGGAAAGATGTATTTACGCGTACATGCTTTTGTTTTTTCTCTCGCTTCTAAAATGATGAAATAAATCGAATTTGATTAAAACTGCACATTCGCAGCTATATACAACTTAATAAATACGGTATGGAGGGTGATGGGGTGGAATGAGGGGCGGGGTTGCAGGGATACTACCGTAATGGTGTCCTTGAGAAAAACTGTGAACATTCTACTCTAATAATTTATTAAATACAGAACAATGTTGAAATCAATATATCTCTTAAAAAGGATTTTACAATGTCATGGTTTTATATCCCGCGTGAACATTAACTTCGAAAGGCGATTGTTCATATTTTAGCGAACACGGTGTACTTTGTTAATTTTGGGGAAAAAAAAGTACTTTTTTCTGATTGACTTTAAATTTTGGGTTTTAATAGTAGACATGTCAATGAACACTTTCATGAAAAAAAAATCATTCTCGCTGTTAAAACTTCATTTTTTTGCATTTTTTTCGGATTCAGAAAATTAGCACTGCAACATATATTTTCACTATCCTCATTTCCTTTCCCGACGTACCGTTACAATTTGGTTTATTAAAACTTATTCTGACCACTCCGGCATAAACCAAAAGCATATATAGATCAGAAATTTAATCTGGAATGCATGGATACATACATTTGAAATATATGTATTGAAATAATGAAATTATTTCATTTCTTGTGTACCCGGTCGCGTCTGTAAATGTATATGCATTATGCCGTCTTTGCGTCCGTGGGTCATGTTAGTTAATTTTGGGGAAAAAAAAGGACTTGTCTCCGATTTCATTAAAAATGTGCATATGGACAGAGGAAAGATTTATCTACGCGTACATGCATTTGTTTTTATTCTCGCTGCTAAAATGACGAAATAAATCGATTTTGATTTAAAAGCGCATTTTTGGCAATTTAAACCTTAAAACAACCTAAATTCATCCCTTTGAAAAATACCTTTAACTATTAATGGGAATTACACGAAGTGTACGCCAATTATGTTCGACCAATGTAGTTTGTGAATATTATTACTTTAACAACGATCTGTGATTGTGTTTTGTTATAAATCCCAGTTTATAAATAAGAGGTGTATAAATCTGACCAGTGAAAATTTTCCCAATAATGTCATTTTGTTATCCATTTTATCACGTGACCTTGTTTGATAAATATTCCTACGCCATAGGGCTGGCGTTCCTACTGCATAGGGCATTATATATGTCTTACCTCCGCAAACCTTATTAGTAACGATGTTAAATTATGTCTCTCTCTTGCCTTCTGTATTGCTGCATTATGTAACTTGTGACCAAATACCCTTGTTAAGCAAGACAGCCGTTATGTGCCCTCGAAACTAGCGGTGCAATTCAGTCAATTCCAGCACCACCTCTTTTCGACTGTGCTAAAAAGGAACAGCCTTGCTAACAATGACTACAATCCTGGATCCTGCCTGACCTACCTCACGCTTTTGCTTCTTGCAAATGCAAACGATGTCCAGACAAATCCAGGACCCTGTATTAATGAAAGCACTGTCTATCTATGCGGCACATGTGACAAACAAGTGACCCGGGACCACAGAGACGTAGTATGCGACACATGCGATCAATGTATCATGTTGACTGCCAGGATATACACAGCGGCACTTACCAGAACCTAATTGACGAAATCGCTATCAGATGGGACTGCATCGTATGTAACAATCCAAACTACAACAACAGCTGCTTCAACCTGCTGAGCTTTGAAGCCGCCATCCACTTCAGTGTACGTTCTGATACCTCATTAAACAGTCCAGACCCAACCAGAAGACGAAAGCCTGTGAACACCTTCACTCCTGACCGCAATAAAAGGCGAGGTAGCCGAAATGACAAACCTCTACGAGGCCTCAACATCAACTGTCAGCCAATCAAATGGAAGCAATGCAGAATAGAAAACATCTTGGAAAGCACCAAACCAGATATTTTAATAGCTACTGAAACATGGCTCGACCCTACCGTAAAAAACAATGAATTTTTCCCGAACGGATATACTATCTGGAGGAGGGATCGAAATTCTGGCAACGGGGATGGAAGCTGTAAAATATGATTATCTCAGCGACGAAGTTCAAGAACTTCAGACAGACTACGAGATAATCTGGACACGGATCAAGTTGGTAGGACAGAAAGATCTTCTTGTATCTTCTTACTAAAACCCGAAAACCTCAGATGAGAGAAGTCTATCCCAGTTTGAGGAGTCCATAAACAGGGCCAGTAGCACGAATAACTCGTTTCTTATGGTTGGTGGTGACTTCAACCTCCCTGGATGGGATTGGAAAAGAAAAGTCCTGAAGCCAAACACCCAGCATATCAGTTTACATCACAAGTTCACAGAGATCTTAGATGACAATGGACTGGTGCAGATTGTAGAAGAGCCAACAAGAAACGGGAACACGTTGGACCTGATGCTAACCAACATACAAGGAAAAGTCCAAAGAGTTGAAGTAATGCCTGGGATTGCAGACCACGACATAGTCTACACAGAGATTGACATGCGACCGGTCACACACAAGCAAAAACCCCGAAACACCCCTCTCTACAAGACAGCCCGCTGGGACAGCATGAAGCAGGAGATGAGAAATCTAAAGGTCGAGATTGATGAAATGGATCATAATGGAATAGGTGTAAACGACATGTGGAATAAATTTCAACAAACTATTGAAAAAAGCATCTCTGACCACATCCCACACAAACTTGCAAAGCGGAAAGACGGTTTCCCATAGATCACCACAGAGATCAGGAAGCTGATGAAAACGTGACCGCAAGTGCAAACAAAAGAAAAAGTCAGCAAACCACAAGCTTATCACCCAGTACAAGGCAATTAAACATCTCATCCAGAAAAAGCTACGACAAGCCTACTGGACATACACCCACGACATTCTCTTCCCGAAGCAAGAAGAAAACACACAATCCTGCTCCGAAAACGCTTTTGGACATACATAAAGCACAGGCAGACAGACAGACAATAGTAGAATATCAGCACTAAGAGAACATGGAAAACTGGAGACAGACACAGTTAACAAGGCCAACATCCTTAACAGGCAATTCAAATCCGTCTTCACAGAGAAAACAACCGTCACAAAGGAGGAATTCAAAACACATTGCAACATGCCTGTCAGACAAGTGGATTACCAGACAGCACCAGACATTAACATCAGCTGTAATGGCGTAGAGAAACTTCTCCGGCAACTAAACCCCCACAAAGCTGCAGGCCCAGATTCTATGAAACCAAAGATCCTCCGAGAACTGGCTACAGGTATTGCCCCAAGCTTACTACCATATACAGGAAATCCTATGAATCTGGCATTATCCCGAGCATCTGGAAGACAGCATATGTCACTCCTGTTTATAAAAAAAGACAGAAGTATGTCGCTGCGAATTACAGACCGATATCCCTGACTTGTGTTTGATGCAAGATCATGGAACATATCGTCACAAGCCATATAGTGAAGCATGCTGAGAATCACAACATAGTGTACCCACTCCAGCATGGATTTAGGAAAGGACGATCCTGTGAGACACAATTACTGGAATTTGTTGATGGCATTACAACAAACATGGCACAGGGAAAACAGACTGATGTGCTAGTCATGGATTTTTCAAAGGCTTTCGACAAGGTTAGTCACTCACTGCTCATCCATAAGCTAAACTACTAAGGCGTCAGGGGAAAGAATAATAAATGGACCCAGGAATTCCTCACCAGTCCTTGACGGGGAGCGATCAGACCATGTCAGTATGGAGTCCGGAGTACCCCAAGAATCAGTTCTCGGACAAAGCCTCTTCCTTTTATACATCAGCGACATTCCGGCAGGAATCGACTCAACTGTTCGACTGTTTGCTGATGATACTGTCACATACCTATCCGTTTCCTCTGAAAAAGACTGCCAAAAGCTATAAAAGGACTTGGACAAGCTTGCAATCCGGGAGCAAAGGTGGAAGATGGCTTTTCATCCAGATAAATGTAATGTACTCACCATTACAAGAAAGAAGCAACCCATCAAACATGACTATGTCTTTTACAACCAGATCCTGAAGCAAGTACCCTCTGTAAAGTATCTTGGGTGCACATTCAACTCAAGAATGGACTGGGGTGAACACATAGGCAACATCACCAACACAGCCAATGAGACACTCGGCTTCGTCAGAAGAAAAGTCAACATTGGCTCCACCCAAGTGAAAGAACAAGCATACAAGTCCCTAGTCAGGCCAACTTTGGAGTATGCGAGCACAGTATGGAACCCTTACGAAAAGACGGACATTAACAAGATCGAGATGGTAAAAAAGGCGGGCTGCTCGCTTTGTATCCAACATATATAGGAACCGCTCCAGTGTCGGGGAAATGCTAAAAGACCTCGAATGGAAGAGTCTTGAGATTCGCAGGAAGAAAGCCAGGCTTACCATGATGTACAATATCAAAAATGATCTAGTAGCCAATGAGAAGCACACAAAACTGATTCCTCCCCATAGATTCTCTAGAAATGAAATATGCATCCAAAATCCTACCAAATACCCACGTCTTGTTCCGATCACCGAAAGTGGTCTTTCTTCCCTCATACTATTCGAGACTGGAACAGCCTAACACTAGATATAGTGAATGCTGGATCTCTTGAGTCTTTCCACTCAATCCATGCAAATAAATGAGTCGATTTCGAATAGCCAGCAAATACCTCCCTCAGTTCAACAAACAATACAGGGTCGTGCCTATGAGTAGAAACGAGAAATCTGTTACATATATCCGCCAAAAGCAGCCGTCTATTTTCAGATCAAAAGCCCCTGTGAATGTCCCCACGGCTAAATGCTGACTACTACAAACTCGACAGATGCAGTATCTCAAAGACGTGTGTCAAGGTCAGCTACGAAGTGTATGTGGGATAAAAGACGAACGCAGTTAGTTACGGATTACCGTGAACGGTTAAAGAACAGTCGTGATCAGAGGTCAGCTCAATTTGCTAACAATAGGGATTCGGTGAAAAGTTAAGATGACATATTATGGATTAAATTAAATCATTGTAAACTGAAACTTGAATATGATTTATTTGTAGGTTTGTGCTATGTTTTGCCCGAAGGCAGTGGTAGGCAGTCGGTAGTTGAACGAAATATTTTCGATCGTTTATTAGATTCTCTTACAGGAATTCATAATTATACAAACGGACAGTGTTAAATATTGTTGAATGGCGATTTTAACAGACAGTTGGGGGAAATGTCATGTTGTAACGTTTGGTTTTTATTTTTTGACATAGAAAATATGCAATTATTATATATACACATCTGCATTATATATACATTGTCTTGAAGTTTGGTTTTGCTTGTGTTTCATAATCAACAATACACAATATTGTGGCGACTTTCATGTTTTTCGGAGGCGGTTTAACCACAAAGATAAAATAACAACCAAATCTAGTTTTTACAGTTTAATCGTAATGATAATTTATTTATCATATAGATCTAGAAACATTTCTAACTCAACGTAATTTGATTCCTAAAAATATGGTGAATATCTTTCCATAAAGACAAATATACTTTCTAATTTCCTTTACATTCAACTGGTAAATCTCAAATGATTCTATTTATAATTTAGCCCAAATCCAAAGAACACATACCCAAAATATAGACTACCCAGTTTTACTGACCCGATCGTTCTCCCCTTTGAACTGACAAAACCGAAGCTTATATAGTGCTTAAGTTCCAAATCCCGCGGCTCGCAGAATTCAGCCAAAATTCTGCGGAGTCGCAGAATACCAGAATGATGCTGGCAGAATTCGGCAGAATTCCACAGAAATCTCAATACAGTTGAATGAAAGTTATAATAATTTTACCATTTGATACAAGACAAATACTTAATACATAAATTACCCGTGGTGAGAAGAAGAAATCAATCTGCAATATGATTTACCTCCGACACAAAACCTTTCGGCCTTCTTGTTTACAATTAAACGCTCACGCCCTCCTGTGCTCACGCCCTCCTGTGACGTAGTCGATATAAAGCGCCCCCTGGCGAGTTAGTCGTGATAAAGTAAACATGTGTAATTCCTACATAAAACACGGAATAACGATTAACGATGTAAACAAGATACCTCAACGAATTCCAGGTAATCCCATCGGTTAACTACGATGTAAACATCAATGTTCAACGAGGTTTAACTGTTGACAATTCGAGATAAAGTTGAATTCTTAAATACAATGTTACACTTTATTGTTACCCCACCCACTTATGTTTTAAATAGCGGTAAATTTGAATAATGAGGCAATTACTATGATTAACATACTAAATAGCTATATTGGACAGAACCAAGGGTTCACATTACCCTTCCCTTAAACTATTTTGTGTCCTCACAAAAACAAACTTTTATACATCAACATCTCTTTAAACTCACAGAAGTAAGTATTCTGAATTAATGCACATATTCTGAAATAATCTTAACTTTTAAGTTCAACAATATACAACAATTCATGTTAATGCGAATGTCTATTTTGCATATTATATCAACTATATGACAAAAAACAGTCAAAACATCATCATGTCTCAACTACATAAACATCCTAAGTATTACCTCAAATAACCTTAAATTTTAATATATAACAAAAAACTATGCATATACTCAGTAACAATAACATTTGTTCAGGTACAAATTTACATGAAATCTTCAACAGTTTCTTAAAGCATAATACAACTGTAGAAGTTACCTTTAAACATTACCGTTTAGAAACTAGTGATGATCAAGAGATTAATGTTCTATATATTAAATAGAACTAACAATATGGAATATACTTTGTGAAATGCATTACTTGTAGATCGTATAATTAAAAGTTTATGTTTTAATATTTGTTAACAAATTTAGTATAAAATAAAAGAATCTCTGTTTATCTATTATAATCCTAACTCTTAATATGTCTTACACAAATTTCGACTGTTACAATGTATTACTATATTTCTAAAACCTAATATGAGTATTCTGGCGTGGCTTCTGCTGTGGCTTCTGATGTGGCTTCTGATGTGGCATCTGGCGTGGCACCTGGTAGTTGTTATAGTAGGGAACTGGTCTGTTTTCTTTGTAGTGCGGTCTAAAGTTATTTTTCGGACTATGGCGATGTAGTGCACTTGTTGGCTGAGCCAGCTGTTTTGATTGATTTTCTCCAATTTTGTTAGTCAGTTCTTTCATTTCATGAATTAATTGTCCTAAAGCTAGTCCCATTGTTTTGATTTCATTTCTCAAGTGCTGCACTTCTGCTTTCATCTCATCTTTATACGATGAAGAGGATGACGTTGATGAGCTTGAAGTTGATGAGCTTGACGTTGATGAGCTGCTATAGGGGGAGACTACAGTTGTTGATTTACACACTACAGGTGTCTTGAACGGAGCTCCCCGTTTGGGCGTTGCAAAGGGTGACTCATGGAAAGCAAATGGAGATAACCGATGCCCTTCCAGCATTTCATTCAAAATATACTCAGTTTTGTCTGATTTTAAGGACGTTGTCTGAATGTCAGCTTCATTCATAGCACTTTGAAGTATGTCCACATTTACAACTGATTGTTTTTTTCTGTTCAGAAAGATATCCCCACTCTCTTCTTTATTTAACCTTTTCATATCCAGCTCTCCAGGAATATAATGTTTCAGATTCTGGAGGAGGCTACCCTGCTCGTTTACCTCCTCACCGTTTGCCAACATAGCTTCCACCGTAGCCCTATGTGGAGCGTAATTGTTCCTTATGACGTGTCGTTCCAGATCTGACTGTGATGTCGTCACAAACTTACAAATAGAACAATAAAAAGGTACACTGTCCAGGGCCGTATGCTTCCTGTAGACATGTAGCATGACTTTAGATCTCTCTCCTTGATATTTGTCAGAAGAACACCTTTGACATTCATATACCCTGCCTCTGTTGTTCACGAACCTAAAGTCTGCCTCGCTCATCATATTTATTGGTCTAGTGTTGGGGAACATCACTGACGTTCTGCAAATACAGTGAAATATAGGTGAATCCTGGGTCATATACTATATGACATATATGATATTTACTTAATTTATATTTTTAAATCTGTACTACTCAAGTAATGCTTTCACTTGATTTTTCATTATTTTTTTATTTTTTTTATATTTATTATATACATGTAAGCTGTATATGCTTTATATACACTTTTTACATTATATTCATATTTTGTCAAACTTGTGTTAATACACATGCATACATCTACTCATTTTAAAACTGAAACATACATTCAAAATTTAATATAACTGTATTTCATATTTATGAACAATTTCATATAATAAATATTTTCTGTACAGTATTATTATACAACACTCGCGATCAATATGAATAGATATACATATTCACATTCAATAGTAACTAGCGTGCACCTAAATTATCCTTATATCAACTGCGACAATTTTGCATTTTAAGCCTTCATATCCATCTGTGGGGATTTTACTTTAATGATTTACTCAGAACCCATTTTGGTGGTGCTGACCCTTTATAAGGTTTTAGCTTATCATGATGTACTACTTTAACATCTGACATAGATTTTGAAAATTGTAACACATAATTTTGGTCACTAATTTTCTTTTGGACAAGAAATGGACCTGTATAGGGCACTACTAACTTTGTGCATACTGCTTCTTTTCTCTTTATATTGAGATACCATACTATATCACCAGCTTTGTACTGATTAAATGATTTGCTCGATTCACTCAAATCCTTTTGGCGTTTTGCTGCCTTTCCAATGTGTTCTCTACATATTTCATGTGATTTTTGCATTTTTTCTTTTAATTTCATGACATACTGCCCATAAGAAGACACTACTTCGTTGTTATTTGCTTGACTACCGAATGCTATTTCAGCTGGCAAACGGACTTCACGACCTAACATGAGCAAATTTGGGGTCATTTTGGTAGTTTCATTTGGAGTGGCTCTGTAGGCCGCTGCTAAACAACCTAGATTCAAATCCCAATCAGTTTGATTGTCAGTTAGATATGCCCTTATCATTCTAGTCAATGTTTTGTTAAAGCGTTCAATTTGACCATTGCCTTGAGGATTCTTACTTGACGTTCTTGTTTTCTTTATTTCAAGAAGCTGACAAAGTTCAGTAAATATTCTGCTCTCATAATTACTACCTTGATCACTATGAAGGGTCATTGGACAACCATACCGTGCTATGACTTCATTTAATATTACTCTAGCTGTTGTCTCTGCAGTTTGATCAGGTACTGGCAATATTTCCACCCACCGCGAAAAATGATCTGTCACGGTTATAATATACCTATTTCCTCGAGGCGTATGAGGAAGTGGACCTAGAAAATCGGTTGAGAGTCTATCCAATACATTGCCTACAGATAAACTTCCTAGTGGAGCTTTTGGATTCATTGACAACGGTTTATTAGCTCCACAGTTATCACACTGTTCAATCCACAAATAAATGTCTTCTCTGACACCAGACCAGTAGTACCTTTGTAATAGTTTTTCCCTAGTCTTTTTTCTACCAAGGTGACCAGACAATATAGCATTGTGCATTTGATATAGTATATCCCTTTGTAACTTTTTGGGCGTAACAAACTGTAAGAAAGAACCTGAACCGTCTTTCTTATGAAAATGTCTCATTAACAATCCATTTTTTAACACCAGTGCATCCCAGCAATGTAAATAATGACGTGTTGCTAAACTCATATTAGCGACATTTACAGTAGGTTTTTCCCCTACTTCTAACCAACTTAGAACTTGCCCAATATTTTTATCTTCCATCTGCAAATTCCGCAGATCTTTTAAACTATATCCATTTGACCATGGTACATAATTTTCCAGAAAACCAGTCTGCGACCTTGTACTTACAGATCTACAAAATAGATCAACCGTATCTGTGCAAAAATTCTTTAATGATTTTAAAGTAGTCCATATTATAAATATGATGGACTGCATGACCTTGGATATTGACCTTTGTATCCACTTGACCTTTGACACTACGGTTCTTGTACTAATAAATAACAAGCATATAGCTGTAATATAGGACCATAACCCTGACACTGTTTTCTCTGTGTGTATTTGACCTGACTTGTCAGTGACCTTGACTTTTGATCTTGACCAGTATTTGACCTTTGCCATTGAAATTTTACAAATGGTATTGATTTTTAGCCATGCATTTGACATAAGTGTACTGATAATGAGCCATATGGAAATTAAACTTAGTCGGTTCAATTCTACACTTTTATGTTCTATGACCTTGACCTTTCTATTTTCTAGATTGACCTTTCGGCAGTTAACTGGCTCATCTTTATTTAATTTTGACTCCATTTCATAGGCACGTTTTCTGCATTTATTGCATGGACCGCATTTAAGCATTTCTTCTGAATTTACTTCTGGACATTGACAGTCTTTAGGGTTGGGACATCGCGAGAGCCCATCTGCATTACCATGTTTTATACCTTGTCGGTATTCTACGCAGAATGTGTAACCTGATAAGATTTCGATCCATCTCGCTATTCTACCAGTTGGACATTTAAGACTGAATAACCAACGTAATGCTCTGTGATCTGACCTGACCTTGAATTCACGACCCATCAAATAATGTCTGAAATACTCCACAAAATAGCGTATTGCGAGTAATTCTTTGTCTGTGACACAGAAATTCCTTTCGGCGCGACTTAAGGATCTGCTTGCGTATGCGACTACTTTTTCTTGTCCGTTTTGTATTTGACTTAGAACTGAACCAATACCAAAATCGCAAGCGTCACAGTCTAAAATAAAAATACCATCATTTCTTGGTAGTGTCATTACTTCAGGACTAGTGAGAGCACTTTTTAGGGCATTAAATGCTATTTGACATTCTTGAGTCCATTTCAGAGAACTTTCTTTTTTTGTCAAATCAAATAGGGGTTTGGCAATAGAACTGAAATTTCTCACATGTTTTCGGTAGTAGGAGCATAGTCCTAGAAATTGCTTTACCTCTGTAACATTTTCTGGTACTTTCCATTCTAGTACTTTTGCAACATTGCATGGGTCAGGCTTGACACCTTGTGCATTTACTCTGTAACCTAGAAATGTAACTTCATCTTTAAGTAACTCACATTTTTTTGCTTTTAATTTCAGGTTAGCTTGTCTGAAACGCTCTAGAATTTCACAGAGACGCTGAACATGCTCATCAAAGTTTGAACCATATACAATACAGTCATCAATGTATATTATGCATGTTTGCCATTGTAGTCCTTTGAGTGCGAGTTCCATAACTCTTTGAAAAGTTGCCCCACTATTGGTCATACCAAACGGCATAGAAGTAAACTCGAATAAACCATGTTTTGATGTAAAAGCAGACTTCGGAATGTCACACTCACGAAGAGGAACTTGAAAATAACCTGATGTTAAATCGAGAGTTGAAAAAATGTTTGCACCAGCGACCGAATCTATACATTCATCGACTCTCGGTATTGGAAATGCATCAACCCTTGTGACCTTGTTAAGTAATCGATAATCAACACAGGGCCTAACTGTTCCATCTTTTTTTTTTACAAGAACTAAGGGACTTGCCCAAGGACTATTTGAAGGCCTGATTACACCCTGTTCCAGAAGTTTATGGATGGCCTTTTTTTCTTCGTTTTCAAAAGCAAGCGGTACGCGACGGAAACGTTGCTTGATTGGTTTTGCATTACCCGTATCGATTTCATGTTCTGCGTAGTGTGTCATACCTAGATCATTGTCATCTTTTGAGAAAACATCATTGTATTCTATAAGTATTTCAGCTAATTTTTGTTTTTCAACCTGATTTTTACCCTCCACTGAACCTTTATACAGAGATTTCAAGTGGTCTGGAATTTGATCATCTAAAGACTTTAAGTTACTGGCAATGTGTTTTGAGCCTTTTACATTTTGCGTAATATTTCTCAGAATTGCGCTTTCGGAATTGTGTTCGAAAGGAAGCCTTCGTACTGCAAATATGTTTTCATCATTTACATTTTCTTGATCAAGTATCTTTACTGCTTCAATATTAATAAATTCAGCTGTTCCAAGAACAGTGTGCTGATTTATTGAAACATCATTTGGGAATGGATTTATTATTCTGACCTTGACTGTGGGTAAGCTGTTTATATTTGCTAAGCTTGAAGCGATCATAACTGGGTATTTCTCCTTAAAACTATCGGATGCCTCAATTACTATATCAGCGCAGTCTCGAATATCATCCATTTCGCATCTTTCAACATATGCATCAATAATTTGCTCAGTGTGACCTTGAATGACGTAGTGGTCAGCTGCAGTGACCTTTCTTACTTTTGCATCTGTGTAATGCTGACATTTGATTTCTACCCCTTCTAAGACAATTTTACCCTGACTGAGTATAATATCAGCTGGTTGACCATGTTTGCCTTTTAAAATATCCATTCCTAACAGAACATCATCTCTAATATCAGCTACTATGACTTCACTTTTGATTCTGTAATTGTCTATTTTAAGATCAACCTCACATTTTCCAAAATCTTTGATCGGTTCCCCACCAGCATGTAATAGTTTGCCCTTTTTATACAAATTTGGCTTTTCTGATTCTCTTATCTTGTTATAAATTTTCTCAGAAAGTACTGTTTTTTCTGCACCTGTATCCAAAACATAATTGACATGTACCCCCTGTACAGTTCCTGATATATAAATACTTTCTGACATTGGAAAACCTCTTCTAATTGGGTTAAAAGATCTTGTATCTAATTGGCCATTGCTATTTTGGACTTTCTCTCGGCCACTGGAGTCAGTCCTGCTTAGTTTAAATCTTGATTTCTAACATTACATTGGGGTTGACCTTGATTTTGGCTTTGACCTTGAATCAAGCCTTGACCTTGGGATTGGCCCTGATTTTGATTTTGTGCCTGACCTAGATATAAGCCTTGAGCTTGATTTTGGGATTGGCCATGATTTTGATATTGTGCCTGACCTTGATATAAGCCTTGAGCTTGATTTTGGGATTGGCCATGATTTTGATTTTGTGCTTGACCTTGATACAAGCCTTGACCTTGAAGTTGGCCTTGACCCTGGTACTGATTTTGTCTTTGATATAGGCCTTGACCCTGTGTGTTGATTAATTTTGGACAGTCTCTTTTTATGTGTGAAGGGTCGTGACAAAAGTAACAGTGTCTGCCTTGTGTGTTTCTATTTCTTTGAGAATAACCTTGTGACTTGTTATTACGGAATGAATTATATCCATTTTTGTTTTGCACGTTATCATATACACCTGTGTACGGTGTTGATTGATTCGAAGCTAGTGCATTTAATTCTGAGCGCACAATTTCTCTGAATTTCTGTAAATCATTAGTTTCTGTGTTTGATGATGGACAATTTTGGATTTTGGGTACCTCTTTTTGAATTATTCTTGCTTTGTTTCCAGGGGCCATTCTAGCAATCTCACTGTCATCGTCAGTATCATGTGTGTATCTAACTTTATCATCAGATGAGCGCATTTTGTGTTTTGTTTCTTGAAAACATACTGTTTGAAAAACGGCTTCATCTATATCATTTGGTTCTTTAATAAACTCAACATGAAATCTAGCTTTATCGTCAATCAGCCCATCTAAGAACCTTCTTAACAGGTCTTCTCGCCTTGTATCTTTATCTCTTTTAACATGCGCTTTATCATATAATTTCTTTAATTCTGCAGCATACTCTTCTACGGTTTCACCGTGCTTTTGATTTCTATGACTAAACTGAACCCAAAATGTTTTTGCAGTTTCAACAACTCTGAACCTGTTTGTAAGTTCTTTACATAGTGACCTATAATTGGACCTTGTTTCATATGTCAGTTGCCCATATACAAACTCTCCAGCTGCACCTTGTAATCTAGGTAGCAATTCATCCAATTTCTCCTCAGATGTCCAATTTTGCCTATTTGCAACATCTTCAAATCTGTTAAACCATACTTTCCAGGATTCTTTACCATTAAAGGGGGGTAGCTTAGGGCTGTTTTTGTTTCTCCTTGTTACAGGATTAGATGAACTTGATAGGATATTTTCTGAATCATATTCACTCTCACTATCGCTATCAATTCTTATTCTCTGACTATTTGTATGGCCATTTGGCCTTTTTTGTGACCTTTTACTATTGCCCTTTATGTCTAGATTCTTGATAGCATTTGATAATTCTTGAGTAACGCTTATCAAAGAGCTTTCCAAGCTGTTCACTTTTGCTTCAATGTTTGATATAGTCCGGCTCATATCTTTGTTTTGTGCATTTGTCTGATTTGATCGCACCGTTTCATGATTTACCACATCACCCCTATTCATTTGAAAAAATGAGCTTGTTTCAGCAACAGGTTGCTCATTACACATTGTATAATTATGCTCATCATTGCATTTTTCACTTCTGTCATTGCAATCTGCATTTCTTGACATTTCTAAGTCTCTTTGTATTTGCATTTCTCTTTCTTGTTCCATTTGCAAATTGTCATTTTCTTCACGCGCTCTATGCCGTGTCAAGACCATTTCTCTTTCCATATTGTTTCAAATATTGAAAAATAAAAAAAAAATAAAAAAAATGAGAACAGTGTTTCAATTTATTTAATTTCCCACAGATGAATAATCGTCCTAGTTCTAGTTTAATTTAATGGTAGCGTGATATTATTAAATTACCGCTGCCACCAAAAATGTTGTGGCGACTTTCATGTTTTTCGGAGGCGGTTTAACCACAAAGATAAAATAACAACCAAATCTAGTTTTTACAGTTTAATCGTAATGATAATTTATTTATCATATAGATCTAGAAACATTTCTAACTCAACGTAATTTGATTCCTAAAAATATGGTGAATATCTTTCCATAAAGACAAATATACTTTCTAATTTCCTTTACATTCAACTGGTAAATCTCAAATGATTCTATTTATAATTTAGCCCAAATCCAAAGAACACATACCCAAAATATAGACTACCCAGTTTTACTGACCCGATCGTTCTCCCCTTTGAACTGACAAAACCGAAGCTTATATAGTGCTTAAGTTCCAAATCCCGCGGCTCGCAGAATTCAGCCAAAATTCTGCGGAGTCGCAGAATACCAGAATGATGCTGGCAGAATTCGGCAGAATTCCACAGAAATCTCAATACAGTTGAATGAAAGTTATAATAATTTTACTATTTGATACAAGACAAATACTTAATACATAAATTACCCGTGGTGAGAAGAAGAAATCAATCTGCAATATGATTTACCTCCGACACAAAACCTTTCGGCCTTCTTGTTTACAATTAAACGCTCACGCCCTCCTGTGCTCACGCCCTCCTGTGACGTAGTCGATATAAAGCGCCCCCTGGCGAGTTAGTCGTGATAAAGTAAACATGTGTAATTCCTACATAAAACACGGAATAACGATTAACGATGTAAACAAGATACCTCAACGAATTCCAGGTAATCCCATCGGTTAACTACGATGTAAACATCAATGTTCAACGAGGTTTAACTGTTGACAATTCGAGATAAAGTTGAATTCTTAAATACAATGTTACACTTTATTGTTACCCCACCCACTTATGTTTTAAATAGCGGTAAATTTGAATAATGAGGCAATTACTATGATTAACATACTAAATAGCTATATTGGACAGAACCAAGGGTTCACAATATATACTCAGTTGCATTGTAACGTTTGGTTATGTTTGATTGTGCTATGATATATGCAATGAAATATATAAACTTGAATTAATATCCTAGACGATATAGTGTGCATCGCCAAATGTATTTTGTTGTAATCGTCATGATGATGTATATATTATTTTGTTTATGTTTAGTGCTTGAAATCTTTATCCGATGATATACATTGAATTGAATTGGGATTTTAAGGCGCACCAACACATTACAGGTTATATGGCGCCTAACAGGCATGAACATGCCAGGCTCATCCTACATGTACATCGAGATAAAATATGTAAAATGGCATAGGACCTTCTCACCCTGAACTGCAGAGTTGCTGCAAATTCTATCGTAAAACTCCATTCACGCTGGAGCCACGTTTATTGTTTTTCTGCCACTGCTCTTTCGATGTGAGCGAGATGGCACCTGAAACAATGCAGGTATCATGATGAAGACCTTTAATGAACATGAACAGAAAATGATAAAATGAACATGAGTTTGGGGGAATTCTACCCCTCTGCCTACCCCTCCAAAGGGATCTGCAGTGGCCCTATTCTTTGCCCCGTGACCAAACGGGGCACCCGGGAACCACACGGGGCCCGATGATATACATTCACATGACCATTAACATATAAAGACATATTGTTTTAAATGCAAAATGTAACTGTCAGGTTTTCAGCCGATGATATACATAAACTGAAAACATGACAGTTACATATTGCATTTAAATAAATATGTCTTTATATGTTAATGGTCATGTGAATGAAATAAAATTATATATAAAACGATCTTCATAATAGGTAAAATAGAATCGTAAAATAAAATAAAATACAAATATTTAAAAAGATGCAATATCCATGGAATGTGAATTTCACTCTCACATAGGCTTATTCATATTTTGTATTACATAGTGAATGACTGTGTTAGCTAGGGACAAAAACCCAGGTTAAAGGACCCAATCTAGACGCCGGACAAAAGCACCAAACTTATATTTCTCCATATTTGTAAAAGGGTCCCCTAAGGTTCATAAATCCCTAAGTGTATTTTTATGGGTCAAAAAGTTGAAAAAATAACA
Organism: Cyrtodaria siliqua; assembly: GCA_037043455.1. Lineage (NCBI taxonomy): Eukaryota > Metazoa > Mollusca > Bivalvia > Adapedonta > Hiatellidae > Cyrtodaria > Cyrtodaria siliqua. The sequence continues at coordinate 1,863 of JAWPHD010000020.1, read as the reverse complement.
AAAACTGCTGATTTCTGGAATAATTCAATAAAAAATCATTATTTTATTTACCCCTTTAAGTGTAATGATATATTCCTATGAAATAATAAATACATAAAGGGATAAATATGGGTCTTTTGGCAAAACATATGGAAAAAAGAGTGAACCCCCCCCCCCCCCCCCCCCCCCTAAAACTGCTAATTTCTGGAATAGTTCAATTTTTTTTTTATTTCTTTAGCATATCTCTTATTTTCTTTTACCATATTAGGTATAATGATATTTTATACATTTCATCTTTTTTTTAAAAGCGTCCCCAAGTGTCGTCAATCCTTAAATTTGTTGTTTTTTTGGGGTCAAAATGTTGGAAAATCAACTAAAACTGCTGATTTCTGGATAATTCAATTTCATCTATTTTAAACGATATTTATTATTTTATTTATCCTTTTGTAGTGTAATGATATATTTGTATGAAATAATAAATAAATAAAGGAATATATATATTTTGGCAAAAAATATGGAAAAAAATAGTAAAAAAACACTAAAACTGCTAATTTCTGGAATAGTTCAATAAAAAATATTTTTTTAACGTATCTCTTATTTCCTTTTACTATATTAGGTATAATACTATTGTATACATGTCCGCTTATTCTTAAAAGGGTTCACAAAGGTTAGTGAATCCCTAAATGTATTTTTTTTTTTATCAAAATGTTAGAAAAATAACTAAAACTGCTGATTTCTGGAATAATTCAATAAAAATATCTTTTAAATGCTTATTCATTATTTTATTTACCCATTTAAGTGTATTGATATATGTCAATGAAATAATAAATAAATTAAGAGGAAAATATGGGTCTTTTGGCAAAAAATGTGGAAAAAAGAATAAAAATAAAGTACTAAAATTGCTGATTTCTGGAATAGTTCAATAAAAACTAAACCACACACCAGAATAGTATATATTTCAGTGGATTATATAATTATCTCTAAAAAATACTAAGATAATGTGTTAAATTACAATTGTGTGCAATTGCATAGTGACTTCATCTGAATTAATGAATAAAAATGGGTGGGATTTACACAATGTTTAGCAAAAAACTAAATTAAATGCTTAATCCAACAAATTTCTGTGCTTTGGAGCACATTTACATGCACAATGTCCAATAAAAGTCTGGCTAATTAAAAAAATACCAAAAAATAATGTGTTAAATTACAATTGTATGCCATTGCATAGTGATTACATCTGAATTAATGAAGAAAAATGGTTGGGATTTACACAATGTTTAGCAAAAAACTAAAATAAATGCTGAATCCCACAAATTTCTGTATATTTCAGATTGTAAAACCCATCATCGGATACACAATTTACAGGTTCTCAGGCTTTCGATACAAAGTAAGACTCCTCCTAGAGTCGCGTCATGTCAAAATGTCAGTACCCACACATTTTCAGATTTTAGCCTCAAACGGTACCTTAAAATAATAAAATTGCCATTAATTGTAGGACATGTGACAGCTATATAACCTCTTGCCACTAATGACAATAATTATGTATGTTTTAAAACTCGCAGCGTCTCGTCAGTTTTTCTTAAAAACTTGCCTTTTTTAAATTATTAATGTTAATTATTGGAATCGTTCAAAGCAATAATATCGTAGGACCATTGAAAACTCACCAAAACAAAGAATGATACCTTTGTATCAGTTGACTAGATATTTGGTATATATGAAGCAGTTGGTCATGCATGTATAACAATCATTCCTTATCATGTCGATAGTGTGTCCGTCTTGTAACAATTTAGTTAAGCTATCTTTGACAAACTTCATATGCGTATCGCCAATATGTGTTCCTTTTGTCAAAAAATGTTAAAAGATTTGCATGCTTAAAATGTACAG